>JAJJWW010019234.1:0-62907 GCA_023531295.1 Papaver armeniacum | reverse complement strand
GGTCCTACATGGTGAGGTACTCGAGAAGTTGGAAGACGTTAAGAAAACAAGGGGATCAAGGATGACAAAGTCAGATGGTGATCCTAAGGATGGCAAACCACAAACTATGGAAGAAAAGGTGGCTACGCTGCAGACAGACATGAAGTCTATTCAAGTTACCCTTCAGGAATTGAGTGAATGTATTCGTTCTCATACACCTAAGAAGAAGACAAAGAAAAAGGTTACACCTTCACCCGAATCTTCGGAAAAATATGATTCTGAAGAAGACGATTCAGAAGAAGAAGAAGAGGAAGAAGATGAGGATGAAGAAAAGGAGAAAGAGTTTCTTAAAAGTCCCACATCAACTAAACCTCATGGTAAGAATCTGAAAATTGATTTTCGTGTTGATATTCCACTTTATGATGGGAGTGTCGATGTAGAAAAATTAGATGTTTGGATTGAACGTCTAGAGACGTATTTCTCTTTCTTTGAATATGGTTCAAAGGAAAAGATAGCTTTCGCGGCATTGAAGCTACAAAAGCATGCTCTAACCTGGTGGAAAGCTTATCAAAGACAAAACCTAGGTAAAGGAGTATTGTCGTGGAAAAGATTCAAGGCAGTTGTAAGGAAACAGTTTTATCCGGTTGGCTACCTTGAGGAGAGATGGTTCAAGTGGTACAACTTGAAGCGGACTTACAACCAAACCGTA
Organism: Papaver armeniacum; assembly: GCA_023531295.1. NCBI lineage: Eukaryota > Viridiplantae > Streptophyta > Magnoliopsida > Ranunculales > Papaveraceae > Papaver > Papaver armeniacum. The sequence goes on along the minus strand of JAJJWW010019234.1, from coordinate 62,219 downwards.
CAAGAATATACTTGAATTTAAATCAAGCTATGATTTTGGACTTAGACTTGGGGATTATGTTATCTACATGAAATATATTTCCGGGTTCCATGAGTATATACGGAAGGAGTTGCAGATATTTTCGGTGGATACTATCTCTGAAGCAAGTATAAAAGCTAATGCCATTGAAGGCATGCTTAAGAAAACTGATGTCGAGGGAAACGTTAAGGGAAAGTCAGGAAGTTTCGTCGCTAAAGGAGATGAAAGGAGCAAAGAAGAAGGGAAGTCAAGTGACAAAGTTGGTTTAGTTTTCACTCATTGCAAACAAACAGGGCATGTTGTTGACAAGTGTTGGATAAAATATCCTAATCTAAAACCAAAAGGGTTGCAGAAGAAAGAAGCCATGATGGCAACACTAGTCGCACAAGTTCCAAAAGAAGTCAAAGGACTAACAAAACCTAATCAAAAGCTCTCTCTAATGGCAGGAGGCGAAGAAGAACTTATGGAGGACGATCCTAGGGAACGACTCTTCACGGTTAAGATGCAGGTTAAGACAACACTAATAGATGTTGTTATTGACCCGGGAAGTCAGAAGAATTTACTTTCACATTCTTTGGTACAGAAGTTAGGTTTGAAGACTTTCAAACATCCGAAACCTTATCCTTTAGGGTGGCTTCAAAAGGAAGGTGGGCTATAGGTTGCAGAACAGTGCACGTTCAAGTTTGCTTTTGATGAGTCATACATTGACGAGGTTACATGCGACGTGGTTCCATTGGATGTTTGTCAGGTTGTACTTGGTAGTCCTTACTTGTGGGATCGAGATGCGGTTTTACATAGGAGGGAGCATAAGTATACCTTTACCAAAGATGGGAAAGCTTTTGTAATACGAGCTATTGACTCTCCTCTTGAGGGAGCTAGTTTGATTACAGCCACTCAGGCTAAACGGTTGGTGAATGCTAGTACAAAGTTCATTCTCCTTGTGATCCGTTCTCTTGACGAGAAGCCGAGTAGAGTTGGTTTGGAATACATTACCAAACAACAACAAGAAGACCTAAGAAGGTTAAGTATGTTTGAACCACCATTACTAGATGATGATGGAGATGACAAGATGATCTTGCCACATGTGGAAGACTTGTGGTTAGATAGAGAAGAATCACTCGAAGAAGATTGTATTATGGAGCGAAGAGCGACAGAGACACACCAGGAAGAGAATGAGACTTTCCTAAGTAGATGTCAAGGTCAAGTTCCCGGCAAGGAGAGATGGTTCAGCAGGGTGAAAGGAACTCACGAGTTCCCTAACCTACAAATATAACTTTCACAGGAGTTCAAGTTCTTAAGGGGGGGCGCATGATACATGTGTATCTTCCTTTCCCTGGGAACTAGTGATTCTCAAGACGAATTGAGGATAGAATGCTACATTAGGAAGGATTCCTTGTTTAGGATAAATTCCTAGTTTAGGAAGGAGTATTGTTTTGAGCAGTATTCTAGTTTAGGTACTATACCTAGAAAGGGAACTAGTCCTACAAAAGGAAATAGATTCCTAAGAGGTTTGGGAAACCAAACCAAGCCTATAAATAGGGATGTTTAGCTCATAACTAAACACATCTAGTTAGTGTGTTCTTGTTATTGACGCACCTACAAATACTAGGAACAGAAAACCTAGAGAAAGCTTACAATAATACTTGTGCAAGCTTAGCAAACAGTTTAAGGTTAATCCACTGTTTAGAGAGATTGTGAGCGTAACAAAGAGAGAATTGTAATCGTTTTCTTGTTCATAATCTAAGAGAAGATATTTTCTTCGAATTACTACTTGTATTCTGTTTTCTAAGTTTCTCGTCTATTATTATTCTGAATTCCGCCTTTATAGTAATAGTTACCAAGGTACAGATATCAATACGTATCAGAAAGAAACTTGGTCTAGGATTGCAGAACGGAGACAATATCTTGAGCTGATGAAAACTGAAAGTCATGGCATATCTCGTTGTATAATTGGAAGATCTAGCTTGCGCCAAAATGCTAAATGTGCAAGAGTTTTTTTACGTGAATCTCGTGTATGAAGCTGTGTCTGTAAATGGTACCTTCTTATTCGGCGGCCCCCCCATAGGAATGAGAGATGGGGCTCAGTCCCCAGTTCTTTGAGATTGAAGTAAATATCTTGATTGAGTTGAAACTTTGTCACAAGTTAATAATGACTTGAAATTATGTTTTGAAATACGCCAACACTTTGAATTAGGATTTGCTGCACTAGTCTTTCCTTCTGCATAAAGTTCGTATTTTTGCTGGGAATTGAAGAACGATTCACTAGCGGTGAACTAGTTGTTGGCTTGTTGAATATATCCTTACATGTTCTCTTTGACTTGAGCTTGGACTTTAAAAAAGTTGTGATGTAGTAATACGGGTGGTACTTAGCTTGCTCTGATCTCTGAGACTTCCCCAGGATTTACTGACAATGAGAATTTAGTCCAAAGGGTGTAGAAACCCAAATTTAGTGCCTAAAATTTACTTGTACCAAAATAGCAGGTTGCGTCGTGAACAACAAATGGATGTCATCTTTTTGATTCAATTTTTTTCGTAACTTTCATGTATGTGAAAAAATAGCTCTCTTAGTTTGATTACAAAACCCGAAAGTATACAACCATTGACTCAGGTGTGCTTTTGCTGGGACTAACCTCTCTTTGTGAGGATAAATCTTTATCGTATACAAATTCCCTTCAAAATCAAATACTTCCTTACTCGATTCAAACTCTTGACTCTGGAGTTTTCCTTTGGCAGAACTATAATTATATTTGTCTGTGAGCCGCATAGGAGAGAAAAGCAAATGTGAGTGAAGATCCTCCTGTGTATGATGTTAACGGTGTGTGTGAGAAGTAACTGGGACCTCCAGTGGAGCAATATAATTTTATTTTGATAGAATTCTCAAACTAGGGTTAATTCTGTCACGACCCTAATTTCGTCATCGGAGACTTGAGGTGCGCTTGTGTGGTATGAATGGTATTCCAGATACACATGGAATGTTGTTGTGCAGGAGAGATCTTGATCGTGATGATGAAATACTTTCCTCCTTGCCTTTAATCATGTAGGGGAGGATCTAGGACCTTTATTTTGAGAAAGATTCCAAAATTAGGGTTTACGTGATCAAAACTCTAATCGTTTTCTTTTGGCTAAATATTGAGCTTCGACTCTCTACAGGAGTTTTGAGGAAGAAGAGACATGAACTGATGATGTATTTGACTTGAGAAAATGATGAGAATATCCATGAGGTTGGTGATAAATGATGAGAAAATCTGAAATCCATTTTTGAGATTGTAGAATCTTTGTCCCAGAAGTTCTGAATTCAGACTTGTATTTTTCCTAAACCCTAATTTTCTTTTATGCTGAATTTTCCTTGAGAAGGTATGCTGGATAGGGTTTGAAGTCGTATCTTACCCTTAGACGAATGACATCATGTGTGATGAGAGCTTGCTCGATTCTTTGTACCAATCAGACACCATTTTTCGGAGAAAATACCTACTTTTGAAACTTAAGGGTATTTTCGTTAAAAAAAATTATGAGCTTGATTTTACTTGGCATAAGAGAGACCATGAGATTCCCCCGGCATGTTCATGGCTTGATAGAGGGAGAGAGGCACGTGTCTGGTCCTGCTTTTGGAAATTATGAACTCGAACTTCCCTGTTTGAGCTAAATTTTCTTTATTTTCTCTGAAAGTCCGCTTTTCTGAGTTCTGTTTCAACCTTATTCTTCTTTGAATATCTAGAGATCATGGTATTCACGTGTATGAGTCAATTGGAATGAGTGTAGGATGATTTGGTCGGTCTCTGGCTATATTAGGGCCTTCTTCTTTGAAAATACTCAAAATTGTGAAATAAGGGTATTTTGGTCAAAATCCCTTATGAGCTCGTTTTTGTTGAAGAGTGATGAGATAAAATGTTAAGGTACCGACCCCAACTCGTCATAAGACCATGGGTAGAACTCAACTCGGAAACCGGTTGACTAGATGAGGGATCCCATTGACTTATAAACTACCCAATTAAGCCCCATCTACCAATGTGGGACTAAGGTCCCAACATCCCACCACGCTTCCAGACCCAACGTCCTCGTTGGCCCACTCTATCGAAACTGGCCTGAAAGTAGCCCTTTCCTTATGGCGTCTCCACTCGACCACCAGTATTCAATGCAGGTGACAACTACGCCCATACATAGGTGCCCCAACACTTTAATATAGCATATAGGTCACCCCTTCCGTGGAGAGGGCATGGGTCGTGGTGGTTGTCTTTGATACCAAATGTCAGGGTACCGACCCAAACTCGTCATAAGCCCATGGGTAGAACTCAACTCGAAAACCGGTTGACTAGATGAGGGATCCCATTGACTTATAAACTACCCAATTAAGCCCCATCTACCAATGTGGGACTAAGGTCCCAACATAAAAAGGGTTGTGATATGTGTAGAGGACCATACAAGTGAATGGGGAGAGGCTCATCTCCCTCCCTTTCTTCGTCAAATTCTTGAATTTATGGCTATTTTCGACAAAACCCTAATTCTCTTCAACTTTGGTGCTTTCGAAAAATTCCGAGAGAATAAGTAGCGTCCCACTAGCCTTGGAGAACTTTTATGCATGTGAGAGGCTTGACATGGTCTGGAGAGGTTTTGGAAGAAGGGAAACATAGGTTTTCTTATTTAAGCCAAATTCCTTTAATTTCCTCTTTTGGCTCTAATTCCTTTTCCTTTTGCTTGATGGCTTCACTTTTGAGCTAGGATTGAAAATAGAACTATTTTCCAACTCTTTTGGGCGTGCACTAAGTATGGAGGTCGGTCCATTCTGCTTTGACATGTTCTGTTTGTATTAGGACTCTTTGTTTGGGTTTTCGTCGGAAAACTTCAGTTTTGAGAAACTTGCGTAGAATGGTTGTAAACTCTTCATATGGACTCCTATTTGAGTCCCCGGCACCAAATTTTAAATATAATAGGATAAGATTAATAATTCAAAAAGAACAAATCAATTCTGAGTTTATTTGCTCAATCAAATCCGTGTATACTTTTGACTTCATAAATCTCGTGTTGGGAACACATCTCTTAGAAAGCTTGTTCGTTTGATACTCCCTTTTGATATGTTGTACCAGAGACATAGGGGAACATATTTTCTCAAGAGAGTACCCAAAAATTCCTTATGGATCGTCACCAGTTAGCACGTCTTCACGCTGTTGTGTACATCAATCCTAATTGTAAGAGGAATCCTTGTGTTCCTTGAACTATTAGCATGTCTCGACGCCTCAAGCATGACCCTTGGAGTATTATGACTTTATTACCCTTCATTAGATTAAAATAGGTCGTGATTTTTTCCTTCCCATGTCAGAGACATGCCCATCCTTTGATTTTACATTTGTACCCTTTGTTGTGAAGAAAACGTATTTTTCCTTGATCCTTTGTGAAATTATGGACCCCAAACAAATCCGCGAGTGTCCCATGAGATGTGAGATTGCTTTATTGATAATGACACGACTCTAAGTATGAGATTAGGCTTGAAGGGATTAGGAGAGGACAAGGCTTGAATGGATTAGGAGAGGACAAGGCTTTAGGCGAGAAGGCCGACCCTTATATAGAGAAAAACCTAGTTGTGTGTTGTTTCTCCCTTGATTTTAACTTATGTTATTTCATCCATGTAACCTTGTTTGATCTTTTATTTGTTTGTAGATCTCATATACACTTTTCAGAGGACCCATGTTGAAGGCAGAACGATTGAGCTTATATTTAACAGGCGCTTGAGTGTAAGGTATTCCCCTGTTGTTGTGAACGACTTTGCTTCGTAAATTTTGGAAACTTTATGACCACCATGAGAATCTTCGCTTCAATATGAGGTGGTTGGGAGAATGACTCAATTCTGCCTCGGAGTGAGTTGAGTTCAGAGAGGTTCTTAATCTGGAGGTATGTATGGTAGATAAAAAACTGGAACATGCTAAGCAAGTGGCTCGAGATGCGAAGGCCAAAGTGAAGCAGCTAAACATGAATCAAGAGATTTTCTCTGCTCTGTTAGATGATTTTCTTCAGTTTATATTTTTTCTCTCTGAACCTTTCCTGTATGCATCTAGTAAAGGAATGGGACCCTCATGAGTTCGAACTTGATGCAAACCCTACAATGCTCCGGCGGGTATGCGAGTAGGTTAAAACCCTAAGTTAAATTCGTAATAGAAGTTCCTCCCTTGCGCGGCCTTCACTACAAAGGCTGCAAAAACTTCGTTTGACGTCCGATTTCAGTGGTTGACCCCAACTATCGAACAGAAAAGACCCACCTTCATCTTTTACAGTAAAATTAGGATTTGGAGCTTGTTTTTCCAGTAATAAATCCACGTGAAGTTAAACTCGGGAATTCAAAGATTTTCAACATCAATTCCTTCAAGTGTTTTGATGATATCTCTTGGACCATATTTCGAAACATCATTCCCTTTCAACACGTGGTAGGAGAGACATAAACGGATATTTTTCATCAAGGGCGCGTTTTGAATTATCTACCCATTTGTCTCAGTTCGTCGAGTTATGTGACTAAAGTATGAGTCACGTCTGAGTAGAGTGGAAACTATAGACTCCTCTTCAAACCGATTGCGAACCCTAGTTTGTTTCCTGCATGCGTTTATTGTCGATGGATTATTTGAATACTTCTTCTACTTGCTATAGTTATGTTGCACGCGTATAAAACCCTAAAATATCTTATCTTCAGTCAGGATCCGGGACATAGTTGCAATTGCTGAGTACAGAGAAAATGCTGATGGAGGAGAATTCGACGAGACCGGAGAGAGATCCGATTTTCTCGAGTCACAGATAAGTCCCCTTCACAATTTTGATGGTCGATCTCTAGTCACCTAATCCCAAGTAATAACTTGTTGTGATGTGGGTTTGAGGAGTTGAATGGTCTTGATGTGTCCCGATCTTTTGAGACTCTTGCGATGATTATTTCTAAATATGTTATCTGAAAATTGGATGTTTGGGCCACCTCCTGTTGTCCATGCAGGTGTGTGACGCACGATTCTTCATTAGTCCCCAGTTTGATATAAGACTAGGGATTCTCATTGACTCGGGACGCTTGGAAAATGAAGTACGACCCTTATATCATACGAGAGTGAGTCTTCAAGGCGGGCAAGCGATAATCTGTGGGTTGGAGATGTATGTGGAGTGTCATGTCAAGATACTGCCGCATGTGTCTTTGTAGACAAGATGAAGTTGTTGTTCCGCCTCTACTAGGTATCTTGACAAGGATTCATGTGAACTTCTGTAGAAAAATTATCCGTTGAGATTTATTCTTCTTTGGGAGGATGCTCAAACGAACTTGAGAGTAGTATATGCCTTACGGTACCAGCACAGTAATGGATACACTCAGGTCTAACTGCATAGTCGATTTTTGTTTGCTTTATTGATGGGAGAATTATCTGGGAATCCGCTAGGTAATTATTCACGTGGATGAGTCGTGTTTTGACATGAGGAAATTGTATGTGTTCGTCATATCTTGTCATTCGCTCATCGCTCATCGCTCATGACTCTGAATCTGACTCAGAGGAAAGCCTGTCGATGAGGCTTTGACTGAGGGAACTGCAAGCAGGCCTCTAGATAAGTAACGTGTGTCCTGGAGCTACTATTTCGGTTTCTTCCCATGTTTACTTCAGTGAAAATATCTAGTTATGGTTGTACGTTGAGTAGTGGATTCTTTATATAAACGGTCGAGTATCACTACGAATTTCGGATTTCTTTTCCCTTGATAGGTTCGAATGCGAAGATATTCTCCTTCTCCGTCTAGGGTGAACTGAGGTCCCATCGGAAATGATACTGGATAATCGTTGGTGTAGCCAAGATGGAGGCTCACCGAGACTTGGTCGTACAATTGCTAGGACTCCTCTTCTTTCTGACGGGACGGGTGTTGAGATACCATATCGACCGAAGGCTTTGAATCTTTGAATAAGTATGATCTTTGGCCGAGCAATGTCTTGGAAGATAGTCTTATCTTATACATTGTCGCGTTCTGGTCATGATCCTCTGAAACAGTAAAACGACAAGATGCATCTCGGCTGACGATTTATGACCTTATGTGGCTCTGCAACGCTTTTGTCTAGGTCACGAATTTTTTGGAACCTTTCCAAGTTTTCGCTAAGTTTATCCTATATACGACGAAAAGAGAAATCCAACAGAAAAAGAACTAGGTCAATCTGATACAAAATGAAAGAGTTATAAGTAAAATAGTAAAGTGAAGTAAATTTCATGAGTCCCTTGTGATCAGGTTGAGGGCCCTTGACCTAAACGAATTTCGGAGCACATATTCTTCAGAATCTCCAAGTTTAAATCATCAACTGGAGAGAGATGGGGTCAGCTGGATGGTTGCTCATTTACTCTGTCACATTCTTAATGAGCTACATATTCTCCGGTGAGGCCGATTACGAACAGACTGGATCCCGTCCGTGCTATTCCCAACATTTTTAGTATTCCTTCTCTAGGGAACATATGCTCGATGTAGATTTATTGGATCTATCCCTACTGGTAACTTTAAAGGCATTTTCAGATAAGCCTGTATGTCGACCTGAAAATTTTCAAGATTTTGTTGAGTCTCCGGTAGTTCTTAGGTCTTTAGCCAGCGTTTTTAGGGTTGGTAGTAGGTTTTGTGGAAGTAGGTTAATGGGACGTTTTATTATGTAGGAAGAGATCCAGGTGATCTGCGACGCACTAACCTATTCACTAAGGTCAAACTCGAAAGAGAGAGAAAGTTCTGGTATGGAAAACTCTCTCGACTAAGTCTGTAATGGATTCATAGAGACTGAATCAATGGAACGTTTTGTGTCTGGATTGGTGGAAGCAACTTCCTTTCTAATAGTGACCATGATTGAAATCTTTAACTGAGTGAACAACCTCCCACTGTGGTCGCCAAAATGTAGTTACCTAAAATATGAGAGAGGTTAAAAGTGGGATTCTAGGAATTCTGAAAGTGAGTTACGGGAGGTTGAACACGAACAGTCTTCGCCTAAACCACGCACAATGGCAGTTCAAAGGCTGCTTCAGTCACAAGAAAGAGGCTTAGGGCCGGTCTTAGGGAGAGAAGGAGATGAAGAGAGAGATCAGAGAATTCTATGGTTTGAATAAGAATTACTCTGAGTTGTTGAGAGAAAAGTTATGTGTTAGCTTGGATAAATAAATGACCTATTTATAGCTGAATTCTCTAATCTCAGGTCGGTGAAGATAAGGATTGCTTTCCATGTCGTGCGGAGTAATTCTTCAGTCTCTTCAGGAATAGATAGAGATAAACTAGGTTTAGTTAATTATCTCATTATTCCACCGCCTTCACTCTCTTCTGCCGTGAGAAATATGCCGGGTATTTCTCACACGTGTCGTAGACCGCCATACCAAAACCCTAATTGATATCCTCCCATTTGTGTGAAGCTGATTCAGCCTTTGTGATGATGTGTTGATAGAGAAATTTTCTCTTTAGCCGAGTTGGCCAAGATAGAGAGATATTCTCTGATTTATGAGCATGACTAGGATGAGTCACGTGAAAAGGCATGTAATGCCTCAGGAATCGTGTGCAGAGCGTGAGAGGAGCTGAGGTTGAGCTCCCTTTCTCCATGGCCGGTCACATATGTCATGTGGAGACCGTATTATTGCTTGTGGGTCCCTTTGTTAAGCATGCGGAGCTCAAGAGATCTTATCCACGTTTTTGGATAGACATGTATAGTTCATGCTTAATTTACTAGCCGCGAGTGTGTTTGAGAGGCTGAGAAATAGGCTTGAGCCCCTAGGTAAGGCGTGTGCCTATCATGGGGAATATTCGGCCATTTTTGAGATTTCGCGAGATTTTGCGGAGAGATGTGAATTTTGTTCAACAAGAAGAAATTGATCTTACAATTTGCTTACATTTATGCGGGTAATGATGAAATTATTGGTGTTCAACAAGCATCATATCTGTTTTGGAGACGTATTTATGAAACTTTGTCACTCGGAATAAAAATGCTTATGAAGGGACCTTAATTCCTTAAAATATAAGATGAAAGCAATTAAAAAAGGCGTGAGAGAATTCATGCCAATTCTTAACGTTATATATCGGCAATCTAAAAGCAGTGCTGGACACAAAGATTTGGTAAGTTCTATAACTGAATTAAGTTTTTACGCTTGGTGTTACCTTATTTTTTTACTGCAATATTTTCAATTTTAAAAAACTGACATGGCAACCATTTTAGTATAATGGTTGTTATGATATTTTAAGAGACAACATTCATGGGTTTGATTATCAACTCACTGCCGTGCAAAACAGTGCTCTATTTTTCAAGCATAAAGACTTTATACCATCCAAAAAATTGGATAGAAGTACTGCCCAATGAAGAGAGCCATTGGGACTACAAATATTAGGCGAAGCTCTTAGGGACTAAAACAAGAAGAAGGTAGGCTGAAGAAGGATTGCGAGCAAGGTGTTTTCATAGAAGAATAAAAGGTGGTTGGGGGAGTGCTTCAATTCAGATGGAAGATTTAAATATGGATAAACAAAGTGCAGATATATTAGAGTATTTTAAAGAATCACGATTAAGAAAGGAAGGAAATAAAACCCGACAACAAGCCTAATTTCATGAGATTTTGTTGTGTAAACAACAGAGCCATCAATTACAAAAAGAACAAGATAATGTATTAATGGATGTGGATCTTAGTATCCTAGCCCCAGCCGAGCGACAATATTACAGAAAGAAGCAAGAGGATATTTTGAAGAGATTGAATATAATCAGTTTTGATGATTTAGAAGATGATGAAGTAATCCTACCCTAATTGTTTTCTTCGAAGAGATGTAATTTGTTTTAGTTTTTTCATTTCCAGTTTAGTTTCGAATTAACTATATTATCTTTATTTATGAGTAAACTTAATGTAGTTGTAGTTTGAATTAATGAAAACTTTAAATTTCGAGTAACTTCATTCGTCATGTGAAAACTTTAACCAACGGATTTATTTTTTTGGACTAACATCAACGACTAGATTTTTAAAATATTAAACTGTATAACGGGTATTTATGCAAACTGTACGTATTTTAAATATAGAGCCGTTATAGATTTTTTTCCATATAAATATTATTTCTTCTTCATCAATGAAACACAAAATCAATATCACCTTCTCTTTTTTTTCCTCCAAATTTTATTGATGCCTTCACCATACACACTTATGGAAGATACCGATTTGATACGTAGTTTTTGCAGAGCTATGAAGATTCATCAAACAACCTTAGTAGAAGCAGGAAGTCTTTGAAGAAGGAGAAGAGCAAACCACGGGTTTTTCTAGGAATTTATACCTAAAATACAGAACCCGAGTCTCCATTAGGTCATAATCAACCCATTAACTTTGGCGAAAATCAGTTTTCGTATTCTGCTGGTTCGATAGAAACTGAGATTCCACAATAAAGTTATAGCCAATGCAAAATTAGAATATATTTTTTTGTACACACTTCTCTAAAGAGTGTATATCAGAATGTTAACTTCCATCGTTTTTGCATAACTTTCAAAGTTAAATCAGATAGAAACTGAGATTCCACAATAAAGTTATAGCAAATGCAGAATTAGAATATATTTTTTTGTACACACTTCTCTAAAGAGCGTATATCAGAATGTTAACTTCCATCGTTTTTGCATAACTTTCAAAGTTAAATCAGTGATGGAAATTAAAATGTCATGTGGGCATCCATCAGAGGGTGATTTATGATTAAAAAACAAAATTAGGAGAGTCGGTTTCTAATTAACTGGCTAGCCCCTGTAACTGTAACCAACAGAATTTAGTAATTAGTAAAACTAAATCCAGGCTTTGATTTTCATTTTCTTACATTAGAAGAAGCGAAATCTAAAACAAATTTCCATGAGCTGTTCCAGGCTTGAAAATTTTGACTAATTAAAATTATTTTATTTCTAGAGAGAGAATCAATGAAAGGTGTTGTTTGTTGTACACCATCTTCTTCTCTAAATCTTACCTTTAAAGTTACCCTAACTATACTTTAAAGACAAACACTTCCTTGAAACTTCAGCCCCAGAAACCCTATAAAATCCCCATTTGATAACTTTCGTAACCTTCTTTGCATTCTCATTGTTTTCTCTGTTGCTTAATATTTCTCCATTTTCTGGCTTTATTCATCCTTTTCGATCTTGGGTTTCCTCGATTTTAGATTTTAATAAGATAAGTATTGAAGTTCCGTCTCTTTACTGATTATTTTGATCAAAAACAAACTTCGGTTTTTGATTAGATTTCGATACAATCTTAAGAAATTTAATTCAGATCCAAAATTAGGGTTTCTGTGAGTTCATTTTGATTTGTTTTGTTTTTCATCCAGACTAAATTTTCTGAAATCGAAGTTTAGGTTGGTTGAGTCAAGATCTCAATGATTTTAGCTTTATTTTTTGAATCGAATATATATCTCTGATTCTATATGAGTTATTTAACGTTATTACGTAGGATCCGTCTTCTTCAATCATTCTCAGTTGTTTTCCTCTACTGGTTTTACAATTTCTCATGGACTAATTCTGCTGTTTCAACTTGATTTAGTATTTCATTTTGTGTAAATACCCTAAAAATATTAGGTAAAAAATAACATAAAATATTTTTAAATCAAGGGTTTCTTTGTATATCTAATCTAAGGTAGTCAGTCATGAGTAAACGGGCAGCAATATCATTGAGTTCAGGATCTGAAGGAGGAGGTGGTGAACCACATCTCGACGATGAAAGAAAGAAGAAAAGAATGTTATCTAATCGTGAATCTGCCAGACGTTCACGAATGAGGAAACAACAACATTTAGATGAATTGCTTAATCAAGCAGCTCAATTGCAGAAAGAGAATGATGAAATTGTTAAAAGGGTTAATCAAATGACGGAGATGTTTAGTAAATTTGATTCGGAGAATAATATTTTGAGAGCTCAAATGGCTGAATTGACTGATAGATTACAGTCTTTGAATTCAGTATTGAGGGTGATTGAAGAGATTAGTGGGTTTCCAATGGATATTCCTGAAATTCCAGATCCTTTGTTGAAACCATGGCAGCTTCCTTGTCCATCACAACCAATTATGGCGAATATGTTTCAGTGTTAGGAAGTTTGAATCAATATCTCAAGCTGCTGCTGCTGTCCCTGCTGGGTAAGAAGATAAGACTCGGTGTCTGTCTTTTGGTTTATCTAATGTTTTTTTTTTAGGGTTCGAGTCTATTTGTATTCTGTGTTGGACTAGATATATTTAATAGTTTGGGTTTAATAATTTGTCTGAGTTCAATGGTGGTGTGTTACTACTATGACAATGTTGTTTGTTACTGGGGGAATTTTAACCAAGTCTTGTTGGTTAATTTTGAAGTGTTTGTTAATGGTACTATTAATCAATGCTATGGTTGTTGTTTGTTCTTTAAATTTCAATTCGCATTGGCATCAGTCTGTCTCCTCTATGTTTTGTTTAGAACTTTCAGAAGCAATTAAACCCTTTCTTCTACTTCGTTTAGCATGAAACAAAGCAGCATGTTTTTTTCCTTGCACTGTGTAGGTAGATCTCGTTTGCATTTAGTATAATCGTGGTCCAAGATTCAAGAATCTGCTTTGATCCACGTCACCCAACAAGATCGTCTAGGCGTAATGGGGATCCAAGATTCGTAGATAATGGGGATCCAAGATTCGTAGATGATACGCCTTTTGAACCTGCGTCGCACGTAGTTAGAAACTGCGTTTCATTGGGTAAATCAAAAGCGCAGTTTGTAACTGCGTATTGACCTTGTTGACTGGTCAATACGCAGTTACAAACTGCGTTTCTTGTAAACACCTAAAATATCCAGAACTCGCCCCTTCCTGCATCCGTTCTCTATCTTTTCTCTTTTGTTCTTAAAAAAAAAAAAACGCTGTAACTTGATTTCACATACTTTTTAAAGGCGATTTTGTGTTTAAGGGGCTGTACTCTTGCAAGGGTTTGTTGTAGAAGCGGAGGGGAAACTATTGCTGGTGTTTTTGAGCGATTTGATAAGCATTTCCACACAAGGTTGGTTACTTTTTTTTTTTGATTGATTCATTTGATTTTTTGTTTTTGATTTAAGTTTTAATGGTGTGATTTAGAAGCTACTGAATAAATCATGTTGAATATGTGGATTGAGCAGTAGGATAATTGTTGATTTAATTTCAAAAAATTAAAATGTAGAATTAGGGTTTATGCTATTTGGGGTTAATTTTGGTGAAAGATAAATCCATGATTGATTCATAAATTGATTGATTGTTTTAATTGTGTTTATGCTTGGTAGAATGTATTTGAAATTTATAATTTGATAAGCATGTTAACAATTTTGTTTTGATGCTTGGCCATAGAGTTTGAGGATTAACTCATGTAGTGTTTTTAGTTGAGGTTGAGATGCTTATGGTTTTTGTTAATATGATTTTGGGTGAAATTGATTATATGGGTGAAATTGATGTTGTTAATATGGTTTTTGTTGGAACACTTGTTGTTAATCTGATTTTGTTGTAAATATTATTTTGATGGAAATTGATTTTGTGGTTTATAGCATTTTGCAATGTGTTTTAGGATTAAGTCATGTATTCTTTTGAGTTGATGTTTAGAAGATTCAAGGGGTGGAATTGATGTTGTTATTATCACTTTGACGAAGAATTTCATATGAGCAATGTGCATCCCTCAATGTGATGTGAATGTGAACGTGTGAATTCATATGTTGATTGTGCATAGATTAACATAGGCGTTTGATTTTTGTTATTCACATGTTGATTGTGCTTCCCTTGGTCTTTTCACTTTTAGATAATTGAGGATATCGATTGGTCTAGGTATGAGAAGTTATCCCAACTATCTCCAGGTGTCGGCGAGTTACAACATAAGGCCGACAACTTAGTAGATAAGTGAGACGGAACATTTAGGAGTAGTTGGACCAACTTAAATAAATTTTACCAGATAGTGGTTAGAAACAACCCCCGTGCATTATTAATTCTTCAATGCTGTGGTTTATAGTCCATATTCCAATTTAATTTTAGGTATGGGGATAAGGGATTAACCGAAGCTATATGTGAGAGGTGGTGGAAGAAGACTAGAACTTTTCACTTCAAAGAGTTTGAAATAGGTTTGACTCCTCTAGATTTCTATCGGTTGACTGGTATTCCAATTGGAGGAGGTAAGCCAATCCCAGAATTACCAAAGGAAACAATGACGGCGCAAGAAGTAGAAGCTATGGATGCTAGGTATTTCCGGGGTGTGTTAGATGTTATGGCACAGAGAAGACTGCATGATGTGAAAACTGGAGATTATGATTCCAAGGCATGCACGATGCGAGTTTCTCACTTGGCTAATTTCATTTTAAGTAGGGACAATGTTGACAACTCTATGGCATTGCCGAAATAACCGACTAGAATGTTCTTGCTCCGTGTATTGGTTCTTTTTGTTTGCGGACCGTAGTGTTAGAGTAGATAAACGATGGTGTATAGTGTTGGATAATTTGGATGTTGTTGGGTCTTATGATTGGGGTACTCCAACTTTGGGCGTTACGTACAAACACTGGATGACCGGAGTTCGTGCAAACGAAAGGATATGGGTGGCATGTCGATGATCTTAGAGTTACGGTATTATTTTTATTTCCGTAATTGTCAACTTTGTTTTGAAGGAAAACTCGAGAGATGATCAACTGGATCCACACCCGGCTATTAGTCTATTTAATGTGTTGAACCTTAGGAGCAAGGGACAAAAAGATCTTCACAAACACGCTCTGTCAGATGCACGCGCTCAGATAGATATTAGGATGGGTGATGCGGTTATCTGGGATCCCTGGTTTGGGGACAGTGAACACCAACACACTGATGCATTCCAAACCGCACTTGAGATGTCTAAGAGGAGATGTGTCTTTAAGGATAAGGACGGTGCAAGAGCTTCAGTTTATCTGGCCGAAATGTGTATGAGGCAGGTGTTTGGTGCGATAGTTATCCCATGCAACGCACCTAGATTGGAGGAAGTATTAGATGGTATGGAGGTTGAGGTTAGTGATCACTTCCTTCCTGTCCCTGATGAAGTGTATTCCAAATTTTGGAAAACTCATAGCGTGGGAGCCCTTAGGACAAAAACAACTCACATAGACACACATGATGATATCGGAGTTGGTCACGGCGGTATACCCCGTAGTTTGATGCCCCAACGCCCACCCCCTAGCATGTCATCCCGGACATACACATACAACCAAGCAGGACAGTCCATGAGGCAACTCCCAAACCTACAATGGGACATGCCCTTCTACAAAGATTCGTTTGAAGAGCTAGTTCCAGTCCCCATGGAAGGAGAGAACCCATACAATTTTTCCGAAGTCAACGTCTCGGAGGTTAGTCATTTTATATCTCATTTTCATTTTCATTTGGAGTTTCTTCATTGTTAAACATAATTGTTTTAAAAAAATTTATTTTGTTTTTTAGGAAGAGTTACGCAGGTTTGCGGGGGAGGCATACTGGATGATTCAGAGTAGCAGACAGGTGGTATATGATGAGAGTCGTCGTCGAGCGGTGTATAACACCCCCACAACCCATCGTAGTTCCAGAACATCTGAAGGCCTATTCTATTCAAGTCAGGAAGAACAGACATTTCCCACCACATATTGCGCTGGAGTATCCTTGCCGGAAACCCAACACCGTCGCAAGCGTCCGGCTGGAGACCCTTCCGCATCGAATGCTTATTATGTCCCTCACCCTCATGATAGTAACCCCCTGTAGAGCATAACCCGTTATTGGAGCATGCCTCCCAGGTGATTAGTGACTTACCAACCTCAAGTGATTTTTTAGGACTTAGCTTGGGTGGTAGTTGGCATGGTAGTGTGCAGGGTAGTGGTCCGAGAGGTGATGATGGAGCTGATATGGATGTTGTGCCAGATAGTCAGTTTTTTGGGTGACTCCAGTAAAACTGGTTAAAATTCTGTTGATTAGATAGGGCGTAGTAGATGTTTGCTATTTAGTTCTTGTATGATATATTAAGTTTTTCCTCATGTATGTTGGTCCTCGTCTTATCCCTTTTTTATGTTCTTCATATCCCATGTTTAAGTGCGTTATTTTTTATTTTCTTATTTCCGCTTACAAAACAATACACCGTTTTAAATCCGTTGCGATGATGATTTAATTTGATATTTAGTCAAAAAATGGAGTCGGCTATCGTTAGATATATGCGACGACGGAGAGAGGCGACATACCCGAAACGGTACCACGATGATAGCCATGGAGATTTCGTCATCATGTATCGCCAAATTTTGCAGAGGCGCAAGACTTGCACCAACCCGAACCGGTACAGGTCTTGACTAGAAGAACCGTTAACAGATGTCGTGTGGAGGCAGATGCCAGGATGATGCAGGCTTACTTTAACCCCGGTTGCAGATTTGGACCTCAGCGTTTTAAGGGACGTCACGGTTTGCCCCGCGAAGTTTTTCTTAGAATATTGCCTCAAATTTGCGCTAGAGATCCCTATTTTTTTGCAACGAAGAGATGCGTGTAACATCCCGGGTCACTCTCCTCATATGAAAATGCTTGCCGTCATGAAACACCTGGCAAAGGGGGTGGCGGCGGATAGCTTAGACGATTACACCGGGATGGCTGCTTCAACAATATACATGTATGCTAAGAAGTTTATGGATGCACTACTTTGGGAATTTAACGACCGTTACATGAAGCTGCCAACAACCGAAGATACTAAGAGGTTATTGGCTCAAAACGCAGCTCGTGGTTTTCCTGGAATGCTAGGAAGCCTCGATTGCACCCATTGGGAGTGGAGGTTATGTCCCATCAAGAAGCGAGGCGACACGTGGGACACCATAAGAAACCAAACCTTGTTCTACAGGCAGTGGCATCGTACGATAGATGGTTCTGGCACTGTTTTTTTTGGCGAGCCCGGGTCTAACAACGACTTGAATGTGTTGGCGCAGTTGGGATTATTTGATAGAGACAATGACGCGTTAGCCCCCGCTTGCAACTACCGTATCATGGGCAACGAGTACAAACATGGATACTATCTGGTGGACGGCATCTACACCGAAATGCCTGGGGTGGTCCATAGCTATAAGAAACGTGATGTTATGCCGCCGATCCAGAAGAAATTTAATGAATACCACCACGTGCTAAGTGTAACCGTGATTCCTACGAAAGTGAGTTAGGTTATTAATTACGTTGTTCTAATGTAATACGATGTTAAACATGAAAGTCGTTATTTTAAAAGTTGTCTGTTACGTCATTGCAATAAGTAAGAAAACACATTACATCATAAAAATCCGACGATTTCAAACTAACAATATTAACCACTCGTAAACGTCTCACAAGAACAAGATTCAATTTTATATGCGAGTACCAAAAAAATAATTGGCCACGAAATGCCTGAAAGGCTTCCCTTGTGCCGCTTCATACATTGCCATCGCCTGAGCACGATTACCATTTGCAAGAACGCGACATCTTTTCTAAAACGACCACAAATCCTTTTCAGCATGCTAACGCGGTGTTGGACGTATGGCGGAATACCAAACGCTTCCATTCCCAATTTGAATCAAAAAGTATTCCCTCACTCGAAACCAAAACGCCATACCCGCCGGAGGATTTTCTGTATCATGATCCATATCCGCAACCTTACAATAACTAATCACTAGAGCGATATCTTCATGCATCGAAAAACGAGGCATCATGATTGATTAATGTCGTGGAAATAAGATATGTAACTTTTATAATTTGAGATTGAAAAACTTTATCTTTTGGTTGAGTTTACAGAGCATTACACCTTCGCAGATAATTGATTTGTGAGGCGTTTATCACAAATTTATACTAAAACTCTCAGATGGGTTTAAATGTAATTTTGAAATTCTACAAAGGAATAAATTATAAATATTGGAAACTTTGCTCCATGAGTACGTATCATTGGTCGGGCATTATTTTGCATGTCATCTTCTGTAGCGTGATATATTTTTGTAATCTGGGTAATGGTTAAATAGAAAATGACCTTTGAAAGAGGAGGCAGCTAAAGACTGTTGTACACTATTACCGATTAGATGTGTAATAGTAGTCTCTAACATCTACAATTATCACCCGTCACATTGTATTTTCGTAACATGCCCCATTGAGTTGTCCACCACTTGTATGTCAGAAAAAAGTGTAAAGTTAGGCATTGAATTATGCAGCTTTCCCTTTTGATTTATTATCATACACGTGGACTGGAATAAGGGGGTTTGGGATCTGGTGGTTGGGGAGATTACCGACTTAAGTTGAAATATTCACGAATGGGATTTTGGAAAGAACTTTGTCCCTAACTTGAGGTCCTAAAATAGTCATACATAAACAAACCCAAATAAACGTTAACATACATAAACAACATAAAAAATACACAATACATAAAACATAAACATTACATCAGACTGCGCCTCATTGACCAGAATTAAACACGGGATTAAACATTACATCATAAACACATAACATAACACAACATATTAAAGAGCAACAGAAAATTTAATTAGTCGGCCCATTCCACCAAATTACACCCGTGGACATTGCCGAATTGTTTACCATAGGTGTTCTTATCTTTAGAACGATGTAGTTTCATAAAAACCTACATCCGGGTACCGGGCATGACGCCCCCTTTTCATGTTCAACCTTAATCATACCTTTCTCTTTGAAGTTTTTGCAGATTACGTTAATGTTTTTATCATCTTTGGACTTGATTGCATCTTCTAACCATTGATCTTCTTCACGACAATTATCGAACTGGCATCGAAGGTACCTACTTTTTCCAGGTTCCGCTTCTAATAACAATTTGATTCCCGGACAACCTCTCTGTGGGCACTTGGAATACATCCAAGGGCATTGCATGGTTGAATGGTCATCAAGGAAACAGAGCGGACAAATTTGGTTTGCTTCTACACACACAATTTGTTTTCCCTTGCGATTAGAATTCATTTTTGTCCGGCTTAATTCGAAGTAGCGTTTTATGTTTGATGGTGTGTTTCTTTGAGTGTATTTATAGGAAAAAATAATTATTATTTATAAATGAAATCCCCCTTAAAAAATCTTGCCGTTATAGTGTGTTGATAAGGATAACAAAATTTCTATCAGAAGTCTCGTTATCCAAAACAGTGTCTGGATGACTTAATGGCAACTGCATAAGCTGAGTAGTACGAGTGTTTTTATCTACAGAACTGGGCTATGTTCAACCAGAGCTCTATTTGAGAAAGTATACGAAAATTACTCGGCGTTTAACATTACAGTGTAAACCGGGTGTAGGAAAAAAAGGTCAAACAAATATTTAACAGCCACGCAATTTGTAACCGCGTTTAAAGAATACGCAGATTCAATATGCGTGCGACGCAGGTTCAAACTACGTTCAGAAGAATATTCCGTGGATAATTTTTTCATACGCAGTTTGTAACTACGTTTTATGCTTTTTCCATACGCAGTTTGAAACTGCGTACCTTGGGTACTTCCAACTTGGATCCAAGCTGAAAGCAGCACTCGTTATGGATTTGAGCCACTGTTCATATATTTACGACACTTCAACAGTGCCTAAAGTGGGATCTTGGATCCCGTTAGATCTAGCCTAAGAGAGCCTATTCCTTCTAGAGAAGAGCCTCCTTGACTTCCTCGTCTTAACAACAAAGTAGAATAATAATAACAGAGGACCCTTATCAGAGTTTAAGGCTTTCTAGAGTAGCTACATAGGGAAAAGAAGCCATGCACATAAGTGAAGAAGATATGAGCGAGTTGTTGGGGGGACACTCTGTTTTAGGGGTACTGAAGTTTAGAACTAGAGCCCTGGGGGTAAGCAAAGGAATACCGAATACCAGTGGCGGAACAAAGAAGATATTGTTAGTTGTTACGGCCTGTACACGGATAGAAGTAGGTTGTAGAGACTAGTTCCTAGAAGTAGAACACAATTTCCCACAACAATATCACTGAGTCCTTTCATTGGGAAAGGACCCCTATTTATAGTTATTTCCTTAAATGGGAGATGTCCGGTGTGCGTCCTTTTCTATTTTCCTTATCTTGCTACTGCCTCTTCTAACTGTACAACTGTACTTTGGGTCCTTCTACAAGATATGTCCTTTCTAACAGCTGCACGTGCGTTTGGACGCTATGGGGAATGACTCGTTTAATAGCACCTCCTTCGTGATAAGGGGAGGATCTGATGCCTCCCCATTAGGTGGGGGCACTGCTTCATGCCTTTTTTTTGGATACGGGGAGGCCGTACTTCTTCCTTGGTATTTTTTCAAGTATCTACATTAAGTCCCATGGCTGTTTGGGCGAGGCGTTAGCCTTCTCAACAGTCTACTACATCTCTCAAGCGGCCTTCCCTGGACTTCTGCTACTTGAAAGGACACCTCACGTCAAGGTACCAAGTGGTGTTCGCTTATCGCCCATACAAGGTATTCATTCATCGCCTGGGGCAAGATGTTCTCTTCTACAGAGTTGCTCTTCTTCAGGCGTCTGTACTCTCTTTGCAGATTCCCTTGTTTCTACAGTTCCTAAGGCTTGCTCCTTGCAAGTCCCCTTGTTCTTTTGTCTCTTAAGACTTGCTCCTTGCAAGTCCCCTTGTCACTATTAACTCTTGAAAGACTTACTCCCTGTAAGTCCCCTTTGTTCTCGTACGACCTTACTCTCTTTGCAGATTCCCTTAGTCTCTACAATTCCTAAGGCTTGCTCCTTGCAAGTTCCCCTGTTCTAGTGTCTCTTAAGACTTGCTCCTTGCAAGTCCCCTTGTCACTATTAACTCTTGAAAGACTTACTCCTTGTAAGTCCCCTTGTCCTCGTACGATCTTGCTCTCATCCATTCTTCCGTTCTATGCCTTGTTTGATTCGTGTTATTTCTTGAGGATTTTGTAGTGGCACGTGTTGTTATCATGACACGTGGGATGGTTGAAGCGGTTATTTTATACAGTTATTTACTAGGGTTAGCGTCTTTTTGAATTATATCACGTCGTTTCAATTACCCTTGATCGTGCCTCTTTCTCGTCTATAAATACTGGTTTCGTTTCATCTTCCTTCATTCCTTCAAGCACTTTCCCTCTTCATTCTCTCTTCTTATCACACTTCTTCTTCCAGGTGATGAACACGAAAGTGCGACGCATTTTCACCCATAAATACATTAGCTAGGCCTCATTTTATCACTAATAAACTTGTTTGTAGGTGTTTTTGTCAAATAAGCTCGTATGGAAAAAGTTGCTCGAAAAGTGGTTTGTATACCCCGGAGGACACATGTTATTCGGACTCTCAGTTTTGGATAAGGGGCACCCAATTACTAAGGGGCACCCTAATTGCTATTCGCACTTCCGTTCTGGTTAAGGGGCAACCATCTTCCTCTCCGTTTGAATTAACTTTTTGGCGGGAAAATGTTGCAACACACGGGAAAATTTAGGGTTCGATTTTTGATCGGGTTATAGAGAGACTCAATAGCTGAAACTCTCTGTGATGAGTTTATGTGGCTTAACAGGCGTGGTATGATCATCAGAATCAACAGGGTTTGGCTGGAAAATCGTGTGGAAGAAAAACAAGGCAGCGCAGCTTTTAGAACCCGTGTATCTCTGTTTTGGATTCGGAGGATTTCTAAGAAGATTCAAGTGCTACAATAGATTGTATTGGGCCTGTTTCAGTTAAACAGGACCGGTAACTACATCAAATTCAAAGAAATTGGGTTGGAGAAACGTATTTGAGTAAAACAGAGTATTGTTTATTTTCGGGATACTCTGTGCAGGATTGGCGTTTGTTTACAGCGTGTTCGATGCAATCTGAGACGTGTAGACAACTTGCTAGTGCGTGATTGAATGATTGTTGACAGCTGCAGGCACAAACGCGTGCAAGATAGGAAAAAAAATATCCCGAGATTATTTTCCTTTACTTCCGAGTTATGGAGAGATCATATGGAGTAATGATGAGTTATTCGTGTCCCTGTTGAGTATAAATATGTTTCTGGTGTA
The DNA here is from genome assembly GCA_023531295.1 of Papaver armeniacum. Classification (NCBI taxonomy): domain Eukaryota; kingdom Viridiplantae; phylum Streptophyta; class Magnoliopsida; order Ranunculales; family Papaveraceae; genus Papaver; species Papaver armeniacum. The sequence continues at coordinate 39,321 of JAJJWW010019234.1, read as the reverse complement.
TCAGAGAAGGACATCGAGTAATTGGGGAGGCTATTGAGTCGAGAGAATTGCTGCAGAGAAATCTGCAGCAGCAGCAGAGAAATAGTGAAGAACACGAAGAACAGACTTTCAAAGACAGTCGTAAAAAAAACTGTCGTTTATGCGGAAGAGATAAGACTGTCATCCTGCGACAGTTCACTGTTATTCTTTGTAAAAGTGGGTTTGCAACGCTTATAAACGTTGCAAATTCCCGGTTTAATTTGATTTTCTCATTTTCTCTTCTTTGTAAACACCATTTGGGCAATAAAAATGAATTTTGGGTGTGTCTACATCATGAGTAGCTAAGCCCCTACACTGGGTCGACGGAGGAAGCCGAATTTCATACGTGGGTAATTTTAATTAATTCTTTATTTGACTTTTGCACTAATTAAAATAGAATTATGATTTGAAAAAATTAGTTATCATTTTATTAGATGGGTCATGCTTGCTTAGATGTTTGATGGCCCATGCTTACGATTTATAACTAATGTTTGGAGAATCTACCTTGGCAAAAATAAGAGTCCTTGTTGTTTTGTTTATTGAGCGATAATTGCTGAAGAATAATAATTGAACCTATTAATATGAATGCGGTGGAATCCTAGACCCAGTGACTCTCGTTTTTGTTTATTATTTTCGTTAAACCTTTTAATTTAATCTTCGCAAGTCTGAGAGAACGAATCTTAATTACTACTACAAAAACTTTGAAAAATCTTAAATCATTTTGGCGCCGTTGCGACGCGGATTTGTTTTTAGATTAATTTTTAGGTTTATTTTTTTTATTTTGTACAGTATTTTCTTTTTCCTTTTTATGCGTTTCTTTTTATATTTCTTTTCAGGGAATTTTTGAGGATGATGACTTCTTCTGAGGAGACGTCACCTGCAATGACGCTGGCGGAATATATGCGTAGAAATTCAAATTATCAGGCAACTTCATCTGAGATGACGCTTGCTGAATATATGCGTAGGCAATGGTATGGAGTTTCTTCTCCACATGAGGTAAGTGAAGAATCACATGAAACTATATATGAGAAGTATTACAAACACACACCGCCTAGTTTGGAACAAAGATTGAGAGTTCTTCAATGTCAAAGATTATTTGCTGATGATGATGAATATGATAGTGACTCTATGTTCCAAACAGAACATATAGATGACCCTGTGGATGATTGTGTGGATGATTCACCTAGTTCCATAGATGAATCTACCTCACAAGATCATTCACCCGACTTAGAGGTTGTTTCTAGACCACTAGACTTCCAAAAGTTGCCTAATTTAGGGTTAGAATTGTGTGCTTCTAAAGTGTTGTTGGATTACTTTGCATCTAAGTACCCAGAGGATTTGCCTATTTCTAATACTGTACATGAGCCAGTTGAAAATTTCCCAGTCTCAATAGAATCCCCATATTTTGTTCTTTACGCACTTCCATGTGCTGTAAAAACTTGGTTTAGGGGTAAATTTTGTTTTCGACAGTTTCAATGTCCCCATTTTTTCATAAAATAATTGTGAAGTCATCGTTTGTAAATATTGTATTTTGGGTCGATCCCCAAGTTTTCGGGTTATTAGTGTATGGGGATCCGTTTTTGTACAAATCCAAGTAGGTATAATTATTTATTTATGTTTGTTTACTTTTGTTTATTTTATTTTTAATTTCCCATCTTAATTTTTACGTTGGATGACTCAATTACATTGAGGACAATGTAATATTTAAGTGTGGGGGAGTGGTTATTAACTTTTTCTTTTAATTTTTTCAGGAATTTTCTTGCGTATTATGACCAGCTCTTGAGCGGGTCTAAAAAGATAATAAAAATATAAATATTATGACCAGCTGTGTAGCGGGTCTAAAAAAAATAAAATAATAATAATATTATTATAGTTGTTAAGCTTATGACCAGCTGTGTAGCGGGTCTATTTTTATGTATTTCCTTATTATGACAAGCTGTGTAGCGGGTCTCTAAAAAAAAAAAAAAAATTATTATTAATATTATTATTATTATTATGGTTTTTTTTTTTGGGTTATGACCAACTGTGTAGCGGGTCTTTTGTTTTTCCTCATATATTATGACCAGCTGTGTAGCGGGTCTAAAAAAAAAAAAAGAAAAAAAAAATGTGTCTTGTGTATGTGGCATTTGTCATGACCAGCTGTGTAGCGGGTCAGTTTTCTGTTTTGCTCGAGGACTAGCAAAATGTAAGTGTGGGGGAATTTGATGAGCACGAAAGTGCGACGCATTTTACCTATAAATACATTAGCTAGGCCTCATTTTATCACTAATAAACTTGTTTGTAGGTGTTTTTGTCAAATAAGCTCGTATGGAAAAAGTTGCTCGAAAAGTGGTTTGTATACCCCCGGAGGACACATGTTATTCGGACTCTCAGTTTTGGATAAGGGGCACCCAATTACTAAGGGGCACCCTAATTGCTATTCGCACTTCCGTTCTGGTTAAGGGGCAACCATCTTCCTCTCCGTTTGAATTAACTATTTGGCGGAAAAATGTTGCAGCACACGGGAAAATTTAGGGTTCGATTTTTGATCGGGTTATAGAGAGACTCAATAGCTGAAACTCTCTGTGATGAGTTTATGTGGCTTAACAGGCGTGGTATGATCATCAGAATCAACAGGGTTTGGATGGAAAATCGTGTGGAAGAAAAACAAGGCAGCGCAGCTTTTAGAACCCGTGTATCTCTGTTTTGGATTCGGAGGATTTCTAAGAAGATTCAAGTGCTACAATAGATTGTATTGGGCCTGTTTCAGTTAAACAGGACCGGTAACTACATCAAATTCGAAGAAATTGGGTTGGAGAAACGTATTTGAGTAAAACAGAGTATTGTTTATTTTCGGGATACTCTGTGCAGGATTTGCGTTTGTTTACAGCATGTTCGATGCAATCTGAGACGTGTAGACAACTTGCTAGTGCGTGATTGAATGATTGTTGACAGCTGCAGGCACAAACGCGTGCAAGATAGGAAAGAAAATATCCCGAGATTATTTTCCTTTACTTCCGAGTTATGGAGAGATCATATGGAGTAATGATGAGTTATTCGTGTCCCTGTTGAGTATAAATATGTTTCTGGTGTATCAGAGAAGGACATCGAGTAATCGGGGAGGCTATTGAGTCGAGAGAATTGCTGCAGAGAAATCTGCAGCAGCAGCAGAGAAATAGTGAAGAACACGAAGAACAGACTTTCAAAGACAGTCGTAAAAAAACTGTCGTTTATACGGAAGAGATAAGACTGTCATCCTGCGACAGCTCACTGTTATTCTTTGTAAAAGTGGGTTTGCAACGCTTATAAACGTTGCAAATTCCCGGTTTAATTTGATTTTCTCATTTTCTCTTCTTTGTAAACACCATTTGGGCAATAAAAATGAATTTTGAGTGTGTCTACATCATGAGTAGCTAAGCCCCTACACTGGGTCGACGGAGGAAGCCGAATTTCATACGTGGGTAATTTTAATTAATTCTTTATTTGACTTTTGCACTAATTAAAATAGAATTATGATTTGAAAAAATTAGTTATCATTTTATTAGATGGGTCATGCTTGCTTAGATGTTTGATGGCCCATGCTTACGATTTATAACTAATGTTTGGAGAATCTACCTTGGCAAAAATAAGAGTCCTTGTTGTTTTGTTTATTGAGCGATAATTGCTGAATAATAATAATTGAACCTATTAATATGAATGCGGTGGAATCCTAGACCCGGTGACTCTCGCTTTTGTTTATTATTTTCGTTAAACCTTTTAATTTAATCTTCGCAAGTCTGAGAGAACGAATCTTAATTACTACTACAAAAACTTTGAAAAATCTTAAATCACCAGGCGACATCAAACACTCTTTCCTTCTTCATTCTCTCTTTATCACATTTCTCTTCTGGGCGACATCTGAACTTCTTCATGAGCAAATACGAGAGTTCAGCAGCTGTGAGTTCTTCTGGTGATGGCGGATCTATTGGCGAGGAGGAGGCGCCTCACCTCCTTCCTATTTTATCAAAGGAGGAGAGAGTCTTCGCTCATGGGGCGGGTAAGAACTTGGCGACCCTCTTATCCAAACGAAAGTCCGCTGAGAAGCTCAGGCGGGTTGCCACCCCTGGCGTTTCTGTCGCCTCCCTCTTAGACGATAGTTTTCTTCGACAGATTAGTAAACCGACCACCTTTGACCCTCCAGTGGTAGACGAAGAAACCAGTGATTGGCTTCTGGAGGAGGAAATTGAGCATCCGCCTCTCCTTCCCATCACTTTCTTTTGTCGAGTACGTCTTAATCGTGGCGACTTTGTTCTTCCAAAGATAAAATTTCTTTCTCGGGCGACTTCTTGTCCAGAATGGCATCCGTGGATCGAGTACATGCTTTCGATCCCCTATTGTAAGGATTTAATCATTAAGTTGGGGTTGATGGAGGCTCTTTCTTCGTCACGCTATAGGCGTCTTACTAGGAACAACCGGGATATGATTCGTCTGTCTCTTAGGTGGGTTCCCTTGGTTTACACGTGCCTCTTCGCTTGGGGAGAGGCATCGCCCACAATAGAAGACGTGGTGTCTCTGACCGGCCTTCCCCTCTACGGAAGTCACGATTTTAAAGAAGCATCGGGTAGTCTGTCTGATGCTGACAGACTTATACTAGGCTTTTTGAAGCAAGCACGCACATATTCGAGGAAGTTAGTCGCTAAAGCGAACACGCCTTCTGAGGCACAGACTCTTGTTGGATCATCCGAGAAAGATTCCATAGAAAATGCGCCAAGTAAGGGGAAGGGGGTATTTTCTGCAGAGGAAGCTGACGCCCATGAAATTCCCAGAGGGTCTGCCAAGCGAGCCACCTTGAACCTGTGGGTGAAGATGTGGGCGCCCAAGTTGGTGGGTGAGTCTGGCTGGGAACCCCCTTCTCCTCCTGCTGGATCTACCGAGCGACATGAGTTGGCCGCCTTCTTGTCTTACTTTCTTTCTCACGAAGTCTTTGAACATTCTCCAACCAACGCTGTGAGGGACGAGTCAATGATCATGGCGATACTCATGTCACGTGGTGTCTCGTTTTCTTTGGCACCCATGTTTCTGGGCGGACTATATCATTATTTGGACTTGCTGGTAAGTGATATTCAGAAAGCCAATGACGCCTCCTTCACAGTTGATACGTTCCTTCCTGCTAATTTCATGTAGATGTGGGGATGGGAGCATTATCGCCGTTATATGCCAGAGGCGAAGGTCTTGGAGCTTACTGGTGAGCGGGTTGTTACCGCGGGGGATGGCACAGAGAGCACCGTCACTTACCCTATTTCCTTCCCTCGAACAGCTCTTTATGAGAAGGCGGTCGCCAAACCGACTATTCGTTTAGCGCCTCTACTGGATACTTTAAACGAATTCACTTTTCGCCCTTACAATGACAATGCATGTGGAGAGGCTTCTCATCGGTTTGTATCGCTCTTTCCTGAGGACTTTGTGGATGTCGCCTTGGACTCTCCTACTTTTGATGCTTGCAATTTTGTGGCTGTTGTGACGCCAGGGTACCTTCCGGGTTTTTACAAAGGAGAATATTTTTCCGAGGCTTACAATTTGAATCGTATTGCTCGCCAGGAAGGTTTTGACCAAGGGACCGGTTCTTATCTTTCGCCTTCATGCTATTCGGACCCACAAATGGTAGAGGAGAGTTTCATGCGTTTTGTCTTCCAGGATAAAGAGTCGCGGTTCTGTCACCCGCCCTTTAACCCCTTAAAAGTCCCTCAGCTTGGCCGGGATTTGAAGGTTACACATAAATGGTTTTCATATTTGGTGCATGAGATGGAAGACATGCATCATGCTCTGGCAGTTGATGGCGTGATGGCTCCCCCGCCAGACGTGCCGGAGCTCTATCGCTTAGGACACACAAGGATACCCTCAGAGATTATGCGCTCTCATGGGTTGGCTTCTGATGCTAAGAGCAGGCGTGTGGAAGCCCCTTCTTCTCGGGGTAAAGGGAAAGGGAAGCTTCCTTCCTCGTCGAAGATCAAAAACGTCGTCCGTAACCTTTGTGGAGTTGTTCCTCAGGAGATTGAGGTAACTCTTGCCCTGATTTTCTCCTTTACCGCTTCTTTCTTTAATGACCTTCCTTGGATGCTTATTACTTCGTCTTTTAGTCGGATGCCCCTCTGCATGGCCCATTATAATACTTTTCTCATGAATGGCTTAATATTGACTTGAAGGATCTACCACCGAGGTTTGCTGAAAGGCAGGCACGCCGTGCGTGATGCTGGTATGGTTCTTGTTCCGCGGTTTCCTCGATCTCCTCCTCAACTGTCATTTTCAAATAAAGCTGCAGCCCTACTTAAAAGGCTGTCGTCAAGAGATTATCCCCAGCAATCTGTTGGTTCTAGTTCTAGTTCCGTATTTGGTCCTGATGTTTTACCGAATCAGCCGGTGATGTCTCAGCAGGGACCATCAGGTACTTTGTTCGTTAGCTTAACACGTGTTCGTTCATTGTCTTTTCCTCATTAAATAGCATATTGCCTTATATATATATATATATATACGCATAAGGGGGAGGTTATAGGAAGAGGTGTTGCTCTCTCTCTCTCTCTCTTTAGAATTTTCCTCACTCTCTTTCCTCTTGGATTCTTCAGGGCGAAAAGACCGACAGGCTCTTGATTCGGGTGCTTCAGTTGGGAGTTCCTCTTCTTCAGCTTCTTCTACAAGTCGCTAAGACGTTGTGGCTTCTTTCCTCGTAAGTTGTGGTTTTTTTTTTTTTTTTTTTTTTTTTTTTTTTTTTTTTTGGGGGCGTCATTTTTGCCAACTGACGTACATTCTCTGGTAAATATCTCTATGCTATGGGCAAGCAGGATCGTTTAGAAGTTATAGATGGTCGTGAAAAAGTGAAAAGGACCAAGACTCAGAGCGATCATTGACGTCGAGCGACAGCGCCCGAGCAGATTGCTCAGCCCAATCTTCTGACTAGTGGCGAGTGCAAGGATCCGCATGTTTTCCTCCTTTCAGACATACCCATGGAGCAACGCCACGTTCGTGATGGGGGGAATTACGTTTCGGTGTTTGGATTCTGGGTGCCTCCCCATTACGAGCCATTATACACTCAAGTGGCGGTGCAGCATGGCCATATCGCCTCAGACGCGGTGCAGCATGGCCATTACGGTGGTTGGATGCCCTTTGGAAGGAGGCCGAGACAAGGGCGAACGCTCGTCAGAATCAACTGCCAGGCATTGTCGCTGGTCTCGAGGAAAGGGTTGCTTCTGTATGGGCTAATTTACAGACGTTGCGGGAGACTCAACATCGCCTGATTAAAGAGACGAGTGAGGTTGTCGACCAGATCGCCCAAGTCAAGAAGACGCTAGAGGAGGAGGAGCAGTTGTTGGCGGACGCCAAGGCAGATATGGAGGAACAAGACAAATTATGAGCGCCCTAATGACCTGAAGGGCTCTATTGTTAATTTTCTCATTCTTTTCTCTATCTCTCGCCCTTTTTTTTTTGAAAGAACATCTTGAAGTTTTGTGTTATGACTTTTCTTTAAGTTACGCTCGTGCTTCGAGGCAGGATTCTTTAAATATGACTAGTATCAGTATATTATTCTTATTTGTGTGTTTCAAGTGATTTTGGGTGGGCTAATGGCTAGTTATTGTAGTTTGGTGGTGGAGATATCTTTGTTGAGGCGACTCTTGAATGTTCATCCCCTTATGTGTAATTATCTTGAGCAAGAGCTTGCAGATGCGCATGGAATGTTGATGGATGCGGAGTTTCATACGGAAAGTTTTAGGCGTGCCGGTAATAGCGTGCCTATGGGCCTATCATTCAGGCGTTCTGAATTAAAGAGTCGCCGGGTAGCTTTTGGTTTGGATTTGGCGTATGTTTCAGCTTCTCGTTATGTCATTGACGTGGCCCTTGTTCATGCCTTGGCTGAGCTCAGCACCCATACACGTGTTAAAAAATTTTAAGGATGGTATGCATGTGGATTTAGGTTCATGTGGGTATATATATGTGTATCGTGTTTAGTTGTTTTCATTCTCTCTTGGATTGTTCTCTTTCTTCATTTTGTTATCGCATCTCTTGATGTCTGCTACTCGCCCTGTTAAGGAATGGGTTTTGGCGCTTGATGCCGTGCCTCAAGATCCTTGGAAGACAGTTTATGAGCAAGAGGTTCGACGCTTAAGCGGGAGTAAGGAGGAATGCGTGCGAGAGCTGGGTAGATGTGAGCGAGCCTTGGACAAGGCGCGTTTAGATTGGTCTGAATGTGCCGATACTTATGTTGATGGTGGATTTTCGTTTAAGGTTAAATTTGTAAAAAACCGGAAAAATTATGCGCTGACATCTTGTAAAAGATAAAGCCATTTATAAGTGTTGGACACTCCCTCACTTAATTCACCAAGAATGGAGCATGTAGCAACAATCCCATTCTGTGAATACATGAAATTCCTCCAGGTTGGAGCATGTGGCAACAATCCCTTCCCGTGAATTTCATATCAGCCTTGTATTTCCAAACTCATTATCAGTGTGGCATGACAACTGAGTGTTACTCTTACAGAGTAACACGAACCTCCAAGCACTATAATGAAACCATGTACGAAATACCCGTATAGGCCGACTCTCGGTGTGTTATACTAGCCCGATTGAGCCCATCTCGGTGTGTTATACTAGCCCAATTGAGCATCCTGACCGACCGACCGTATCGGTCGGATATGATCTCGATCGCAGCTCATCCAACTCCATAAGCATGATTGGATGACCCCGCATCAATTCCATCACCCCCAAGCGGTATGGAATACCCACGGCCGACCCCGCATGGTCGGTCATTGGCCTAGCTTGCCAAGAAACCGTTCATACCAAGCATTATGGACGGAAAACCCTAAATTAGGGTTTGCGGCATATTACATGTGTCGCAAAACAGTCTCAACCATCCATCTTCGCAGGTATAGATGGAGGGTGTAGATGTAGACTCAAAGGGCCCAAAGCATGTCAACACGATTACCGTGGGCCCGCCTACATACTTGACCAATCGGTCAAGACCAACCACGCATGGTTGTAACAAATTCGTACGCCCAAACAAGGAGTGACGCACGGCTTTGAAAAGCCAAAATTAGGGTTTCAAGCCATCACGCGCGTCCATCTTCTCCTAGCACGAATGGAGGGTCACAAATTAGATTAAGCAGTCCTGGTCATACCAAAGATGACCACCGTGGGCCCATCTACCTCCTCATGCGTTCGGCCAAGGCATACCATGCCCGGCTATCCCAAACCGTCCACCCAAACTTGCGTGGTTACACTTCCCAAATTGCAAACCGATCTCGACCACTCAACTTCACCTGGACGATTTGAGTGGCTTAGATCACGTTTTCATGGGATAGTCGGTATAGGTGTGAACACCATCCTACCACCTACACGCTGGTATGATCGACCAAGACCGACCAAGATGGGTCGTATTGAAACGCGTGCCCAAATTAGGGATGTCACGCGGTTTCCAACTCCTTTGCGGCAATGGATTTCTGCAAAACCGATCTCAACCACTCAAGTTTACCGGTCAAATTGAGTGGCCTAGATCGCGCCTTCATGGGACAGTGAGGTATGGACGTGCACACCGGCATGCTTGTCTACACACATGCCCTGGTCGGTCCTCTCCAAATCCCTTTCCATGCTCGGTTTCGACCAAGTGAAGACTAATGCTTGCGCACCTCTTCAAAAACCCTAATATTCATTAACGGTCGCCGATGAGTGTCTCAAAGATCATCTCATCTGTCCAACTTCACCAGACTTGGTTATACAACCCCCGGTCGAGTTATTTGGTTAGTGAGGCGTCATTACCCATCACTTTACCACACCATGATGCGAGACTGCATAAAATACACATGGTACTTCACAAGTATCGACTTCATCAATAACGCAGTTATTCAATTCAAAGATTACATGCTATCTTTCGTGGATCCACGATCCACACATTCCAGACATCAATCATGTCACAAACCGGGGGATACATATCGGGGTATTGGTCCGGCGGTTTACGGCGTGAAGCGTGCAACGCGCCATCACAAGAACGTGTCGAAGTCATGGACGGTTAGAGATGAACAGGAGAAGTGAGCAAGACTGGTCGTGTGGCACCGATGCACAACTCCACTACTCCATCACTCCACTTCCTCCACTTCCCACGAGAGACGTGAATAAGGCTCAATGACTTGTATAAATAGGTTCTCCGCCCTATTTCAAACAACAAGACAAGTCCAGACGAGATAGAAAACCAAGTGTTAATACAAAAACGTATTCAAACACCCCGAGCTTGCTTGCATCAATCACAAGCCTGCTCACCTTTACATTACAAGTCATAAGCAAGCCAACACCTTCACAATCTCAACACCTTCTTCGCTTCCCTCCCTAAGATCAACCCCATCTCCTTCACTTTGTGACCGAAACAAGTCTGGAACGGCCATTTCTTGGTTTAGGCCGGACTTGCACAGATTGATCTCTCGAATCTACAAGCACTCACCGCACAGTGCATTTGTTTAAGGTTTAAATTCATTCCTCATCCACACCCCAAATTACCAAATTCTGCAGGAGTAGTTTTCACCCATAAACAACTTACTACATGGCAGAGAAAGGAATTATCTCTCAAGTCGCCTTTGGTAAGGTGGAGCGTCGTTTTAGACAAGCTTGGATTGCACGGATGAATACGTATGAAGATGTGAAGGGAGCTCAGGGTAGTTTTTCCATGGTGGAGGAGGAGATTACAAAATACCAGGCCATGTTGGCCGGTTTGCAAGGTTGACTGCAGGTGGACCTTTCTGTGGATTTATTAGAAATTTCCTTTTTTTTTTTTTTTTTATAAATAGTCTTTGGCATGATGTTCTGTTAGTTCATTTTGCTCTCAAACCACCTTTAGATTAGTTGTGATGACCCGAGAAGAATTATTGTTGGAGATTAGGCGCCTTGAGCATATGGCTAAGGCGGCACGCATAATGTTTGAACACTTTGTAGAAGAAAACAGGCGTTACTCACGTCTTTTGGCGAGGTTTGAGCGAGATTTACAAGAAGCTATTATCAATGTTGTTCCCGCGGCGCTTCCTTTTCTAGAGCGGCAGCGGCTGTGCTTTGAACAAATAAATAGTAGTTATGATGGCTATGTATGTGCGCATGTTTTTACTGGCGTTTTAGAAAGTGTTATTAGTGATGCTCAGTCTCTTCTGGATGTAATCCCTTAGACGACTCCGTCGTTTGTAAATCTATCGTTTGGTATTAATGTTTTAAGGGTGTTCTTCCTTCTCTCTCTCTCTCTTTTTTTTTTTTTTTTTTTAAATTTTCATGAATGGAGATGTTGTCAAGGGCGCCTGCGCCCTTAGGGATGCCAGTGCCATTCCTTAATGGGAGGGAAATATGTGATCTCCCCTTTTTTTTTTTTTTAGAAATTTTCATGAATGGAGATGTTATCAACGGCGCCTGCGCCATTAGGGACGCCAGGGCCATTCCTTAATGGGAGGAAAAGATGTGCTCTCCCCTTCTTTTTCTTTTTTTAGAAATTTTCATGAATGAATATGTTATCAAGGGCGCCTGCGCCATTAGGGATGCCAGGGCCATTCCTTAATGGGAGGAAAAGATGTGTTCTTCCCTTCTTCTTTTTTTTAGAAATTTTCATGAATGAAGATGTTATCAAGGGCGCCTGCGCCATTAGGGACGCCAGGGCCATTCCTTAATGGGAGGAAAAGATGTGTTCTCCCCTTCTTTTGTTTATAAATTTTCATGAATGGAAATGTTATTAGGGGCTCCTGCGCTCTTAGGGATGCCAGGGCCATTCCTTATTGGGAGGAAAAGACGTGCTCTCCCCTCCTCTTTTTTTTTTAGAAATTTTCATGAATGAAGATGCTATCAAGGGCGCCTGCGCCATTAGGGGCGCCAGGGCCATTCCGTAGTGGGAGGGAAAGTTGTGCTCTCCCTTTCTCTCTTTTTTTTTTTAAAGAATTTTCACGAATGAAGATGTTTTTGAAGGCGCCTTCGCCATTAGGGACGCTAGGGCCATTTCTTAATGGGAGTAAAAGATGTGCTTTCCCCTTCTCTTTTTTTTTTTAGAAATTTTATGAATGGAGATGTTATCAAGGGCGCCTGCGTCATTAAGGACGCCAGGGTCATATCTTTGGAACTTATGTTCTCAGAGATTGAGTATAAGGAGGGTTTTGAACACTCCTTTTAAGGACGAGGATTTAATCACCCGTTGCCATGTGCAAGGCGTGGGGGGTTTCTTAGGCACTCATGTCCCAAAGAGTGGGTACATAGAGGATTTAGACTCTTCCTTTTATTAAGGACGGGGATTTAATCACCCGTTGCCATGTGTAAGGCGTGGGGGTTTCTTAGGCACTCATGTCCCAAAGAGTGGGTACATAGAGGATTTAGACACTCTTCCTTTTATCAAGGACGAGGATTTAATCACCCGTTGTCATGTGTAAGGTGTGGGGGGTTTCTTAGGCACTCATGTCCCAAAGAGTGGGTACGTAGAGGATTTAGACACTCTTCCTTTTATCAAGGACGAGGATTTAATCACCCGTTGCCATGTGTAAGGCGTGGGGGGTTTCTTAGGCACTCATGTCCCAAAGAGTGGGTACATAGAGGATTTAGACACTCTTCCTTTTATCAAGGACGAGGATTTAATCACCCGTTGCCATGTGTAAGGCGTGGGGGGTTTCTTAGGCACTCATGTCCCAAAGAGTGGGTACATAGAGGATTTAGACACTCTTCCTTTTATCAAGGATGAGGATTTAGTCACCCGTTGCCATACATAAGGCGTGGGGGTTTCTTAGGCACTCCTCTTTGTGAGAAGGATTGTTGTGGATCTGTTTGTGCTACGCACTGAAGAGTCAAGACACGCATTATTCATATGGCGGATTGGTTACATGTAGAAAGTTTTTAGCCACTTCCCATTAATTTTATCGTTGGGTTTCCCCTTTATGGGAGTACCATCTGCGTGTTCGATCTTGTAGTAGCCACTGTCTGCCACTTCAATGACTCTGAACGGGCCTTCCCAGTTTGGTGCGAATTTTCCAGCTCTCTCATTTCGAGGAACATGATGTGAGATGGCGAGGACTAGATCACCTACGACAAAAATTCTTGATTTAACCTTTTGATTGTAAGTTCGTGCCATTCGTGCACGGTATTTCTCAGCATGGGCATGTGCGATATCTCGCTTTTCCTCAATCGTGTCCAATACTTGGAATCTTTTACTATCTTCGGCTTGGAGACCGCTTGCTGCGATGACTCGGGAAGATGCGATGACAATTTCTGCTGACAGAATGGCGTCTTCTCCATAGACTAGAGTGTATGGTGCGGCTCCAGTGGAGGATATTTTGCGGTGCGATATGCCCAAAGTGCCATGTGTAATTCTTCATGCCATAGTCGCTTATTATCATATAGACTTCGGCTGAGGATACGGAGCAAGATTTTGTTGGTTGCTTCGGCCTTCCCGTTCCCTTTTGGATAGTAAGGAGTAGATGTCTTTCGCTTGACATGAAAGGATGCTAGCAAGTCCTTTACGTCACTATTAACAAAGGGCGTACCATTGTCGGACACAATGCACATAGGTATTCCGAAACGCGTGATGATGTGTTCTTTAATGAAGGCGGCAATGGTGGCACCAGTAGTGTTCTTTAATGAGATCACCTCTACCCACTTAGTAAAGCACTCTGTAGATGTTATGATGTATTCGTGCTGCTTGGAGGATTTCGGCGTGATGGGTCCAATGATGTCCAATCCCCAAGTATGGAAGGGCCAGGGAGCAGCGACATTGTGCAGCGTGGTATGCGGGGCATGTATCAAATTTCCATGAATCTGGCATTGTTCGCATTTCCGGACATACTCGGCTGTGTCGCTTTCCATTGTAGGCCAGTAGTAGCCTTCTTCATAAATTTGCGCAAACAATCTGGCCTTCCCTTGATGCTCGCCATCATGAGTTAGGTCCATAACCTTAAGAGCCTCCGCCTTGTCGAGGCATGTCAGGGTTTGCTGGTTGAAGCTTTTTCGGAATAGCTTTCGGTCAAGGACAAAGTATCTCCCCGATTTCTTGACTAACCGAAGGGCGGCCTTTTTATCACTTGGTAATGTACCGTTTGTTAGATAGGCGATATAGGGTTCTCGCCAATCCTCTGCGTCCTCCTCGGCGACGCAGATTTCTGCCTCTTGAGGAGCGCCTTGGCAAATCAAACAATTGTCTTGAAGCGCTTTAGCCTGCTCAGCCATGTCTGGCCAATAAAATCCTGCTCGCTGAATTCGTCGATGCAGAATGATAGACGTGGCGCGGCCGCAAGTTTGAGAGTGTATCTCCTCCAATTTTTCTTTGATCTCATTTGGTCCAAGGCATCTACATAGTCCGCCTCCAGTTGTAATGAAATACAATTCTCCTTTAAGGAGAGTATAATTTTTTAACATTTTCCATGAATGTTGCCTTTCTTCTGGTGGACGTTTGAGATCTGCTATTATCACCCGTCGCCAGTCTAACTCTTCCATATCGGCTCTTTCCTCTAAGGCCATAGGTGAGGTTTTCTTGATGATGGTGATAACTTCTTTGTCTCCTTGTAGCATTTGCAGCTTTGACGCCATGGTTGCCAGTGTATCTGCATGCTTATTCACTAGACGCCCCATGTGTTCTATAGCAATGTGGTCAAAACGTCGCATTAGCCTTTGGGCTTTATCTCGATAAACCGCCAGTGTTGGTTCCTTCACATGAAAATCGCCTTCCATTTGGTTCACAAGGAACCTCGAGTCGCCCATGACCTCTAAGTCGTAGATGCCCATTTCTAGCGCCATTTGCATCCCTATGAGGAAGCTCTCATATTCTGCTGCGTTATTGGTGCAGGGGTAATCGAGTTTGTAGGAATATGGTTTGAGTTCGCCTTCTGGTGATTCAAAAACGATACATGCGCCTCCGTGACTTCCGTATGAGGAACCATCAAACGACATCTTCCATTTTCGGGGCGACACTTGATAGACACATTTTTGTGTCTAATTTGATCTCAATATTATATATTGTTAGTACTTGATTTTGTACTTATTATGGCGTTTTATGTGTGTGTAGGTATTTTTGGGGAATAAACATTTTTGGAAAATTCGGCTCGAAAAAGTGTTAAAAGGCACCCCGGAGGACACGTGTTATTCGGACTCTCAATGTAGGATAAGGGGCACCTCAATTACTAAGGGGCACCCACAGGATATTCGCACCAAGCAGCTGGATAAGGGGCAACCTCATCTCCTTCGCTTGAAAATGATTTTTGGCGGTAAAAAGAGTTCTTTCAATGGCAGAATTTAGGGATCGCGTTTTGGGCAGGATAGAAAGAGACTCAATGGCTGAGAATTGTTGTGATGATGTGACTGGTATTAACAGGCCTGGTATGGATCATTTTGTTGGATAGAATTGGCTAGATTCTCGCGTTGAAGTAATCAGGGTAACTCTGGTTTTGGTTAGTCCATTCCGAGTTGTGCGTACGTGATGAAGAGGTTTTCGCGTGCTTGCTGAATGTTTGAACACTTCTGGACGATGATTGGACGTGTTGGGAGTATTTTTGCTCGAGAAAACAGCGTGTGGAGTTAATTCTGGGAAGAAAATATTCCCGAGAATATTGTTCTTCACTGCCGAGTTATGAGAAATTATTTGGGAGTTTAATGCGATATTTGGAGGATCTGACGAGTATATATAGGGTGCAGGGGACTCATAGAGAGGGGGAGGAGAGTTTTGGGCGAGTTTGGAACATCACAGAGCAGAAAAAATCGAGTGCAGAGAACTGCCATTTCTGCTGCTGCTGAAGAACACGAAGAACATAAGACGCACAGGGGACAGTCGTTCATGCTACAGTAGAAATGACTACCAAGCGTGGGTCGCAGAGCTACAACAACAACAACAGTTCATCATTATCGTTCTCTGTAACAGCTGGTTTGTAACAAATATAAGTGTTACAAACCCGGTTTTTATTGTTTCTCTCCCATTTCATCATTTGTGAACCATTTTTGAGCAATGAAATCGACTTTTGAGCGTGTTTCCAACATGATGAGCTAAACCCATCCTCTGGGGCGACGGAGGAAGCCATTCTTTCAAGAATTATGTGGTAATATTTACTTTATTAATTTATGCAATATTTTTATATTATTAATTACATTGATAAAAAATGAATTAAATGATTTTCATTAATCAAATGTGTTTTCTCTTGATGATGCATGCTTAGTTTTAGACTCTTGATGCGTTATGCTTGCGACTAACATTTGATATTTTGGAAATCTGATTTTGGCAATACTTTAGAATCAAATCAATTTTTTAAATTGCATGATATAAGTTAATTTAAAACCACATAAGTATTGATGAATGGTGAAATCCTAGCTCCAGCCTCTCCATAATTTTCACAACATTTTGTATTTTGAGTTTGTTATGTTTTTGCTTTAAAAATTAAGTCTAAAAATCTGCTTTCACAAGTCTCAACGAACCTTTTACTACAACATCATTGAAAATAACCATCAATTTTTGGCGCCGCCGACGCGGACTTGTCTTTAGGCTAGAGTTTTTAGATTTTTTTTCTTTTTTAGGTTTTTATTTGTTTTTGTTCTTCTTTACGTTTTTGGGTTTTTGTCTTTTCCTTACAGAATTTGGAATTTGGAGCGAAAGAAAATTTTGCCGAAGCTTTTGGTGAATACTTAAAGACTTGGAGTAAAAGGCAAGCGAAAGGAGCGAAAGAAGAAGTTTTTTTTTTATGTTATAAAAAAAAAAGAGAAAAAAAAAAGAGAGACATTTTTATTTATTTTTTTAGATAGGGTAGTTTAAATATAAACTGTGTGCAGAGAAGGACGGCGATTACGATATCGCCTCGGCCCCTTGGGTTCGTACACGACATTGGAGTCGTGGCCCGAGTCGACTACAACGGTTCATCCCCCGTCTGGAACGGGAGGTAAGTTTGTCGAAACAATCGCGAATCCCCTGTTAGCGAGTTACTATATTCCTTCGTTTGCATATATGCTGAGGAATTGAAAACGGCTGCTTTAATTTCCTAGTAAAGGGCAAGGCCTGGCCATACAAGATAAGGGTTCGGATTTCATCACCGTTCTCTTCTTGCCCGCCGTAGGAAAACGATACTTAACGCGAATCTAAGCTTTAAAATTTGGAATATAACGAGACCGATAGGGTAACGAGCTTAATAGGAAAGTCGTTCGAAAAATATTGGTTACTCTTTTAAGCATACTTCGAAGTTCATGATGGTTTCTGTGAGTTGAATGCGTGACTGCGCCGCCTTGTAATGCGGTGAGGCCTTGGGTATCAAAGCTCCACGCAGCTTCCCTCGCCTCTATTCAACTTACTTCAACTCTGATTGATTCCAGAGAGGTTTGCTCAGATTGTAACGAGTTCCTTTTCGAAAGATTATAAGCTGGTCTAGAAACAATCTAAGTGGAGCCATCATGCTTTTTGTTTGCTAGAAATCATTAGGTTTGTTGTGGTGGAGTCAGCCTTGTTTGTGTTTGCATAGAACTTCCTTTCCTTTTAGGATTTTTTCTTTTTCTTTTGTTTTTCTAGTGTATGCCCGAGGTTATTAGTGAGCGGGCTTGGAAAAGAGACAATCTAGGTCAATTGATTAGTGAAAAACCTAGTAATTCTTCTTGTGGAAGCGGGGAGCTCGAAGACTCTTCTTTTGAGAGCCCCGTTTTTGGAAACTTCAGTTTTGAGAATCTGTCTCTTCGTGAGGAAAGTACCCCTAGTACTTTAGCTGTGCCATCGATGGCAACTTTGAAAGATTACATGTTCCCAACTAGGACCAACCGAGATTCGTGCATTAAATTGCCAGCCACTACGGCTAATTTCGAGATAAAACCTAGTATTCTTCAGATGATCCCTATATTCTTAGGAAAAGATGATGAGAACCCTTATTTTCATATTAGGGACTTTGAGGAAATTTGTGGGACAAATCGAAATAAAAGACCTTATCGATGAAGTTTTGAAACTTAAAATGTTCCTCCTTTCCTTGAAAGATAAAGCCAAGACTGGCCGAACAACCTACCATCTCGAATCCATTGAAACATGGCAGAACTTATTGCTCGCTTTCTATATGAAATTTTACCCTAAGCATAAAACCGCAACCGTTAGGCGCGAAAATTAGTGCTAGTGTTCAACAAGAGGGAGAGTCTCTTTATAGGTTTTTAGAGAGATTCAATGATCTCCTATCCCAGTGTCCTCACCATGGATTTGATAAGATGAAATTCGTAGAGATTATTTATGATGGTTTAGACTATTCGACCAAAGCCATGGTCGAGTCTATGTGCGTTGGTGAGTTCACTGGTAAAAGTGCCGAGGATGCCTTTACCTTCTTAGGAGTTGTTGCTGAGAAATCCCAACAGTGGGAGTCTTGTGTTGAACCCCCTAAAAGACTATTGGTTAATAGAAGTAGCACCAATATGGAAGATACGAGTTTTGCGTCTGATGCTAAGTTTGCTGCTTTGTCTAGAAGGTTAGAAGACTTGGAAATGGTTCAGTCTAAAAATAGGTCCCTTGTTGAACCTAATAGAGCCTCTCAAGTCTCTAGTTGTGGAATAGAGCCCGATACTCATTTTGGGAAGGTCAGGTTAGTGAAGAGAAAGCTCATGCTGTCTATAACAATGCTAGGTTTGAGAACCGTCAGAAGTTTGACCCATACTCAGAGACCTACAACCCTGGTTGGAGAAACCATCCTAATTTTTCTTGGTCTAAGGGCCAAAATCAAGGTCAGTCTAGCAATTATCAGCCTCCCCCAGGTTTTGGTTATACTCAGAACCCTTCAGGTCAAACCTAGTTTCAGAACACTTCTGAGAAAAATATCTCTACCTTAGAAGAAGCTCTTACTATGTTAGTAAAGAACCATGATATGTTATCAGCTAACCACCTTAGCTTTCAACAAGAAACCAGGCATAACCATAAGGATAATTCCCAGACTCTTGCTAAATTAGAACTTCAAGTCGGCCAAATAGCTAAGTATTTAAGTGAGAGAGAAGAAGGTAAGTTTCCTAGTCAATCTCAACCCAATCCTATGGGGGTCCATCAAATATCTTTAGTTGGTGAGGAATCATCAAACCATGTGAACTCGATAAAAACACTTAGGAGCGGTAAAACAGTAAACAATAAGGTAGCCATGCCTAGTGAACATACTGTAGTTCCACCTTCTACTTCCCAAGAGGAACCCGTAACTGAGGAAACTGAAACGATCCCTAAGGAGTCCCTAGAAATTCCTGATAGGACTACCTTTGTGCCTAGAGCCCCATATCCGCAGTTGTTAGCCCCAACGAAGAAGGAGTCGACATTCAACGAGATAATGGAAACATTTAAACAGGTGAACATCAATATTCCATTATTAGAAGCAATTAGGCAGATGCCTGCGTATGCCAAGTTCCTTAATGATCTTTGTACACGAAAGCGTAAGCTTAATGTCCAAAAGAAAGCCTTTTTAGCTGGTCAAGTAAGTTCCATTCTTCTGAACCAAACACCCCCTAAGTATAAGGACCTTGGATGCCCCACCATATCTTGTGCAATTGGTAATCACATGGTCGATAAGGCATTACTTGACTTAGGAGCTAGTGTTAACTTACTCCCGTATCATATATACACCCAACTAGGTCTTGGTAAGTTGAAACCAACTAAAATGACACTACAATTAGCCGATAGGTCTGTCAAAGTCCCTCATGGTGTCATAGAGGATATTCTGATTGAGGTTGATAAGTTTATTTATCCAGTGGATTTTGTTGTTCTAGACACCCAAACCGTTCAGGACCCAAGTGCTCAAATCCCGGTGATTCTAGGTCGCCCATTTTTAGCCACAGCTAACGCTGTCATCAACTATAGGACTGGGCTTATGAACTTATCCTTTGGTAATATGACCACTGAACTAAATGTATTTAATGTTACTAGACAACCTTCTGAGAATGATGATGTAGAAGAAGTGAATATGATTAGCACTTTAGTTCAGGATTTAGTTCAGGATAATTGGCATGACACTTTACTGGGAGATTCTTTAGATGAATTCGAGGAAACCATTCTCTTAGACCAGATGTGTGATCAATCTTTAGAAGAAGCCCTTGAGTATTTTAAAGACTCTACAGATCCAGAAATCCAGGCAATAGTGTTAGGTCTTTCTGAGAATAATGATGACCCTAAGTTTGGGGGTAGAGAACTAGAAGAATCTCTTGAGTATTTTAAGGACTCAAGATCCTAAATTCAAGCAATAGTTAGAGGTTTGTCTGTGAGTAATGAAAAACCTAAGTTTGGGGGTAGTGATGGTTCTTGTGATTGTCATGTATCCCTAATTAGAGTCCCTAACTTGGGACTCGAGCCATGTGTGTCTGAGATATTACTCGAGTCTATTCAGACCTAGCAACCCGATCCTCCTGATACTGTCCAGGAGGTAACCCAGGTATTAGAGACCCATTTTTCGGATGAACCTATTTATCGAGACACACATATGAAGTTCAATAACGCGCCCCAGTATAAACCCGGTTGTCTTGACAGATACCTTAGATGAGAATGTGCTCCTTCTATTCATTTTTCTGAACCAGTGCAGTTGCCTGATATTGGTGTCAGCTCTATTTGGTCTTATGGACCCACAACTATTTCGGCTATTGGTGTATGACTTTGGAAGGTAAAGATCCTTTTTGAGGTATTTGATGTCTGGATGAAGACTTTAAACTTAGCACTCCTTGGGAGGTATCCCTTGCTCATGCAACACGGTAATATTTTTCCTCATTTCCTTCTAGTGGTAACGGTTTCTCCTTGTTCATGTTTTTAATTTCATCTTTAGAACATTGAGGACAATGTTAGATTTAAGTTTGGGGGTATGGGAGAAACTTTTTAGTTTCAATAAATAAAACTCCAGAGCCTAGAAATTTATGTTTTTTAAGGATGGTACTAACCAATCTAAGTGGATGGAAGCATCTTGGTTATAGGAGTTGAGGAACCAATCTGATTAGATGGAAACATCTAAAGAGTCTATTCATAAAAGCACAGAGCTCAGGTGTTAGAATTAAAAAACATGGTAGTTTTGCCATATCCCGTGATGGAAACATCGAAAGAATCCTGATCACTTTTTTTTCTTCTCTTTTTACCATTGCTAGGGTGAAATAGAGTGATTGAGATACAATATATATATATATATATATATATATATATGAGACCATATATACCAGACGAGACCAACCTAATAAATTCAATAAAGTCGACTACGGAGCCCTTGTATATGCCAAGTTGTGTTGACCTAAAGTTAGGATTATCACCCGCCGATTCCCTTGTATATGCCAAATTGTGTTGATATTAGTCGACCCGGTATCTCACCCATTAGGATATGTTCACCTTAGTCAACATCATCTACGTTTTTCTCTACATCCATCTTCTTAATCTATCCATGTGATTGGTCGACTCCGGTTTATGATGTCCATAAACTATCTGAGTAGAGCTCTATCACTTTATATGAATTTTAGTATGCTTGAGTGCAAACTCGTGTACAACAATTGGAATTTCGCATCAGGGTACTTCCTCCTGTAGTCAATATGTATGCCAACCAAGGAGATTCTTTAGTGCCTTCCAAGGTTCTGCGTAGATAGCTAGGGTCTGGAGTAAAGGTTTTGTGGGTACACCTCTGGTAAACCCTCCGGAGACATCACTCCGCCGCTAGGGCCACCTAGCGGTTTAACGGCTTGCTGCACGTGCTAAGTGTAGTCAATTTATTTTCTAGAATAAATTTGCTCGAGGACTAGAAAATAATAAGTTTGGGGGTATTTGATAGACACATTTTTGTGTCTAATTTGATCTCAATACTATATATTGCTAGTACTTGATTTTGTACTTATTATGGTGTTTTATGTGTGTGTAGGTATTTTTGGGGAATAAACATTTTTGGAAAATTCGGCTCGAAAAAGTGTTAAAAGGCACCCAGGAGGACACGTGTTATTCGGACTCTCAATGTAGGATAAGGGGCACCTCAATTACTAAGGGGAACCCACAGGATATTCGCACCCAAACAGCTGGATAAGGGGCAACCTCATCTCCTTCGTTTGAAAATGATTTTTGGCGGGAAAAAGAGTTCTTTCAATGGCAGAATTTAGGGATCGCGTTTTGGGCAGGATAGAAAGAGACTCAATGGCTGAGAATTGTTGAGATGATGTGACTGGTATTAACAGGCCTGGTATGGCTCATTTTGTCGGATAGAATTGGCTAGATTCTCGCGTTGAAGTAATCAGGGTAACTAGGGTTTTGGTTAGTCCATTCCGAGTTGTGCGTACGTGATGAAGAGGTTTTCGCGTGCTTGCTGAATGTTTGAACACTTCTGGACGATGACTGGACGTGTTGGGAGTATTTTTTCTCGAGAAAACATCGTGTGGAGTTATTTCTGGGAAGAAAATATTCCCGAGAATATTGTTCTTCACTGCCGAGTTATGAGAAATTATTTGGGAGTTTAATGCGATATTTGGAGGATCTGATGAGTATATATAGGGTGCAGGGGACTCATAGAGAGGTGATGAGTGCCAAATATTGCATATTTCTACACCTTTTTATTGGCATTTAACTCATCTTTTGTGCTCAGAAATCAGATATTATCCCAAATTCTGTATTTTCTCTGTTTTCAGGAATAAATACTTGTACTAATTAATTTTGCGTTTTTAGGTAGTAAATAAAGCTCGGAGAAACTAAGGAGCCAAAAGAGCAGAAAATTGGAGACGAGCGTCTATGGAGCAGAAAGCCAAAGCCCGCGCGCGCATCATTTGCAACCCAACAAGTAGCAACCTATTTGCAAAGACATGGGCTTGAGCAATCCAAGACCCGGCCCATAACTCGAGTCCAAGCCCGATTCATCCTGAGCCGTTGAGATTTCTATCGCTGCATCTAACGGTCGCATCGGCCCAACGCATCAGTGTTCGCCGCATCCAACGGTCGCTTCATCCCTTGCATCGACTCTCGCTGCTCCCGCCTCACACCCAAGCTACCTACACCTTCACCCATCGACCAAACACCCCATTTCTCATTTTCTCTTCTCTTTCTCCTCCCCCGACAAAACCAGAGAAACCCTTACCTTCTTCCCCCGACAGTTGCAGAACCACCATCACCATCTCCTTCCCCTGACACCAGCAGAACAGCCACCACAGCCGCCTTCTCCGCCACTCTAGCTCAAGCTATCTCTTTCGTAGCTTCTCTCAACCCTAGAAGCTAGGTTTGAGATAGATGGAGCTAGGGTTTCTCCAACAACTCATTAATGGCTACCAGAGCCGAATTGGAAGAGGGAACAGGTCTGGGTTTGCATTTAATTTCAATTTAGAGCATTAGAGAAGATGTAAGAGGTATAAAATCAAGTTGTTCTTCATTTTTAGAAAGACAGTCAATTTTTAGGGTTTTATTTTGTAATTTAATTTTGAATTCTGTTTAGTGTTTGCATGATGCTCTAATTCACTTTACTAGGGTGTAGAGTAAACCCTTAATTCTATGTTGAGTTAATTCATGTTCAATTTATGTTCTTGCTATGCTTAAATGAAATGGGAATAAGGGTTAGCTAGGTTGCTCAAATTATCCTGTGATTGATTGTACTGTAAGAAGACAACCAATACTAGGGGAGGATTAGTAAGTCAGTTAACAATTTTTTCCACCTGAGACCTTCAAGGGAAGGACAAGTGCATAAATAGAGTTTGTTTTCCTTAGCATAGGATTAAGTGGTGAGTTCAATCACCCTAGTGCCACTCAATCAGTTGTTTACAACCTGATCTTGCTTCTCTCTTTACAATTTGTTTTATTTACTTGTTCACTACCAAATGCATTGTCGTATCGACACAAAACCTCACTCTTTGGTAACCCTTTGTTAGAAATCATTTTAGTGAACCTTGAAATCAACCTTACACACTCCATTTCCCTGTGGATCGACTTGTACTTGCCCTGTGTTGCTAGTCGACACTGTGCACTTGCAGTATACACGGTAGGCAAACACTTTTCTCAGCCTACCAAGTTTTTGGCGCCGCTGCCGGGGATTTGGTAGTGTTGCTGTGTTGATAATTTGCTTACCTTACTGGTTTCATTTTACCTTTGTATATATGTGTTAGAAACTTCCTTTATTTATCTACTGTTGTTAGTATAACTTAGCTGTGCAACCTACATATTCATCTTTCATCTGTAAGTTTATTGTCTTTGTTGAATCTGTCTTGTCTCATTCTACATCATAGTTACATTTTGTTAGTATGTTTCTGTTTCTTTTTACTTTTTGTGTTGTAGTGTAACTTAATCATTAAACCATCTGTTCTGCATACTGCATCTAGTTAAGTCTCTTTTGCTCTTTCCATCATCTGCATATTGTTCTTGAAGTTCTAGCTATAACTTTTTTTCAGTTAAGTTAGTTTCTTTTTAGTATAACAGCATTCTGTGACTTAGTGCAATCCACCTGCTTATAAAAATTTGCATTTGGTTCATCCCAGTGCACCTTAGCTATTCCATTTTGTGCTCTATATTTCATCTTCTCTATTTACCTGCATAGTCCTGTATCATACCAGCATTTTTGTATATCACAGTTCATTTTTTTTTCTCCTTTTCCCCCTATGTTGTGTCAGCTGCTGCATGAGTTGCACTTGCATTCACATACTCTGCATCTGTAACTTCAGCTTTAGTGCCCTTTCATTTTCATTCCTTCCACTCAATTCTAGGAACTGAGGCTGCTTTGTTCAGCTTACATGTACCTGTGTTGCAAAAAACTGGAGCATAAACCCAAGGAAGGACAAAGGAGCAGCACAACTTGTGGAATGCCTAAACCCAGTTTTATACTGGCGGTATAAAACTCTCAAACTCAATTTATGCTCTGAATGGTTGTCATGAATGTGGAATGATTCGCACTGATATTGGTTCACCCTAATATGCACAAACATGATTCTGTGATGCATGAGTGAAATGAATACCTTGCTGAAACTATAAGTCTCACAGAGTAGCATTGAATAGTTAACTTTTTGATGATTGATATACCATACATGCTCACTGAACTAGGATATCTGCATTAGCATAATCCTGTGACCTCTGAGATACGATTCTTCCTGCTGAAATCGCCATATCCATGTGTATGCATCTCTCAATCGCTGAAATGTTGACAACTGAATGAATGCATGCTGACCTGTGAATCTTTGAACCATAATTGCCTGATGAACCAGCTGCCTTGCTAAGTATTGTTCCATACCTGAAATCTATGCTTTTGTGTGTTCTGTGCACCGAAAGTTGGTTGAATTAGTTTGCATTTTTCACTGTGAATCCTTGGCCTCGACAAGTCCTGTGCTTAGCTCCACCTTGTAGCTGTTGAGTTTGAGTTGTAACTTGGTTAGCCAAGTTTGCTGCAAACCCTAGTTGACATCAACTGAGATAGTTGATATCAACTGAGATAGTTGACTTCATCTGCCCTGTACCTTAGCGCATCTGTTCTGTCAACCAAGCCTGTTGACAGACTTGCATGACTACCTGTGTTGGATGCTAAGTCACATTCCCCAGTGCAACCCTGTGTGAGTACTCATTGTGCAAACCTGCAAACCAACTGACCTTGTGTGAGTCATCTGCCCTGTATTTTAGTACATAACCTGTGAAAATTGAGATCAATCAAACCAGTTGACACTCTGTGGCATGTTAACTCTGTTGTAAAAGTGTTAAAATTGTTCATCTGTGCAACTGTGAACCATTATCTGTAATCTGTGTGTGATCCAATGGTGCTTGAGTGAAGTGTTGGGTAACTGAATTGTTGTTAGCAGTGCTGGAATGTTTTATCTAATTTGTTAATAACCTGTTGATACTCTGTGAATCATATTCACCGGCACAAACACACTCCCAGCACATGCTTCACCTTGAGTGAGCATAATCCATTACCCTGTGCACCTTACACACTCTCTGTTTTTCTTGTGCACCTGCCAACAAAGCTGAACTGTGATGACTATATGATACTGTGAATGATATACCATGCTAATGTTTGCATAAGCTGTGCTGTGTTGTGCAATTCTTAAAAGCACTCCTGTGTGCTTGAGTCTAAGAATTGGTGTGTAACTTGTGTGATTTTTGCTTATCTGTGTTGAAAGTGATTAGTTGTATGCGTGTTAACATGCTCGATGTGCTAGCTAGGCTATGATCGTGTATTTTAGAGACCAAACAAATCGACTAGTTAGAATCCGCCCGGACGATATTGTCAACATACCCAATTCTTCAACAAAAAGCCCAGACCCATCAGAAACTATGGGTGATGAACCAAACCCACCCTGTAGTCTCAAGGACTACATGTACCCAACTAGGGCAAGTCAGCCCTCTTGCATCATTCTCGCCAGTGATGCGTGTCAGTTTGAACTGAAAGCAAGCACAATTCACATGTTACCCGTGTTTAGAGGGGTTGATGCTGAAAACCCTTACCATCATGTGAGAGATTTTGAAGATATTTGTGGGACTCTGCGTTTTAACCAAATGCCAGAAGAGTCCCTCAAATTGAGATTGTTTCCTTTTTCTCTGAAAGAAAAAGCCAAGTCATGGCTTCATGCCCTACAACCACAGTCCATTGGAACATGGGATGACCTCACAAAAGAGTTTTTCAAAAAGTTTTTCCCAAACCATAAGACGGCGACAATTCTCCAAAGTCTAAATGGTTTTTTGCAATTAGAAGACGAAACTCTAGAAAAATACTTGGAGAGATTCAATGAATTATCGCTCCAATGCCCCCACCATGGCTTTGAAAAATGGAGACTCGTGCAAATTTTGTATGAGGGTCTAGATGTTGGAACCCGAACCACAGTCGAGTCAATGTGCAATGGTGCATTTATTGACAAAAATGCTGATGAGGCTTGGACTTTCTTAATCGAAGTCGCTGAAAAGACTCAACAGTGGGAGTCCATCCGTGAACCAAAAAGGACTACCCCTGCAGCTAATGTCCATAGAATCGAGTCTGACTTTGAGGGAAATGCAAAAATGGCATCTTTGGCCCGGAGAATAGAAGTGCTTGAGTTGCAGAAGAATGTAAAATCTAATGCCCCTACTCTCCGTGACAAAATTGAAATGGCCACTTGTGCCGCATGCCATAGCTCTGACCACTTAGTGGACAGTTGTCCAGACCTACATGCATTTCAAGAGTCTAAAACCGAGCAAGCCAATGCATTGTACCATAGGCAAGAGAACAACCCGTATTCTCAAACCTACAACCCAGGGTGGAGGAATCACCCTAACTTCTCATGGTCCAAAGGGCCTGTACAAGGGGGAACAACAAATAACAACCGAGGATACTCATATCCTAGAAACCCCCAAGTACAACCACACCCTCAGTACCCTGTAGAGAAAAAGCCTAGCTTTAAGACAGTGTCGGTCTGTTGACCCAAAACCTTTTACAACTTCAGAAAACTACCGACCAACGTTTCACAAGTCTAGAACTTAAAATGGGTCAAATCTGTGATGCATTGAATGACAGAGAAAAAGGCAAACTCCCTAGTCAACCCCAACAAAATCCAAAGAATGTGTTTCAGGCAGGCACTTCAACCTGCAATGAAACTTCACATAGTCATGTGAATGCTGTCACCACTCTCCGTAGTGGTAGAGTTGTTGAGAACAATGTAGGTGTACCACAGTCAAGCGAGTCTAAATCAGACTCACCAGTACACACAACACAAAAGAAAACATCTACTGTAGAAAAAGAATCGAGCATGTTGATAAAACCAAGAGTCCTACGATATAGATGTTTCTTTGCCAAAATCATGCACCTGTTGCTCCATTCCCACAAAGGTTGGTGCAACAGAAAGGGGGTAACCAATACAACGAGATTTTGGAAATGTTCAAACGAGTTAACATAAACATTCCATTTCTCGAAGCAATCAGGCAAATACCCACCTATGCTAAGTTTTTGAAGGACTTATGCACACAAAAGCGAAAGCTTCATGTGCATAAGCGTGCTTTTCTCACTGAGCAAGTGAGCTCAATAATCCAAAACAAGATTCCAACTAAGTTTAGAGACCCAGGTAGTCCAATGATAGGTGTAGAATACACCGTATTTACTATATAGAGTTTATGCTTTCTTTGCTATTTTTTCTTGTGAATTATGTACTTTACGCGTGCTTTTGAGTTTTATAGGTGCAATGGAGTCACCGAGAACAAAAGGAGAAGAAATCACCCATTTAAAGCGAAAAGGAATGGAAAGATCAAAGCGCAGGCGAGTGACATGAGAATCGACATAGGGGCTGCCATTTGGTTGGCCCTTATCCTATTCTTGGGGTGTCTTAAGTTATCTTGATACCCCTTATCCACTTCACCTGAGTGGCTATATCTCTTATATCTCTTACAACAAAACCAAAATTTCAGTGAGAAATCATTTCTCATTATTCGACCTGAAATCGAGAGAAAATGGAGGCACATGAGAGGCGGCTAGAATTAGAGGTGTTGTGATCATGAAATCGAGAGCGAGAGATTCAGAGGGAGACGGATGCTTACTAGGTCGGAGAATCAGTGAAAGAAGTCGATGTAGATGTTGCTCAGATTCAGATCGATAGGATGATTTGCTGTTGATTGAGAAAAATAGAAACTAGGGTTTCTGTGATTTGAAGATTCGAGGTGATTGAAGTTAGGAGTGAAGGGGTTTTGAATTGAGAAGGAATTAGGGCTTTTGGGTGCAGAAATTAATGGTGAATAAGAGAAGAAAGGGTTGTGCTCGATGCTGTGAGTCAAGATGAATGGGGTGAGTTCGACTGATGCTGTAATACCAAGAACAGATGAAGGAATTGAAAGAGTAGAAATCACCAGGAATGTCATAAAAGAGATGCTGTAATGAATACAAAGGGGAGCTGGTGTTGATGTTCCCAGGGCTATGCTGCCATTGATGTGAAGCTGAAAAGGGACTATGTTGGTTTGCCATGGAAATGGCACTGATGCTTATAGAAGAATGGTGGCCTGATTGAGTCTGGTGGTGCTAGTTGAATCAAGTGGAATTGCAGCTGAATTTGTTGGCAGTCTACTGACCTGAGCTTGTGATGAGCATAAGGAGTTGTGAGCTGAGAAGATGTAGCTGCAGGTTAAAGTGGCAGCTGGAAGGTGATGCTCAGGGCTTGACAGGAAATTGCAGGTGTAGCTGCCAATTGCTGCAATGGAGTCGACCTGGCGCTGTGAGAAGAGTGCAGGCATGGAACTGATAATGGTGCTGCAGTTGGCGAGGGACTGAGACTAGGAATGGTTGAGAGCAATAGATCAGGGAAAGAAGGAGTAATTATGACATTGCAGAGCAGGTTCTGGTGATGCTATGAAGAGGAATGGATTGCAGGATGGCATGACAGGGTAGCTGGCTTTGTGAATTTGAGCAGATATTGCAGGTGGACTGAGCTGGAGCAGTGAAGCTGGTGCTGTGAGCTTGGTGAGGTTAGTGGCTGTGAAGGTCAGGCAAGGTGGAGGCAATGAGGTTGCAGGTGCTGTGATTGCCTGTGGAGCTGGAGTTGCAGCTGGGTTGGCCTGTGGCAAGTGCAACTCAGACATTGTATTGTTGGTTCATGGCAGGTAGAAGAGAATGATGTCTTGAGGTGTTGGTTACAGGGAAGTGTGAGTGACTGATGGAGTGGCAGGTGACAAGAAGGTGGAGCTGTTATTGCGCAGTGGCTGAGCTATCAGTAGTTGATATTGCAGTGGAGTTGCAGGTCATTACTTGTGCTGTGTAGCTTGGTAATATGTGAGGTTATGGCTGTGCATTGATTGAATGGAAGTTGCAACTGTGACTGAGATGGAATGGCAGGATATGGTTCAGGGGAACTTAGATGGATGCTGTGTCAGGGTACTAGGATGGTGCAAGTGGAGATGGACATATGCTGGATGAGCAATAACAGCAGGATATGGAGAATAGCTCAGGTTGTGGCAGTGGTGGTTGGAACTCAGGTGCTAGTAATGTGCAAGTTGGTGCAGAGAAGCACACTGCCAAGGAGGTAGGGCCATTATGGCTGGATAGGCTATGGCAGGAGCTGGTGTTGCTCAAGTAGTGGTCAAGATTTCGGTGAAGCTGCATGGCGATGAATATGAGGCTGGAATTGCAAGGAAGCAGTGGATGTAGCTGCGGTTCTGAGCCAAGATGGCTAGCCAAGGAGCCGTGAAGCACAATGATTGTCTTTGAACAATTATGGCTCAGGTAAGACTCGGCCCGACGAGTCGGTCTAGTTAGGCGATCGGCCACACCTGACTCAGGTCTGACACAGGATCCTGACTCACCTGTTGACTCACCCTGACTCTCCTTGACTCGGTGCTGACCGAGTTGACCCGTTGACCCGACCCGATTCGACCCGTTGACCGGTGACCGGGCGGACTTTGCCGGTCGCCTGAAATAGTTTCCGACGACTTTTCCGGCCAACTTCCGGCCACAATCCCAGTTTTCCGACGAGCATTTTTGGGACAGAATTTCTACACGGGTTTCTCTCACTTGTGGGCCGGGTGAATTTCCAACTAATGGACTTTGAAGACAAAACCTAATTTTGGAAGGAGTGGAGCTATAAAAGAGAAGACTTTTCTCAAAACATCTATCTTTTTATTAATCTCTTCTACTTTGTTCTAGGGTTTAGAACCATGAAGTCTTTTCTCTTTCTTCTTGTTATGAACTCCATGAATATGAGCTAGAGTTTCATTATTGGTTATGGAATAAGTTGGATTTCCAAACATGGGTTTTAATTCAATAAATTAGTTTTCTCTCATATTATCGTTTATAATTCACCATCAATATTGTTACATGATTTGAATGCTTGTTAGTCGAGTCGCGAATCGATTGAGTTTGCTTTCATCTTTATTGCTAGATTAGGGTTATTATACGCAAAAGTGATAATTCCGGATTGCAAGTAGCATAAATATGATTATAGTTTGTAGTGATATATTCTTATGATCATATGTGAGTCATAACCTTTGTTAAATCGGATTAGTGCGCTTTCCACGTTCGATTGCTTTGATTGGCCTGATTTCATAAAACCTAATGCATCTAGGGAATTAAACTTGATTAGTGCTTTTACACGTTAGGTTGTTCCTTTAGGTAGAATTCATATTCGCATCTTTTAATGTGTTTGTTGATGACATGAGGAGATTTGCGGGATATTCTTGCGATCAAGGTATTCTAGGGTCTTTGATAAAAGTTGAGATTAAAATATCAATTCTAATTATTGTGTTGAAAACATGTTTGTGAATGAAAACGAAATCCATGACCAATACTTTCTCATCCTTGATTTGATTTGATTTGTTTTATTTTCTTTATTTGTTTTATTTAGTTTATTATAATCACAAAACCCCGGTGTTATTTATAGGGAACCGAAACAATTTGACAACCTAGACCTCTCTGTGGGATCGATCCTTTCTTGCCCTTGCTATATTTATATTTTGAGTAGTAAGAAAGTGTAATTATATTTGTGTCGGCTGACAACCGGTCATCCAACAATTACATGCACCATAGGTGACCATGTGGTCTAAAAGGCGTTACTAGACTTAGGAGCAAGTGTGAATCTATTGCCATACTCTGTGTATGTGCAACTGGGCCTTGGGGAGCTGAAGCCCACACCTGTTACGCTACAATTAGCGGACAGATCTGTGAAAATCCCTCGTGGTATTGTTGAAGATGTGTTAATCAAGGTTGATAAATTTTTCTTTCTTGTGGACTTCATCGTCTTAGATACCCAACCCGTGCAAAACCCAAGTAATCACATTCCTGTGATTTTAGGACGTCCTTTCCTGGCGACGTCCAATGCCATCATCAATTGTCGTAATGGAGTGTTGAAATTGTCTTTTAGTAACATGACCGTAGAGCTTAATGTCTTTAACACTAGTCAACAACCCATTGATTGTGATGATACTGATTTGCATGAGATTAACATGATTGAGAGTCTGATCCAAGACTCTTTGCCTGACATTTTGTCAGTGGACCCTTTGCAAGCATGTTTAGATAACTTTGACTTAGATCTCTTTGAGTCTAAGTACATTGGGGAAATTCACTCTTTGCTTGAATCTGTTCCACCCATGGATATTGCTAAATGGCAGAATGCAGTGGAACCACTTCCACTCTCGATTCCAAATCGCTGCCCCACCTCTTGATGTACCACCTAAGCTTGATTTGAAACCATTACCTGATACTTTGAAGTATGCTTTCTTAGGTCCTTCTGATACTTTACCCGTGATTATTGCATCATGTTTAGACACAGAACAGGAAAGTCAACTTTTAGAAGTGCTTAAAGAACATAAAGGAGCCTTAGGTTGGACCATCTCAGATCTTAAAGGTATAAGTCCCACAATTTGCATGCATCACATAAATCTTGAAGAGAATACTAAACCATCTAGGGAAATGCAAAGGAGACTTAACCCCAATATGAGAGATGTTGTCAAGGGTGAGATTTTGAAATTGCTTGATGCGGGTATCATTTACCCGGTTCCGGATAGCCGAGTGGGTCGAGTCTATTCAAGTGGTACCCAAAAAGTCCGGCATTACCGTAGTTCAAAATGAGATGAATGAGCTTGTCCCCACCCGTGTGACCACTTTGGGTGGCGAGTTTGTATTGATTATAGAAAATTGAACACAAAGAAACAAGAAAGACCATTTTCCCCTTCCCTTCATTGACCAAATGCTGGAAAGGTTGGCGAAGCATAGTCACTATTGTTTCTTAGATGGCTATTCGGGAGACAACCAAATTCACATAGCACCCGAAGACCAACAAAAGACCACATTTACCTGTCCTTATGGAACATTGGCTTACCGTCGTATGCCTTTTGGGTTGTGTAATGCACCCGCTACTTTTCAACGTTGCATGATGAGCATATTTTCTGACATGGTAGGTAAGTTTCTTGAAATTTTCATGGATGATTTTTCTGTGTTTGGGTCTTCTTTTGACGAGTGTTTGAATCATCTTACTCGTGTGCTGATTAGATGTAAGGAAAAGAATTTGGTTTTGAATTGGGAAAAATGTCATTTCATGGTTAACTCAGGCATTGTTTTAGGGCATATCATCTCGGAAAAAGGCATAGAAGTAGACAAAGCCAAGGTTGATCTCATTCAACACTTGCCTCAACCTCGTTCTGTGAGGGACATAAGATCATTCTTAGGCCATGCGGGTTTTTACCGCCGATTCATCAAAGACTTTAGTAAAATTTCAAGACCTTTGTGTAATCTTCTTGCGAAAGATGTTGCATTTGTCTTTGATGATGCTTGTAAGGAAGCATGGGAGCAAATGAAAGCTCTCCTTACATCTGCCCCTATAGTCAGACCACCTGACTGGACATTACCATTTAAAATTATGTGTGATGCGTCTGACTATGCTGTAGGAGCTGTTTTGGGCCAGCGAGTAGACAAACTCCCTTATGTGATCTACTATGCTAGTAAAACACTTAATGATGCTCAACTGAATTATTCCACAACTGAGAAAGAGTTGCTAGCTGTTGTGTTTGCATTGGATAAGTTTAGATCTTATTTGATAGGGTCTAAAGTCATCATATATTCTGACCATGCTGCATTGAAATATGTTTTGTCTAAAAAAGATGCTAAGGCTCGTCTAATTCGATGGATACTCTTGTTACAAGAGTTCAACCTCGAAATTCGAGATAAGAAAGGGTCGGAAAATGTTGTTGCTGATCACTTGTCTAGGTTGAATGTTGAATCTGTTGATGAATCCGTGCTTATTAAGGAATCATTCCCTACGATGAAAACAAGAGTTGATGCTTGTGACCCATATCTTTAAGTACGCAAATGTGTGTCGGGACGTGGTTTGTTGATATTTCGTGAACTACCTTGGAAGTATCTCTAGAGAAACATGATGAATGCCTTTGCATTGGTCTAAACAAGACCGTTCTAAGTTCTTTCTCAGGAAATTCCTCCAGAAGTTAAACATTTCCTTTGGGATGACCCATATCTCATTATCGTTTAAGTGTTACTCTTACTGCCAAGACCAAATCATTAGGAGATGTGTCCCCAATTCATCCGAACAAAGGGACGTCATCTCTTTCTGTCATGACCATGCATGTGGAGGCCACTTTAGTGCCAAGAAAACTGGCCAACGTGAACATCAGCCCTGCAAAGATCTTGATCTCAACCACTCAACTTTACCGGTCAAATTGAGTGGCTTAGATCGCGCCTTCTTGGGAAAGTGAAGTATGGACGTGCACACCGCGGTTTCTAAAACCCTAATTTCATCAACGGTCCAGATTGGCCACCCACATTGTTTAAGGATAGCCATGCTTTTTGTGTTGCTTGTGACCGATGCAAACGAAATTAGGAAGTATCTTTACGTTACAAGTCAAAGAAACATGATGCCCTTACAACCCATTTTGATTGTTGGGATGTTTGATGTGTGGGGTATTGATTTCATGGGTCCATTTCCTAACTCAACAAAGGGGGGTATTGATTTCATGGGTCCATTTCCTAACTCGAGGTAAGTTGTACATTCTTGTTGCTGTTGATTATGTCTCTAAGTGGGTAGAGGCCATTGCATCCAAAACAAATGATCATAAAGTTGTTCTTTCTTTTCTTAAGGAAAACATTTTCTCCCGTTTTGGAACACCTAGAGTAATAATCAGTGATGGAGGTAGTCATTTTTGCAATAGAACCTTTGAATCACTTGTGCGCAAGTATGGAATCACTCATAAGGTAGCAACACCTTACCATCCTCAAACCAGTGGCCAAGTATAAGTTTCTAATAGGGAAATTAAGCATATTCTTGAGAAGACTGTTAATCCTTCTAGGAAAGATTGGTCTTTGCGCTTAAATGATGCTTTGTGGGCCTATAGAACTGCATACAAGACTCCCATTGGGATGTCCCCTTACAGACTTGTGTACGGTAAAGCTTGTCATCTACCCGTAGAGTTAGAACATCGTGCATATTGGGTCAGAAAGAAGTTGAATTTTGATCTTGATAAAGCTGGTACCCAAAGAAAACTTCAACTCAATGAGTTAGAAGAATTGAGAAATGATGCATATGATGCATATGATAGTGCCAAATTGTACAAACAAAGAATGAAAGTGTTTCACGACAAGCGCATTCTGCGCAAGTCCTTCACACCTGGTCAAAAAGTTTTATTGTACAACACTCGTTTGCATTTGTTTCCAGGAAAGTTACGTTCTCGATGGTCAGGACCATTCTTGGTACGTACCGTTTTCCCCCATGGAGTTGTTGAAATCGACAACCCAGCAACCAAGAACATCTTCAAAGTCAATGGTCAGATATTGAAACCATTTCTGGAGCATCTTCCACCAGAAGTTGAGACCGTCGACTTGGAAGACCCCATCTATGTGGACTGAACTAGTTCACTTCTGTACATAAATATGGACTAAAAATCCATTCTCTTTCCCTTTTCTTTTTGCATAGTTTTTTATGTGTGCTAATTGCGCCCATGTTGTTTGCTTTCAAAGCATTCACCCTCTATGGTTTAGCACCATCCTTGTACATCCGGTAATCTCTTCCCTTTTCTCTACTCAACATAGTTCTCTTGGTATGTGACTTTTTAAATTCTTATCATCTGTTGACACATTGAGGACAATGTTTGATTTAGGTTTGGGGGTGTGTTTTGCATATAGAGTTTTTAGTCTTTTAAATCACAAAAAAATCAAAAATTTCAAAACTCTTTGTAAATACTTGCATAAAACCTCCAACTTTTAGAGATATTAGAGTCACTAGCATGCTTCTAGCTATGTTTACATAGAGAGTCTGACCGAAATAACTGAACTTGGAAGTACTGGAGAACACAATCGGGTTTCTTAGTTGATTAGAGCGTTAAAGTTGGATTTAACCATGCCGGAGGGCGAATTAGGTGTTGTATAGATATTCGGTAGTAGAATTGTGATCACCCATAGTGGAGACTACCTATTTTTACATCAAGCGAGGCACCGACCTTCATTTTTGTGACTTTCTAGAAAATGCATAGAGTGTGTGTCACCGTACGTCAATTCCGGTAGGAATGGTGAGCTACCCAACTTCGCACCACTTTCAGCACTATTTTTGATCTCTTGAGTGCTAATTTTGTCAATCATGAGGGTGACGTTTAAAGATGAAAACTCCTTCTTGTAGTTCGATTTGTAGTTAGCATCACTCTCTCCTCTTGACAACACAACAGATCCATAGAAACACATCATCGTCGGCAAAGCGAGCAACATCGAATATTTGAAGAAAAGTTGAAATAGTCCAAGGTTTACATGCAACAATTCAAAGAAAAGAAGATAAGATGAGAATTAGTGAAGTTTATGAAATCAAGACAATACAAGTTGTGGAAAATTGAGTTTTATTGTTTTATTGTTATTTTCATCTCATGTCAAAAAAGAAAAAAAAGAAAAAAAAAAGAAAAAAAAAAATATATATATATATATATATATATATTTGTCAAGTTTTTGTGAAGTTCAGAAGTTCATCAGCAACAGTTGAAGACCGAAGATTGAAGACGTTTCTATGGATGCTGAGAGAGTAATGTTAATTGCCGATCGGGTGAGAAGGTAAGTGAGTACTCCCATCCTTGCTAATGGTTGATTTCCTTTCTTAGAGATCATCAGAAAAAGATTCTTTTTGTCCACAACTCTGTGGAGTCTCCAGAAATTATTTCGGAAGGTTATCCTTCTCACCTTCAACGTGTGCAGGATTTCTCTCTTTATTCCTGCCTGCACACATGAGAGACTAAAAAAGCGATCTTTTTGAGTGCAATTATCATAAAACCCTATTGGTGAGGCAGAAGTCGAGACTTTGATCACTCTCGAACCCGAATTCTTTCATATGGTATGGTTATTTCTCGCTTAACTCTTAAGGATGAGAATGCGTTCTTTGGTAGTTCTAACTTCGTGTTACTAGCATGCAGAAACTCTTTGTCCTCATAGCTCCTTGGATGCTTGAGACTCTTTTACGCTCTGAAGTTGGAGAAGGTTTTGTGGGTACACCTCTGGTAAACCCTCATGAGACTACAACTCGTCCACTAGGGACACCTAGGGGTTTAAAGGCTTAGTGCATACGCTAAATGCATTCGAGAGACCAGCGGCAGTGGTATAGTTAGGATTTCTTAATTTATGTTTCACTTGAGGACAAGTAAAATTCAAGTTTGGGGGTATTTGATGAGTGCCAAATATTGCATATTTCTACACCTTTTTATTCGCATTTAACTCATCTTTTGTGCTCAGAAATCAGATATTATCCCAAATTTTGTACTTTCTCTATTTTCAAGAATAAATACTTGTACTAATTAATTTTGTATTTTTAGGTAGTAAATAAATCTCGGAGAAACTAAGGAGCCAAAAGAACAGAAAATTGGAGACGAGCGTCTATGGAGCAGAAAGCCAAAGCCCGCGCGCGCGCGCATCAGTTGCAACCCAACAAGTAGCAACCTATTTGCAAAGACATGGGCTTGAGCAATCCAAGACCCAGCCCATAACTCGAGTCCAAGCCCGATTCATCCTGAGCCGTTGAGATTTCTATCGCTGCATCCAACGGTCGCATCGGCCCAACGCATCAGTGTTCGCCGCATCCAACGGTCGCTCCATCCCTTGCATCAACTTTCGCTGCTCCCGCCTCACACCCAAGCTACCTACACCTTCACCCATCGACCAAACACCCCATTTCTCATTTTCTCTTTTCTTTCTCCTCCCCCGACAAAACCAGAGAAACCCTTACCTTCTTCCCCGACAGTTTGCGAGAACCACCATCACCATCTCCTTCCCCTGACACCAGCAGAACAGCCACCACAGCCGCCTTCTCCGCCACTCTAGCTCAAGCTATCTCTTTCGTAGCTTCTCTCAACCCTAGAAGCTAGGTTTGAGATAGATGGATCTAGGGTTTCTCCAACAACTCATTAATGGCTACCATAGCCGAATTGGAAGAGGGAATAGGTCTGGGTAATTTCAATTTAGAGCATTAGAGAAGATGTAAGAGGTATAAAATCAAGTTGTTCTTCATTTTTAGAAAGACAGTCAATTTTTAGGGTTTTATTTTGTAATTTAATTTTGAATTCTGTTTAGTGTTTGCATGATGCTCTAATTCACTTTACTAGGGTGTAGAGTAAACCCTTAATTCTATGTTGAGTTAATTCATGTTCAATTTATGTTCTTGCTATGCTTAAATGAAATGGGAATAAGGGTTAGCTAGGTTGCTCAAATTATCCTGTGATTGGTTGTACTGTAAGAAGACAACCAATACTAGGGGAGGATTAGTAAGTCAGTTAACAATTTTTTCCACCTGAGACCTTCAAGGGAAGGACAAGTGCATAAATAGAGTTTGTTTGCCTTAGCATAGGATTAAGTGGTGAGTTCAATCACCCTAGTGCCACTGAATCAGTTGTTTACAACCTGATCTTGCTTCTCTCTTTACAATTTGTTTTATTTACTTGTTCACTACCAAATGCATTGTCGTATCGACACAAAACCTCACTCTTTGGTAACCCTTTGTTAGAAATCAGTTTAGTGAACCTTGAAATCAACCTTACACACTCCATTTCCCTGTGGATCGACCTGTACTTGCCCTGTGTTGCTAGTCGACATTGTGCATTTGCAATATACATTGTAGGCAAACACTTTTCTCAGCCTACCAAGAGGGGGAGGAGAGTTGGGGGCGAGTTTGGAACATCACATAGCAGAAAAAATCGAGTGCAGAGAACTGCCATTTCTGCTGCTGCTGAAGAACACGAAGAACATAAGACGCACAGGGGACAGTCGTTCATGCTACAGTAGAAACGACTACCAAGACTGGGTCGCAGAGCTACAGCAACAGCAACAGTTCATCATTATCGTTCTCTGTAACAGCTGGTTTGTAACAAATATAAGTGTTACAAACCCGGTTTTTATTGTTTTTCTCCCATTTCATCATTTGTGAACCATTTTTGAGCAATGAAATCGACTTTTGAGCGTGTTTCCAACATGATGAGCTAAACCCATCCTCTGGGGCGACGGAGGAAGCCATTCTTTTAAGAATTATGTGGTAATATTTACTTTATTAATTTATGCAATATTTTTATATGATTAATTGCATTGATAAAAAATGAATTAAATGATTTTTATTAATCAAATGTGTTTTCTCTTGATGATGCATGCTTAGTTTTAGACTTTTGATGCGTTATGCTTGCGACTAACATTTGATATTTTGGAAATATGATTTTGGCAATACTTTAGAATCAAATCAATTTTTTAAATTGCATGATATAAGTTAATTTAAAACCACATAAGTATTGATGAATGGTGAAATCCTAGCTCCAGCCTCTCCATAATTTTCACAACATTTTGTATTTTGAGTTTGTTATGTTTTTGCTTTAAAAATTAAGTCTAAAAATCTTCTTTCACAAGTCTCAACGAACCTTTTACTACAACATCATTGAAAATAACCATCAACACTTCTTCTGCTACAGCGATTTCACCAGGGAGATCGGTATGAATGTCAGAACTATCTGATCCTGGAAAGGATGCTAGT
>JAJJWW010019233.1:0-250739 GCA_023531295.1 Papaver armeniacum | reverse complement strand
AAGTGCCGCTAAAGCTTAAAGGTAAGTTTTACAAATCCGCGTTCGGGGCCCCGCCATGCTATACGGTGCGGAATGTTTGGCGATAAACGGCCAGAGACACTTTGAGGCGAAGAGTACCGAGATGCGGATCTTTGGGGTGGGCATGCGGACATACGAGGCATGACCGTATCAGGAATGAGTACGTACGTAAGAAACTTATGGTAGCGCCAATCAAGGAGATGCTCGCACAGCATCGGCTGCGCTGGTTTGGGCATCTCCAGCGAAGACCGTCTGATGCCCCGGTGCGAGTAGGTCGCACTCCTTGTTGAAGGAAGGATGCAACGCAGAGGCCAAAGCTAACTTGGGACGAGTGCGTAAGCGAGGTTCGGACAGGACGGCGTAAAACCTATGTTCTACTCTTAGGAGATATTCTCTAGTCGACCCGGTACTTTCTACTGGAAAAGACTTTGGATTTGGATTCGGAAGTCAGAATTGAATTAAGTCCACAGGATTATTATTTTTCTTAGTACCATGCACGTTATCATTTTTGGCTTCATTCTCCGTCTACAACAAGACCATTTCGACTAACAACGGACAACAGGGCCTACTAAACCCAAAGCACAGAACCCTACGCTTGACTTTTTGAAGATCTTTTTGAAAGGTGCGTTTGGATGCAACATGCATTCATCTCCCCGGAGTGCATACCCGATGAATTTTCACGTTTAGTTCATGGCTTAAATGTACTCAAGCAGGCCTGTTAAAACCCGTTCTTTAGTTTGTGGGCTTTAACCCGGACTTCAAACATTACGACAAACAAACGATTCCCAAGAAGAAAAGATTTTGCTAAATCAACGTTTTTTATTTTCCACCCCCACAAACACTCCCGCCGTCACATCATTCTCTGGTTTTCCTGGAGGCTGGACTGGAGCTCCTTCTTCTGTCAACGGAAACCAGAGAATTAATTAAGCAAAAAAACCCTAATTTTTTCTTCTTAATACCTCCCCCTCTCTGTTTCATTTCAAACGCCCCCTCCTCTCAACGAAGGTATTTTATCATACTAAAATCTCGTTCTATTGAAAATCTTCATTTGTTTTCTTTTATTTCTCTCATTAATGTGTTGTTGTTATTTTGTTGTATTGATTGACAGATCAAAATACAAAAAGAAAAGGAATATCATTTTGCTCACATTGATTCGTCTACTATCGGTTTGAAGTAAAACCCTAACATTTTTGAGTCATTTGTCGAAACTCCAGATCTTGTAACTGTTTGTTTATTGGTTAAAAAGGCTGCTTAAACAATGGCAGCATCGTTGCAATTTAACAATAGTATTAGAACAGCTCATTGCGGTTATCAGTTTAGGAGAGATTCGTTGTTAATTGGACGAAACCAGCAGCTTAAATTTTCATCGTCTATTAGTTCCATTTCTGGATTAGTATGTGCAAGGACTGAAGGTTCTTGTAGTAGGGATAGCAGGAATAGAGGATTGAAAATAAGTTGTGATAAAAGGAATGCAGACGAGACTACAAATGGAAGTCCTGGCGACACTGGTGAGCAACTGCTTACTTGCGTGATGAAGTTTGGTGGGTCATCTGTAGCTTCAGCTGAACGGATGAGAGAAGTTGCTGAATTGATTCGTAGTTTTCCTGAAGAGCGGCCCGTCATTGTTCTTTCTGCAATGGGTAAAACAACTAACAAGTTGTTACAGGTAGAAAATTTGTGTGATCTAAGTTGTTGTGTTATGTTTTTATTTGGTTGAGGGAAAGGAGTAGTAAATTCGGGTCGTTTTGGTTATTAGGCTGGAGAAAAAGCTGTTAGTTGCGGCGTTATTCATGCATCAGAAATCGAAGAATTGGAATTCATTAAAGACTTGCATTATAGGTGAGAAATCTCTTTGCTTCATTTATGGTAATGATGCTTCGAACTTGAGTTTGTTGACATTTTAAGTTATGTTTTACTTTTATGTAGGACCGTTGATGAACT
Source organism: Papaver armeniacum (assembly GCA_023531295.1). Classification (NCBI taxonomy): domain Eukaryota; kingdom Viridiplantae; phylum Streptophyta; class Magnoliopsida; order Ranunculales; family Papaveraceae; genus Papaver; species Papaver armeniacum. The sequence continues at coordinate 248,780 of JAJJWW010019233.1, read as the reverse complement.
TGGAGTTGATAAATCTGTTATTGCTGGTGAGGGTCCATTATATACTGAAGTATTACCTTTGATCTGTGTGTTTTTTTCGTCAAATTCTGTTTGGATTTTTAGGGCTTTCAATCTTAGTATCATTGATGTGTAATGTAGTCTTCAGTTTTGTCTGATTGCTGATTTGTTCTTTTATTTATAGATTTCTTTGCACGGTTTATTTCATACTAATGGTTCTAACTTTTAACCTATTTATAAATTACTTCTGTGAACATTTTGTAGTTCACCTAGAAGAACTAGAGCAGCTTCTCAAGGGTATTGCTATGATGAAAGAGCTCACTCCTCGCACAAAAGATTATATTGTTTCTTTTGGGGAATGTATGTCCACTAGAATATTTGCAGCTTATATGAATAAAATTGGTGTCAAAGCTCGCCAAGTATGTTTTCTCTTATCATCAGTACACTTGGTTATAGAAATTTTATATATGCCAGTTAGTTTCTTTTGAGTTGTATCTTAAATTTGACAATTATGACTGCGCTAACTTTGCCACTTCCTATTGCTTTACTTCGCAGTATGATGCATTTGAAATTGGTTTTATAACCACGGACGAATTCACAAACGCAGACATCTTAGAAGCAACCTATCCTGCTGTTGCAAAGAGATTACATGGTGATTGGATGAAAGAGTCTGCAATTCCTATTGTTACAGGCTTCCTTGGAAAGGTCTTAAATTTAGCTATATACATGTACTTCTGTACTATGATTTCGGTTTCTGTTCATTGACATGGTTTCTTTACACCTGATTACAGGGATGGAAAACTTGTGCAGTAACTACTTTAGGGAGGGGAGGTAGTGACTTGACTGCCACAACAATTGGTAAAGCGTTAGGCTTGCGAGAGATTCAGGTATAGTTTGAGTCCCTTAGAATCCAGACTGCATATACAGTACAAACTTGTTTACTCTTACACTCATACACACACATGGTAGTAGCTATTATGCCTGTATATGATCATAGCTGACTCCTGCGTAATCGTTTGACAGGTGTGGAAGGATGTTGATGGAGTATTAACATGTGATCCCAATATCTATTCAGGTGCAATGCCTGTGCCATATCTAACGTTTGATGAAGCGGCTGAACTTGCCTATTTTGGTGCACAAGTAATGCTTGATTCTCTTTTTTTTTTTTTTTTTTTTTTTTTTTTTTTTTTTTTTGCCTTCTTAACATGAATGTTGTAGATATGAATGGTTCAGGTTATATGTGTTTACACTCAACTCTAATTAACTAACCTCTTTAAATGAGATCAGGCTTGTCCCTTTATATTGATTTGTGATTACTCCCAAATCCATCTGGTTTGCGGACCTGTAAATGAAAACAAAAGTCAAAGTAACACAAATTCATTTGGGACAACAGATAGATATGTAAATGTGACATGTGCAATAAACTCCTTTTGTTATATTGCAGGTCCTGCACCCTCAATCCATGAGACCAGCTAGAGAGGGAGACATTCCTGTTAGAGTAAAGAATTCTTACAACCCTAAAGCTCCAGGTACTTTCATAACGAGGTGCAGAGATATGAGTGAGGTGAGTAGTATTGAATTTAAGTATTGGATTATCAACTTGAAAGTAATTTTTGATACCGCGTAAACATTAGAAATTTAAAATTTTGTTTTGCCATCTCAGGCTGTATTAACCAGCATTGTGTTGAAGAGAAATGTTACCATGCTGGATATCGTCAGCACCCGAATGCTGGGTCAGTTTGGTTTTCTTGCTAAGGTTTTTGAAATATTTGAAGATTTGGGCATCTCAGTTGATGTGGTTGCAACAAGTGAAGTCAGTATATCTTTGACTTTGGATCCCTCAAAGCTTTGGAGTAGAGAACTGATTCAGCAGGCAAGCGTATGATCTCTAAATTTTTTTTATTTCATGCTACAGTCTCAAGTACGTCTTGCATTGGAAGAATTCATGCTTTACTTCCAGAAAGATATATTTTTCTCTTATGATTTTCCTAAGACTCAAGACTTCGTATACAGGTTCTTTATAATATTATTTCCTCTCTTTTTTAATTTTTAGTTAAGAAGCGCTCTTTTTTGTTCAAGTTAGAGTTATGTAGTTATGTCAACACATCTGTGTTTCTTTAGCTGATTGGAAATTTTGGCATCTTGGTATAGGAACTTGACCATGTGGTTGAGGAGCTTGAGAAAATTGCAGTTGTAAATCTCCTTCAACACAGATCCATCATCTCTCTAATTGGAAATGTGCAGCGATCATCACTGATATTAGAGAAGGTGAGAGGATAGTTTTTTAACGTATTTGACTATTGTTCAATTTCTAGAAAACAAGGAACATCCAATAGTTTTATGGGTAATTGCAGTATTTCATTGCCCACTAAAGTTCCCTATTCAGTCTAATACATGAGAATATCAATGCAGGCGTTCAATGTTCTTCGAACTCATGGAGTTAATGTCCAGATGATCTCTCAGGGAGCGTCCAAGGTTTTATCCTGATTGTCCTTGTGCTGTATTTTTGTGTATTATGTTGAGCACGTGATATATCGGATTCTAAGTTAATGTGTGTTTTGATATATTTATCAGGTGAACATTTCATTGATAGTAAACGATAGCGAAGCAGAACAAGTCGTTAGGTCATTACACTCCACGTTCTTTGAGAGAGGCAGTTTCTCAGAACTCGATTCCGAACAGATTACAACTAATGGATCGGTTGTTTCAACTCCCATCATCTCATCGTTGAACTGATTTCAACTTATTCTTCTTGTTACATCTTGTTGTCAGTAAGTATAGCTCGTCATTTAAAAATTTCCAGGAGTTAGTGATGGCTATTCATAACTGAATATGCAATTAAAAATTGCGTTCTTTCTTAACATTGCTAAGTTCGGGTGCTTGTAGTCATGTTGATTGTGAAGAAAATCGGTCTTTTTTAATAAAGAGCATCCCACATGAAGTTTTTTTTTTTTTGTTTTTAGCTGGCCGGAAGCACAAACATGGCAAAGAATGGAAAAACTAGCAATTAACTAGGGGATGTATAAGCTGGCAAAGCAATTTGAAAATTACTTATATTGTAACAGCGAAAGATTACAGAGTTCTCCAAAATGTTGATTTCCCTTGTCTCATCTAGCTGATATGAGATACTTATGTCTACCAACATATTGTTAACCCTATTTTCTAAACTAGAAAAAACAACTGATAACAAAGCAGATTCTAAGAACTGAGACATCATCAACCATTGTTGTTTGTGTATTCCCCTTTTCCGTGTTTCTTTTGCCAAGATGTCAGCCATTTCATTGCATTGCCTATTCTTAAACAGAAAACCCAAAAAAATTTCACAAGACTTCAAAATTCTAAGTCCATGCTCTTCGCCCAAAAAAAAATTCACAAGACTTCAAATTTCTAAGTCCATGCTCTTCGCCCAATTAGCTGTCTCCAGCATGCTCAGACCTTCTGCCTCTTCTGTTGTGGATGCACTGAAAGTCCCAGGTGAAGCTTGGATAGTTTGCTAGGTTATGGGTAACAACACATATACTGAAACTGAATAGATCTAGAATCTTCGATTAGTCTGCGGATCTCAGAAAGATGGTACCTTATTTACCATGGAGGGACTTGGTTGCTGGAGTTGATGAGGTTGATTACAACTTAGGCATCTTCTTCCATAATGTAGTTGTCTACCTTTTTTGTGGCAAATTTCAGAACATATACATAGCTGCATGCTTCAACACACTTGTGAATAGATAGGTTGACACCCCATAAAACCACATCTCCTAATATGAAGTTTGTATTCTGCTTTTTCATGGGTCATGCAGTTTGCTAGTTGTCTAGGAAACACGAAGCAATGTTGGGGAGTCAGACCTTGCGAGCTTTTATTTTCTTTCTATTCTACTGAACACAATGTGAAAGATGTTGCAAAGACTGAACATAAATGTGAAAGATGTTGCAAAGACTATTGTTGTATATACGAAAATTAGAAATAAACATCAAATTAATATCTGCTCGTTGACTGGAACCACAAATTTCAGATGAAGTCAGTAAAAAGTAAAGACTATTGTTGCTTGGCTTTATTTATTTTACCGGTCTCTCTCCCTTATCTTTTTCTTCCTATGGAGAGAAATCCTTAGGAACTCGATTTTCGGGGTGAATAGAGTCGCATGAGAAAAACTAAGATGGCAGGTAAGGCTGTAGATTCACTAGGTGTTGGAGCTAGAGCCAAAACGCCCAAAACCCTGCCTTAAAAAGACTATCACACCAACTATCTCTGAAATTGTTAGATGATCTAGTTGCCTAGGTTTAACTGATCAGATAGTTGACAGCTTATTACAGTTGTACGGTTACAGGAAATAGTTTATCTGCTATATGTAACATGAGGTCATTATTTTTCTGTTACATTTATTACTTGTCGTTACCTGTAGCTTGTTGTTGTCAACAGTCCACTATATAAAAAGGACTGATTCATGTACTCTCTTTTTATCCTTTACACTCAATACAAACCCTATTCTTACATGGTATCAGATATCAAAGGGAACTATCAACTTCCTTTTTCGATCCTTTACCTCACCATTAAACCAACAACTTTTTCCCAATGATAAGAACTACACAAACTCAACAAGCATCTTCCGCGGCACAACAGAATTATCAACAATTACATAATCATGATTTATTTCCACCTTTATCTTCTCCAAATCGATTACAACAACCTATGCTTTCTTCACAACCGTCTACCTCTTCTCAACCACCACCACCACCACCATCTTCTTCTCAACAACCATCACAACCACTCTCATCTCATGTATCTCCTTTTGTTTCTCAACGATCTCCATCCTTTGTTCAACACACACCGATTCAATTTCCATCTCAAACTACAACTTTTGTGAATTTCTTTCAACAACAAAGTCGGTTTTTACAACAACCAATACAATATCATGTTCAACATCAACAACAAAAATCTCAGTTTCCATTTCCACAACAAACATATAATCCTTTTTATGTTTCAAAGTAAGTTTAGTATTCCTTTTCCTAATATTGCTAACTTTGTTTCTGCCAAATTAGATGGTTCAAATTATCTTGTGTGGAAAGATCAGATGGCTTTTGTCTTGATTTCTAAAAATCTCTATGGTTTCGTTGATGGACCGATCCTTCCAGAAATGCCGATGATTGTCATCAATAACATTCAAGTTCCAAATCTAAACTATCTCGAGTGGTTACAATATGATAAGTTTGTTGGATCTTGTATCAATGCAACTGTTGATAAATATTTATCTTCAGAACTTCTTGGAAAAATTATCTGCAAGGGAGAAATGTTTACATCTTGCAAAGCTCTTTACTGAACAATTTTTTACAAGAAAATCAATGCTTCGATCTCAATTATATTCAATCAAGAAAGGTTCTTCAACTATTAGTGATTTTTTACATCGACTCAAGAATATTTCAGATTCACTTACAAAAATCGGAGAACCAATTTCAGATGCAGATCTAGTCATGAATGCGCTCAGAGGTTTGGGAAGAGATTACATTCATTTTGTGGTAAATGTTCAAAATCGTGAACCTCCGCTTCCTTTCTCGAATTGGGATCTAGATTAATCAGTCATAAACAATTCTTGAAAGAGCAAGAAACATAGTCTTTCTCCTCTCTTGTCACCAATCCAACAAATTGAGCCTTTTATGTCAAGAAACAAAATTCTTCTTACAATTCTTCATTTCGTAAACCTAGGTTGCCTCCTAGTTTTATTTCTTCTTTTAACAACTCAAATTCATCTCCTACTCCTCAATCCAACTCATCATTACCTCAATCTGGTTTTAAAAAGGCTGAGTTCAATCCAACTCAGAATTAGGTGGTAGACTACAGCTATATTCCTTGTCAAATCAGTCATAAACTTGTCCATCTTGCTAATAGATACATAATCAAATACATGCAATCCAAGAATAGTGGTTCACCTCTTCATAAATCTTTTCTTGGTCTTGATCTTAATACAAGGAGTAGTACTGAACCTAACTCTTGGTTTATAAATGAGTTTGACTACAATGTACTACCTCCTTCTACTGCTTTTGAATCTGTTGGTCATTGGTGACATAGTGCTTCTGGTCCTGTTTGGATACCAGATACTGGTGCATGTAGTTACCAGATTCTGGTGCATGTACTCATATGACAAATGATTCAACAATGTTGACTCAGTCTTCATCATATTATGGTCAGAATCAAGTATTGGTAGGAGATGGTAAGCTTCTTCTTATTTCTTTGACGAGGTCTTGTGTTTTATCTACTACAAATAATAACTTTAATCTACATAAAGTCCTTTATGTTCCTCATCTTCAACACAACTTATTATCTATTGATAAATTTACATTGGATAATCGTTGTGTTTTTATCTTTTATCCATGGGGTTATGAAATAAAGTCTTCGAAGAACAACCATATTATGGATAGAGTGAAAGTCAGGATGGTTTATATCCAATAAGGACTTTTTCACCTACTCAACATGTGGCTTTCTCCTCAATTGTGGCTTCTCCAACAATTTGGCATTCCATATTTGGCCATCCTGCTCCAAAGATACTTCAAAAACTTTGTGTTACTGCTACTATAAAGTTGTCTACTAAAGCTTTTGATTTTGTATGTGGTTCCTGCCAGCTAGGGAAAAATAATTTTCTTCCATTTCAATCTACTGGTTCTGTGTCCAATAAGCCTTTTGTACCAGTATACTGTGATATATGGGAACCTGCTCATGTGCAATCTCATCTTGGTTTTAGATATTATAATCTCTTTGTAGACAATTACACCAAATTCAGTTGGATTTACCCTATGAAGAATAAAACAAATAACACTCAATGTTTCAAGTTGTTTAAGTCTCAATTGATAATCTATTTGATGTAACAATTAAACACCTTCAATGTGATGGAGCACTTGAGTTAACCAAAGGTCCTTTCAAAGAGTTTAATGATTCTTATGGAATTGATTTGAGAATTTCTTGTCCTTATCTTAATCAAAAGAATGGCTATGCAGAAAGGAAGTACAAGCACATTACAGAAGTTGGTAATTCTTTATCCTTTAATGCTTTTATGTCAAAAAGAATTTTGGTTTGATTCCTTTTTAGCTGTTGTTTTTCTCGTCAACAGCCTTCCAACCAAAGTTCTAGACTACTAATCTCCTTATGAAGTACTATATGATTCAAAACCTGATTATTATGTTCTCAAGGTCTATGGCTGCGTATGTTATCCAAATCTAGTGCTTTATAAAAAAAATAAACTTAACCCAAAATCCACAGCTTGTGTCATTTTAGGCTTACAGTGTACATCATAAAGGATATAGGTGTATGGATTTACATACTCAAGGATTAATGTTATTACTAATGTAGTATTTGATGAGACAAAATTTCATTTTGTTCCTACTATTTCTACTTCATTATCTCCTTTAGCAGTATCTTCACCGAGAGTCTCTTACATTTGACACTCCAACACCTTTTTCTGCTGAGGCTCTTCTTGAATTTCCCGCTAAAATATTACAGATAGCTATACCAGTTGAGTCCTCTATTGATCCTTCTCCATCTTCCTCAAAGGATACTTCTAATACTTCTTCAAGGGATACTTTTAAACCTTCAAGAATGAACACAAGATCCAGGTTAGGTATTCATCTACCTAAACATTTTTCTAAGAACGTTATTGCTATAACAGTGCTTTAAACATCCAATTCCTATTGCTCTTCTTAGTAAAGTTACACCTCCTTATGATCCAATTCCTATTTTTCTTAAAAGATGCCATCAAAAACCATGTTTGGATTAGAGCTATGCACAATGAATATGAAGCTTTATATAGAAATAATATTTTTTTCATGTTCCATATGATCCTTCCATGATTGTTCTGGGTTGTAAGTGGGTGTTCAAGACTAAACTCAATGCAGGTGGTATTGTTGAGAGACATAAAGCTAGATTGGTAGCTAAAGGATATCACCAAGTTGATGGAATTTATTTTGAAGAAACTTTTAGTCCAATTGTCAAGGCTACTACAATTAGATGTGTTCTTAGTCTTGCTTTGTTTCAAAACTGGTCCATCAGGCAATTAGATGTCAATTAGATGTCTACTCTGCAGCAATGAGGAATGAATCTGCTTTCTTACATGGTCATTTATCACTTGGTTTCGTCGCTGCCTACGAACTTGTGTTGTTCTCCTGTTATTCCCTTGTTGTTGGAAACAAGTCATTGAGCCTCATTCACGTTTCTCGTGTTTATATGGACATGATTGATGCCACAGAAATGGCTTTGTTGATCCTCAACACCCTAATCATGTTGTTTGCTTAAAAATATCTCAATGGCTTCAAACAAGCCCCAAGGGATTGGTATGAAAGATTTAGCAAATATCTTATTACTTATGGTTTCTCCAATTTTGTTTTTGATACCTCCATATTTATCTATCAACAAGGCACAACAAGGATGATACTCTTAGTGTATGTAGATGATATTGTTTTAGTAGGTTCTTCAAATGATTTACTTACTTCATTCATTACTTCTATCAAGTAATCATGTTGTTTGCTTAATTTTCCATGAAAGGATTTTAGGTCCATTTTGTTTTTGATACACTACTTCTTAGGTATTGAAGCTTTACTTCAAATGATTCTTACTTCATTCATTACTTCTATCAAAGAAGATGTTGTTGACATAGACTATGTACTCCTTAAAAAACCATGATATGATGGGTTGTAAACCTTGTAAAAACTCAGTGGCTCAAGGACAATGAGCATCAGTTTGTGATAAAGAAGCTTTACCTGATGTTGCATCTTATAGAAGTTTAGTTGGTGGTCTTCAATATTTGACTCTCACCAGACCTGACATTAGCTTTGCAGTTAACTATGTCAGTCAATATATGCATTGTCCTACTGATATTCATCTTCATATAGCCAAGAGGATATTACGGTATCTCAAGGGTTCTCTTGGTCAGGGAATTACTCTTAGTTCTGGCAATTGTTCTGATTTACAAGCCCTTTGTGATATTGATTGGGTAGGGCGTCCAGCTACACGTAAATCTACTTCTCAGTATTGTGTATTTGTTGGTGGAAACTTAGTTTCATGGTCCTCCAAGAAGCATCAAACGATATCTCGTTCTTCTACTGAAGCAGAATATCGTGGTCTTGCTAATGCAGCTGCAGAGATCTTATGGCTCTCTGTTAGAGCACTGCTCGGTCGAACTCGCAACGTTGCTATCTCAAGCTTATTTGTCAATGTTAGTGATTAAAACTATAAGTCTTGATTTCTAGTCTACTTATAGATGTCTCGGACTAGGATAAATTGTGTAGTTGAGCATTATAATTCATGGCGTTCATCATTGAAGACGAAAAACTACTAAGGCGAGCTTGTGGAACTTCATCAACAAAAAGGTATGTGGATACTGAAACTCATCTATCACTTGGAAAGTCTATTTATACTCTATCTCCTATATTGAGACATAAGTCGTGTTACGATATAGTTTTCTATTAATAATACACATTTGAAATTTCGAGATGAGTTTAACTCGCTTACATATTTCTCGAAATATGTGTTGGCAAGCTTTCGCTTCGACCATGTTCATCTTCATCATGTGAAAATCGCCGAGTAACATCTTATATGGTTTTTATGATACAATCATTTGGTGTAGACTTGGAATGTTTCATTATGGTTATTTCAATAACTTGAAAATTGCTTTGATGCTAATAGTGTGTGAAAACGGCTATTGTCATCCTCTAAGAAAGTTTCAATGATTGAAATAAGAGTTTAAAACACTTAACCATTATTGGATTATAACATGTTGTGTACTCTTGCACATATGTAATCCATGTCCGGGAACCATAGTATGCATACCCGTATGCGTACCTATTGGTTTGAGAAATCCGGGAACCTAAGTATGCGTACACGTATGCGCACTGGTGTAAGGTTCATGTCCGAGTTTTTCTGCTGGGATTGGTGGTATGCGTACATGTTCGCGTACTGGCGAAACCCAATTTCAGTCCGGGTATTTCAAGTATGCGTACATGTTCGCGTACTGGCGAAACACAATTTCAGTCCGGGTATTTCAAGTATGCGTACCTGTTCGCGTACTTGAAGGTTAAAGTTCTAAAATCGGTTTAATACATGAACTAATATATTTATATATTAAGGAATGCATTCTTTGCAAACCGTGGCTATAATGTTCATGAATTGCTTCAAGTGAATCAAACCGATTTTGCTTCAATTGTGTTCTTGTATACTTCTACGAGAATATAGCAATTGAACAACTCTTTAACTAGTTTCATTTGAGTCATTTGAACTAGTTATGGTTAAGATGAATAAGGTTGATATGAGAGTGTTCATATGGATAACCTTGGTTAACTATTGTTGAGCCAACATGGTGTACATGTTTAGGTACGACTACTTAAACCTAAATGAAGGTACATTTCATTTTTGTGTAACAAGCTATGTTCGATCTAACGGTTGAAAGATATTAGCTTGAATCTAATCAGGTTTTCATCTAACGGTGAATATTGAATGCTTTGTTACCAAGGTAACTTAGATTGCAAACCCTGATTTGAAAACTATATAAAGGAGAACTCTAGCAACTTGGAAAACTGATCCCCACACCTCATGTGTGATACTAGTTGCATAAGCTAGAGTTGATTCTCCTTTAACCTTAGGTTTTTCACGAAACCATGTAGGTTAACGACTTAAAGACTTCATTGGGATTGTGAAGCCAGACCCAACTATTTTCTCTGTAGTTTTGTGATCTGATCTTGCTGTTTCTATCGTGTTTGGGTACGATCTTCTTTAAGGCTCGAGATTTAATCTCCGATAGGCAAGATAAAAAGTAATCACAAACATCTTCGTCTCATCGTTTGTGATTCCACAATATCTTGTTTCGCTACCATACGATTAAGATTATTGTGAGGTGATTGATACTTCTAGGCTGTTCTACGGGAATATAAATCCGGTATATCAATTGGTTCCTGTTCACCCTGATTTATCACAAGACGGAACAAAACTCGTAGGTATTTCTGTGGGAGACAAATTTATCTATTCCTATAGACTTTTCTGTGTGAGACAGATTTGTTTATCAAGTCTTCGACTTTGGGTCGTAGTAACTCTTGGTTGTGGGTGAGATTAGCTAAGGGAATCAAGTGCGTAGTATCCTGCTGGGATCAGAGACGTAAGGAGCGTAACTGTACATTGAATCAGTGCGAGATTGATTAGGGTTCAACTGCAGTCCAGTCCGAAGTTCATTGGTAGTAGGCTAGTGTTTGTAGCGGCTTAATACAGTGTGGTGTTCAAACCTGGACTAGGTCCCGGGGTTTGTTTTTTTTTTGCATTTGCGGTTTCCTCGTTAACAAAACTTTTGGTGTCTGTGTTATTTCTTTTTCGTGTTATATTTTGTTACATAATTGAAATATCACAGGTTGTGCGTTGGTAAATCCAACCTTTGGTTGTTGATTGAAATTGATTGATCCTTGAACATTGGTCTTTGGTACCTTCCAAGTTGTTTCACATTAAAATCAGGCTCACGGATTCTATCTGTTTGATTTGCTGATTACATTGTGAAACAGAGATACATAACTCTTGGATACACTTTTTTCTAGATTGAGTCTAACTGTCTAGTTGATTCTCTTGAAAGTATATTGGAGTTTGTCTATTCAGATTGCCAAACGAATTGTTGGGTGTGGTTGTTAGACCCCCGCTTTTTTTCACTCTCCAATTTGTTTGAGTTGTCAGTTCATCTCTCCTTACCATGCAAATTATTTTGTAATAATCCGGGTACCGAAAGTCTCACTGCCAACCCAATTTTTCATGCTGGTACGAAGCATATTGAGGTGGACTATCACATTAGTAGAGATTTTGTTCGATTTGGCTTTCTCAAAGTCTCTTATGTTCATACTTCCCATCAGATAGCCAACTTGTTTACTATAGGCCTTCCTAAGTCCCAGTTTGGTGTTTTAAAAGCCAAACTCATGCTTGTTGTACGGACACAAGTTTGAGGGGATGTTAGATGATCTAGTGGTCTAGGTTAAGCTGATCATATAGTTGACATCTTATTACAGCTGTACGGTTACAGAAAATAGTATAAATGTTATGTAACAAGAGGTCATTGTTTTTCTGTAACATTTTCGTTACATGTAACTTATCGTTGTCAACAGTCCTCTGTATATAAAGGACTTGAGTCCTGAACTCTCTTTATAAAGGTCACCCAATCCTAATTTGGGTCACCCCTTATATTTTTTTTTTAAATGGCTAAAATGCCCCTAAGTGATTAGTATTAAGAATTAATTAACTTGATTAGTGTGGTAATTGTGTTTAGATAAAAATCTGATTTTAGGATAAAAATTTGTAGAGATTTTATTTTTGGGTTTTATGTGTTGAGAAGAAGAGGAGAAGTTTTTGAGTGGAAAAATTAGGGTTTTTGAAATGAGTGATTCAAGTGGAGGGAATGAGGGTGGTGAAGCTTCAAATAACAACCATGATTGTGTTGATGGTTATATTGTCTCAACTAATCATATGGATTGGATGTTTGACGAGGAGATGTTAATGGAGGAAGCCATGAATAATGGTGGAAATGGAGATCCTACTCCTCAAAATGGAACAAATACTCCCAAATGAAGAACCCGCACCTCAAAACAATCGGGTAAACCTAATATACTCTTGAAATTGTGCGAATGGTGCTCCAAGGGGTCGATTCATGGTCACTATGGAACTAGCGGGAGAGTCGTTATGGTCGGGGTTTGGATTCAATAACGACTGCAAAAGTCGTCGAGAACCGAAACTACCGATAACCACTCAAACCCGCAACTTTTCCAGTTTATGAAAAATCGTTAGGGGCGCGGTGATAAACACCGACGACTCTTTATGCTAGGTCAATAAGGGTCCGTTAATTTTGTTTGTTTAGAGACAAACGACTCTAAAACCCAAACTCTCGATAAATAAAAAAAACTTAGAGTCGTCATATATGTATTCCTGAAGGTGACGACCCTATCCCACCATTTCAACTTTTATGTAGAGTCGTTCGGTGTGTTATTTAAAATACTAACGACCCTTGAGTGGATTATCATAACTTTTGATTTCATAGAATCATTTCATTGAATCATAAAAGGCATACATCTTTCATAGCGATACATTGAAGGAAATGAAATACAATAGATAACAACGGTGCACTTATACACCTAATCATAAATGGCGTAATTATACATGGTGCCTTCCAAGATAAAGTAGCAATCGTCGAACTCGAACTTTTTTCCACGAAGCACCTCGTATCGGACATAAGCCTTCCCCAACCGAAAACCCCAAACATACTCGGTTAGTATTGTTGAAAGCTTTGGATAAGTTTTACCTCTTGTTTAAATACTTACTCTAATAGCACCCAACATATTGGGCATGGCTTCCTCTACGGCCTTGATTTCTCTTTTTGAAAACTTCACACTCGAAGAATATCTCCTCGAACCGTTCCTTGACGAGTTTCAAAGACCTTGAGTTGCAATTTCCGTCTAACGCACAAAAACGATGAATACGCGGTTCCACCAAGCATCCGATGTTTGATCAATGTCTTTTCCTAGATCTTCAAAGTGGTTTGTGACCTTTTTCCAAGCTCTCACAATAGCACAATTCTCTTGAAGTGTAAGTACTAGTCATGGTGTTTCCTTTTCTTTTTCCTCTTGGATAATAAATGTATGAGAATGAATGAATGTGAAGGTTTAGAATTATGGTTTGGGTGAAGAATGTGAGGGTATGGGTCTTATTTATAGAGATTAAGGACCCACTCACTTTTGAATTTTTAACTTGCCCGACTCAACCACATTTGGTGAATTCAAAATTCACATTAACCGTTGAAGGATCGTCATTATATATATTTACCAAGTGACGACTCTTGATGATCAAAAGAGTCGTCCATGTGTTTTGTTTAGTGACCTCGACGACTCGTCGTCAAAAGAGTCTCTCGTGTTATGTGACCTTTAGAGTCGTTAATATGTTGTTCTCCAAAAATGACGACTCATGCAAAAATTTCTAACAATCTTTAGAGTCGTTACGTGTGTTTTTACAACGCATGACGACCCTTTATGAAATATAGTTATTGAACCAATATTTGAAGTCACTCATTTTATTGAATCGAAAAAACATACATGTAGTTGAAATAAAATAGAAGTAAAACACATAAAATTGTTCAATACATCGCCCTAGGGATTCTCTACGAGTTTAATTATATAGGCGGTGCCATTCAACTTCCTCCAAGAGAGTGTAGCAGTCCTCGTGCGAAACTCATGACCGTACCTTAATTCGTATTGGCTCCGACCCAAAGTATAATGGGAAAACAATTTTTTAAATAAGTTAGCGTTGTTGAATAATCATAACCAAATAATTAATTTTTGATGAGAGGCCTATTGATTCACAAACGTACTCTACTCATTCGGTCTTCGTTGGGCATAGCGTCCTTACGAGCTTTCAATTCGTTTCTCGGCGAGACGCATTCATTGTATAAATAAGCGTATCTTTCCCTTATCTGCGTGAGTGTCCTCCGTAACGATTTCCGCTTAGTGCTTTGAATACCTTAAACACCCGTTTCCACCAAGCATTGGTGTTTTGATCATCCCCAAAGTAAGGCCCTCTTGTTGGGTCTTCGTTCTGCCACCCATTGCGCTTCCTCAACGGAGTGCTTTGTGAGAGTGGTGTGTGCTCGACAATAGCAACATCTTCTAGATTATTGAACGGAGTTGGAGCCATTTTTTAGTGTTTGAAAGTGATGGGCGATGATTTAGGAAGATTGAAAGTGATGGGTGAATAAGTTTGGAAGAGATAGGTCTCTATTTATAGCAAAAATGTACCCAACGGCTAGTTTTTTTAAAAAAACGGTTATTAAGCAATAATTGCTCCTACTAGTCAAAGTTACCGTTGATTTTCAAATTCTCTCCACTTAGTTCGTCTAGAGTCGTCAAGCTATATATATAAAACGAATTCACCCAAGGTGAAAAATGGCGACATGGTTTATATTTGGGAATGTAGAGTCGTCTGTGTATAAAGAGGGTCGTCATTTGTCGAGGAATGGGTCGTTGTTCTGCAAAAATAATGTTTACGAATGTTAGTGTCGTCAACCTGTAAACAAAGATGACGATAACGACTGCTGAATGATATGTTTTTCTTTTCTATGTAGTTGGTTGTACGGGCGAGCTCTCAACCTGAACCCGTCTCTATTATCGGTCCGGATACCTCCCAACACTATATGACCGATTTGGTACGTTTTAATGTTTGAATCGATGTATATCTTTATGAAATTTGTTTAATTAGTGTTGCATCATGAACGTGACATTGGTTTTGATGTAGACGTGGGAGACAAAGGCTGATGTCAAGGAATGGATTATTTCCAAGGCAAAAGAGAAGATGTGCGTAGTTGTTCAAAGCAAACACGTTGATTATAAGCAAATGGAGATGGTATGCGAGAGAGCGGGGATAAGGAAGAAAGTCACAAAGGGAAGAACTACAAGTATGAGAAGAAGACGACGAGAGGGCTAAAACGAGTTCGAAGAAGATACAATGCCCTTCGGGATTGTTTTCAAAAGGCATCCCGAAACTAATCTATGGAGGTTGTATAGTATTCGGATGGTCGTCACAACCATCCTCCACCTAGTACTCTTTTAGGGCACCCAAATATGCCGATTGAAACCACATCAAATGGAAAAGGTACGACAGATGAAGCGATGTAGGCCCCTTCGGATCCTAAATGCAATAAGAGCGGAGGATAAGACAAACTTGTCTATTATTTCCACCATCTACGCGCCAAAGCAACGATCGGAGAACCCAATGGGATGGTAGATTAATTATGCAACAATCGAGTGGTTGGCGAGAAAAACTTAACTACGCCATGCAAACAAGGGTGGGTCCAAGGCGACAAAGTGACACATATTTTTCTTGCCCATCCTAGGATGGTGGATTTGGCTCAGTGTTTTTACCAGGTCTTGTTCATAGATTGCACCTATAAGACCAACAAGTATAACATGTCGTTGTTGAACGTGGTTAGTCATACTTCGGATAAGCAATCATTCACCGTGGCATGGTGCTTTATGGAAAAGGAAGAAATAGAGGACTATGTTTGGGCTTTGGAACAAGTTCGGTTGATTTACCGAGGCGAAGGCACACCGCGGGTTATAATTACGGATAGGGATTTTGCAGTCATGAGTGTCGTTCGGTCAAGTTTTTCCACATGCTCAACATTTTCTTTTACGTGGCACATCCAAATGAATATTTTTTCTAATTGCAAGAATCGAATTCAAAAGATCAAGCTGCAAAGGGTAATCAACGTTCCAAGGAGGAAGACGAGCGTGCTAAGTAAACTTTCAAAAAAAGAGAAAGCCAAGAGAAAATGAAAGAAAAGGAAAAATATCTTGAAGATGGTGATCTATGGGAGGATTTCTGCAAAGATTGGGACCATTTGGCTCATTCGAAGACCGAAGTAAAAACTATGCAAATCTTCAAAAGTTTATTGATGATTGGAGTACGGATCATAAGAAGGTTGTCGATTATTGCCTAGATACATGGTTGAATCCTTGGAAGGAAAAGTTTGTTTATGCATGGACCAATAAGTTCAAGCACTACAAAAAATGAGTCCACGAGTATTGCGTAACGTACTCCCATGGACGTTTGAAAAAATTCTTCAAGAGAACACTGGTGGGGTAGTTACGGTGCAGAAGCTATTCACGAGCACGCCGAGGATGACCTAAGCAAGATAGTGACTCGGATGGGTATAGTAAGGACCGTTTTTTGAAGCAATACATGGAAGACAAAGAATTGCTACGTGGGGTTTCGGCACCAAGTATCATGGTGGGCAATAAAGCATATGATGACTGAACTTAACAAATTTCGAGCGAAATCTTAGATGGAAAAGTCATTAAATGTAATTGTACAACCGAGACGTGGCTTAGCCTCCGTGTAAACATAAGCTCGGTGGGTACAAGGGGCTCATTCCCATTGAAGATATCGATCCTTTTTGGAAGCAACTTGGGTTCATCCCAAATCCCACAGAGCCGCTGATGAACAATTTGGAGACCTTGAGATTGGCAAGTATATCAATGAGAAATATCGAAAAACGAATTGTGCAGAAGACGATATCTTGGTTTCTAATTTGTGGCCTTCACGCAAGAGCTTGGGAGTTGAAGAAGAGCCAAACAAACAAAAACCAACGGGTAGACCCACAACTAAAAGTCTTTTAGAGAAACCGAAAGCGGCAAAGAGTTGCAAAAGCGACTTGTCACGTCATCGTATGTCGGGCGGAATATACGAAGTATGAGAACTCTTTCGTACCCAAGGCAAGGGGGCCGCCAAAGGAAGACATGGATGTTGTAGACCATAGAGATTCCCAAGGAAGCCAAACGAGCGGAATGGTGACGATACGAGGAATAAAAGGTAATCC
Organism: Papaver armeniacum; assembly: GCA_023531295.1. Lineage (NCBI taxonomy): Eukaryota > Viridiplantae > Streptophyta > Magnoliopsida > Ranunculales > Papaveraceae > Papaver > Papaver armeniacum. The sequence goes on along the minus strand of JAJJWW010019233.1, from coordinate 231,423 downwards.
GCGCACCCCTAGAGATTCCCAAGGAAGACCACATCGTGTTGCTTACACTTTGTATAAAGAGTATATTGACCAACTTCCTCACGTCATCTTGGATCACCTTCTATCCACCGACGACGTCGACGGCGATGGAAATTGTGGTTACCATGTTGCAACGGAACAATTAGGGCATTTCGACGACGAGGCCGACGAACTTAAGCTCACCCAAATCGAATATGAAAGAAAAAAAAAAATGGCAGAAACACTAGTTCAGACAAACAACTATATCTCTAAAAATGCTCATGGAAGGAGACCAAAAAGAGAGGGAATTGAAGTTTAGGGAGTTGGTTTCAAACGTGAAATGGAGGAAGAGGGTCGAAGAAGAAAGTAGGTTATAAGTTTTGGATGCAAATGCCTTTTGGTGGCCAACTTTTTGCGGACACATTCACTTGTGTAGTAATTGTATTCGGCAAAGGCTTCCCTGAGCCTCTTGTATGTACGTACCTTCCAAAACTAGGTGCGAGACGGAGATAAAGAAAAGAAGAATTGTAATGGCACATGTCAACGATAACCATTACATAGGCTTGAAGATTTCCGAAGAATGTCCTCTACCACGGGTGTATGGTGATTGGGGAGAGTACACCAAGGAGTGGACAAACCAGTATGAGTATGGAATGAACATTTGGAATGCTATGGACCCAACCCCGGTTTACTTAGACTTGGGAAATGAATCGTGAGAGAAGATGTTTATTCTAAACAATGCATTGCATTTTGAAGCATACTTTTTCATAATGGTTGTATCTTCTACCCTGATATTTGTATTTCGAAGAATGCTTAATCAATACAATGCGTTTTATCCTTTTATCCTAGTTGGATTAAGTTAATTTGAATTATGTTTCAGAGTCGTCAGCAATATATACACACACCTTAACGACCCTAACTGTAAAATTTGCTAGTCTCCTGGATGTTTTTGCGCCTAAAGGTCGTTATACATATAAACATCCAAGTTAACGACTCATACCTTAGTATGTTTTGCAACAATACAGTCGTCATCCATATATACATAAACATTAACGACTCTAATGTTAAAATTTGACAGTCTCCTGGATGTTTTCCAACTAAGAGTCGTCATCTCAGTTTACATAAACATTAACGACACTAACCATAAAAATTTGACGGTCTCCTGAATGTTTATATACTAAGAGTCGTGAAGCATATATACATACAAAGCAACGACTCTAGTTATACGCCTTAGAGTCGTCATCATTATAGTGTATACATGGACGACTCTATAAAGAAAACCCCAACGGCTTATTTTGTATACACTTTTTCCCAAAAAAAAAAGCCGTTGGTAATTATTGTATATATAGAGGAACACTTCCGGGGAGCAAATTCAATTGAAAACCACCTCGATAATGGCAAATCCTTCATCAACCCCCAATTCAATTGATAACATACTTAGAAGATGCAAGCGACCAACCAAATCAATATTGGCAATGGAAGAAGAGATACGAAAAAAAAACATGCGACCTACTAAAAAACATGCGCCATATCCTACGAAGGAAGAAGAAGAGTTGCGCGAGGCCAAACAGACGAGACCAAGAACAATCCCAACTCCGTGAAAGATTCAAGCAAGTCGAGGAAGAGACCGAATGGGTTAAAAATTATTACATTGTCAAGGATCTCCACGAAGAACATGAACGTGATAGTATATTTTGGAGCCAAGTTGGTTCGGGTCCTTTCGTTAATAACAACAACAAACTACGATATCCTTACTTGTCGTCCCACATTAGTCATAGGACGATTCTTGTTATGAAATGGTGCACCAAGTACAACGAGTTTCTCGCGAGGCACAAAGGGGATAGGTGTGCTTTCTTTCCGCATATACCAAATGGAGAGGAGAGCCTTTTATCACATTGAAGCCGCCATGCTAGTTGAATCTCGCACTTAAACATGAACAACAAGTAATGTGTTCAAAGGAATATCCACCTTCTAATTAATATTTAATATGCTACAATTCCAAGTTTCCTTTCAATCGAGATTCAATTTATTTTAATGAACAAATCGTTATCTCGGTTTGTTAATGCGGTGACGACTATACCTAAGTCGTCATATGACTTATTTTGCAACAACCTTGCTCTTGAGTCGTCAACACCTTTGATAACTTAGTTAACGACTCACGTTGTGATTTTCAAAAAAACGACCGTTGGGATTTTCTTCTATATAATACCACCCCATCCTCTAGAGAAAATAGCCCAAAACCATTCGTTTTTCCACCAAACTACGTAATCTTTCAATTGCAATGGGCGAATGGGAACCGTATGAAGATTTGTGTCTCGTTAAATCGTTTGCTAGTACCTTTCGTGAACGTCCAAATGAAATCTATTCAATGTTTTGGAAGAGAGTTAAGGAGTTCTTCTACGGCGTCAGCGAATCCTAATAACCGAAAATGGAGAGACTTGGCATTTCGATTCAACTACATTAAAAGTGCAATGAGAGAGTATGTAAAAGTTAGAAATATGGTGTACGACCATCATCCACGAGCTCCTCTTAAGGAAAAAGTGAGTAATTCGTTAATATTTATACTTTCCTCATCCTTCAACGTTACTAACATATAACATTCCTCGTTTAATTTCAGTGGAACGTTTCAATGGGTTATGGACAATACGTAATGGGGATACTAAGTTCATTCACCACAAAGAATATACAACGTTGTATCGTCGAGCGCGAAGGTTCATTGACGAACATTTGATGTGTCAAATTCAAGAATACCCATATTAACTTTCTCCTGGTTGTAACAGTCGTCAATATATCCCATATAAAAGCAACGACTCTGTATACCGTAAGATGTATTTTCCGGATTTAATACACATGTAACAGTCGTTAACTGCCATTTGATACCGCTAACGACTCTTGGCATAGAAAATATGGTTCATCTCCTGGATGTTTTCTGACCTAGAGTCGTCATTAGTTTCCATATACTAAATAACGACTCTAGGCATAGAAAATATGGTTCATCTCCTGGATGTTTTCTGACCTAGAGTCGTCATTAGTTTCCATATACTAAATAACGACTCTAGTCATAGAAAATATGGTTCATCTCCTGGATGTTTTCTGACCTAGAGTCGTCATTAGTTTCCATATACTAGATAACGACTCTAGGAATAGAAAATATGGTTCATCTCCTGGATGTTTTCTGACCTAGAGTCGTCATTAGTTTCCATATACTTAATAACGACTCTAGGCATAGAAAATATGGTTCATCTCCTGGATGTTTTCTGACCTAGAGTCGTCATTAGTTTCCATATACTAGATAACGACTCTAGGAATAGAAAAAAAACATCAGTCTTCATTTCCCTCTGAGTCGTTAGACTTTTAATTGAAACACATAACGACTATGTGTATCATAAATAGAGTCGTTACACTGCTATGCACCATAGATAACGACCCTAGGTCTATCACAGTATATAATCTTGTCTCGCATTAGAGTACTACATTATTCTAACAAACATACTAGTAAACATCCTTCTTAAAACAAAGTAGTTTCAACAAACCAAAAACCAAACACATAAGTAGTTTCAACAAACACATAAGTTCAAGTTATAAAGTAACATCTCAAGGAGACGGAGACGGTACATCTCCTCGAGTAAAGACCACCATCTCGACCTCGACCTCGACCTCCTCCTTACTTCCCTGACCGGGAAACTTTCCGGCTTTTCTTAGGAGGAGGACCCGAGTTTCACCTACCCCGGGAACCACCATCTTCTCGGTACCTTGTTCATCATGATGTTGGCTACTTTTTGTTCACCACCTTGTTGTGCTCGGCTCACGTGTTTTCCGGTCCTCTTACCTTCCTTGGCCAGCTCAGCAAACATCTTCTTTGCATTGGGATTTTCAATGTGTGTGCAACAATCAGCGCTGACGTTGCTTCGCAGCTCAATCACCCCTTTGTCAGCCGAGCAACAAAAGCCTTGACAAAAAGCTTCATTCGTTCCCTCTATATATATACATTAAAAAACAATTTTAATGAACTCGACGTATATTTGTATGTAAATGAATAACACAATTACACAAATAAATACTCACCACTAGTTTAAGAATGGTAGTATCATCTCTACCGTCAGCTTGAGAAGAAGATGTGGATGCTCTGTTGGTCCTCCTACCCGTAACCTGATCGATCCGTATTACCCTACCATGGGAGAAGCCTTCGTACCATTGATAGTAATCCGTTGTTGCCTCGTAACCTTTATCCACATGCACCCAAAATGTGATGTCTACGAGGCTAGAATGTCTATCATTCCAATGCTTGACATCAGTTGCAAGTTCGTAAACCACTTTTATTTCAGCCTTGCCGGCCTCACATTTGTTCAAATTGTGCTTGAACGGAGGTACATCGTCTTCATCGGGTGAATCTTGAACAAACCCAAGTTGACGCATGATTCTCAAAGGATTGTACATTGAAAAACCGTTGGGATGAAACAAAGGGCCATGGTAATACACGACATCTTCCACTGCGCCAACTCTAGCATCCTTGTAAGGAGTAAAGATTACCTCTTCCGCCGTGATGTTGTCAAGTTTTTTACGCATTTCTATCAAGGCATCAGTTTGTTCCTTATCCTGAGAACCGGAGTACACCCAACGGGTTCCTGTTGGACTACCTGGGCTCCAATTTGAGTTGATTTTCACATCTTCATTGTCTTTGAACAGGGAGGGGAAATGATCATAAATCCACACCTATTTTAAACAATCAAATAAACATAAAAATATATCGAAGGAAAAAAACATACTAAAAGAAGACAACTTTCATCAATCCAAATACCGGATTAGAGCCAAATTCCCATTAATTTGAGAAGTTCGTTCATGATCCCCGGAAAGCCGACCATTGGATGTGCAACTATGGCAGTCCCAAGAGTACTTGTTCACATCTTCTAAGGGGTCCAAAAGTCAAGAAGGTTGGCGCTCACCCTGTTACCTTTGCTGTCGGGAAATACAACCGATGCAAGGACGTACAACAAATAAGCCGCCGCCGCATAACGACATTCCATATCGTAGAGACCTCCTTTTTTTCCTTCTCTCATACAAAGAAACATCTTCCTAATGTCCACAAGTTTGAACTCTTTCTTCTGTACTTAGCTCCCGGCACGAAAAGCCCATCGGTCTTCTCTTTATCCCGTAAACAAGTTCTTGGTCCATGTATAAATTTCATCCCAACTAGGCCTTCTCTTGAAATTCTCACTTGGTTGATTTACCTTCGACTGCACCCCTAATATCCGTTTCCGCATCATCGGAGTCAATGCCATCTCGCCAAAAGGAAGTTGGAATGTGTCGACTTCAGCGTAATACCTTTCACGAAAACTAGATACTGCGACCTTGTCATACGCAATCACAGTTCACAACGGCATTGTACAAACCGGAGTTTTCAACATATTCTTTAACTCTTGCACATTCACCTTCTAGCGCCACAACTCCATTTTCTTAAAAGAAGATTGGTGCTGAAGAGACGTGCGGCATTCTTATGATCCCGTAAAAATAAACAAATAAGTATTAAAACATATTAGAAAAGTAATATCAACAAACTAATCATATAGCAAGCAAAGTTGGGATTCTTACGATTGGTATGAGCCCACGATCCAAAGATATCCAAATAGAACTTTGCCCCCGTCTCTAGGTTCTCCTCTTGGTTTACCATTTCGAAGAGGCTCCAACATCAAAGCGATTAGCGGGAACGTGTCTCGCGCTGGGTGCAATATCAGTTCCATCCTTCTTAACCCCTCTTTAACGGCTTCGTCTTTGCATCCTGTTCTTCAACTTCTACATCTTGTTTACCATCATCCTCTTCATCATCCTTACCACCACCATCATCCCCTTCATCCTCTTCCTCCTCATGACCACCATTATTACCTCCATCCCCTTCCCGCTCATCATCATCACCATTACCATCATCGAATCATCACCACTAACATTACCTTCATCATCATTGTCACTCTCTACATCCTCTTCACCTCGACGGAGGATCTTCTTGTATCTCCTCTTGTTGGATTTCTTCTTCTTCACCACTATCAAGCGGAAATAACATGTGAGTCTCGATTGATGAATCCGACAACTCATCACCTTTGTCTCTTGGTTCGGTGATAGAAAATGATACCTCACTCGGCTTCTTACCGCGTAATGGACCAGCAAGTAAGAATTTATCATGGCGTGGAGGTTTGGAAGGTGGAGTTATCGTCATTGGAACCTTGCCTTTGGTTACTCATTAGGTTTCAAACAAAAAAACCAAAAATAACCCAACAAGACATCAACTTTATGGTTATCGGATCAAGAGTCGTCAATACGATAATCTAAAACACAACCGACCCTCGAAGCATTATTGTGACGACTCAAAGTAATATGTTGACGACCTGTCAAATAACAAAGGGTCGTCAAAAAGACGATAACGATCCTACGTTTTGGGTTGACGACTCTAGGGCACATACCTAAGTGACGACTCAAGGGGAAATGAGATGACGACCTATCAATTTTTGGAACAGAGGGCATTTCGAGTTCCATCTAGAGTAGTTAGTGAATAAATAAGGGTCGGCAAACAAGAGTCGTCATCTGTATCATAATAGATGAACGACTCTATTCTAGGGCAAAATTCACCGAAGTAGCAGAATAAGGGTCGTCACCTTCAACCTAATAGGCTAACGATTTTTCATAAAAGAAACATGCAAATGAAAAGTCGTTAGGGGTATCCAAACAGACCGCTAACGACCCTTTAACTGAAACCGCAAAATTTCAGTTACCAGACTCAAATTCGCAATCAAAACACAACAAAAAACGCATAGAAGGTGGGTTTAACTTCACATACCTTCTAATTGGACCCATATCTTCTTTGGGTTTCGATTTTTGGGGTTTTGGGGTTCTTCCCACGATTACCTTTCCTTTGACGGCGTCGAGGAGATTGGGGATTTGACGTTCTTTGCGAGCGGTCTGTTTTGTACGAGCCATGTTTGAAGAAGGTAATCGTCGATTATCTTCTAACATCGACGATGAATCGGTTGAAGAAAAAAATCGTTTGGGGTCGTTAATGGTGGTTGTGGAGAGGAAGAGGAGAGGAGAAGAAGAAGGAAGAAGAAAAAAATGAGATTTTTTTTTTGTTTAGTTTAGGTAAATTAAATGGGGGCCTAATTATGATTTCAAATTAGTGTTAACTGGTCTCTTTATATCTTTACACTCGTACAAACCCTGTTCTTACAGAAACTTGCAATCTCCCGTCTATGAAAATAAGTTACAAGACTGCTACTTTACTCTTGATTGTGAATCAAGAAAAGTACCTGTTTCGCACGTCATAGTGGAAACAAGCCACACACCAGGTATGAAGCAGGAGCAGCCATTTTGGAAAAAACCACAATAAGTACCAAACAAATTAATTAATATTTACATGCAATAGGGCCATAGGCAATATAGCATACAACTGTATACGCTGTTTTGCTTTACTTGGTTAAATGTGAGGTGACTTGCCCACATGGGAAAGCCTCCCAAGACTCATTTTTCCATATAATCAAATTAAACGATATACCTATTACAGTGACGGTACAAACTTCACCAAAAAAAAAAATCTATGTACAACGACGTAGAGTACCTGACTGCTCTTAGTCTCTTACCTATGTAATGCTATATATGTAACGCTATTATATTAGATTAATTCGAAAGCATAGATCCAAAACCGTGTTCTAAACACAAATTGACAATAGCAAAAAAAAAACCTAGCAGTTCTCTACCGAAGGAAGCTGCTGACACTTGACTTCTATTGGACTGGCTTTTTCCTCTCCATGAGTTGTGCTTTCCTCCCCCTTCGAGTTTAAAGTCCCTTTGTTCATCCTCTGAACCTCTTCCTTCGTATAGATGAAGATTTTTCGAACCATACTACAGAATTCCCTGTTTCAAACAGATACATGAAAACAAAGGTTCAGAAACAGATGACATTTCAATGAGAATAGATACTGCAACAGCAATTTAATAAGGAAAAATACTTGACTATAAAAAAATGTATGGAACTGGCAAGTGATTGGAGAATCAAATAAAAAATCTAACTTACTTCCAAGGGTCATCACCAACAAGCATCATATCATTCTCGTTATCTGTATACACTACCAGCCAATTCTTATTAGGAGCCATCAGTTCACCATCAAATTCAAACATCTTATCCAACTCTGTAATCAGATCATCGTAATTGTTGAATTTGGTGAGGTCCACAGACCTCCCAAGAGCAATCCCTTGTTTGTGAACCTAAAAACAAGATACAACCATCTATGAGTATGTGAATCCGAAAGCAGTATCTCTTGAATCTTGAAATTAGAGAAACATTAACCACAAGGTGAAGGAATTACCTTTGTGCAACTCCTCATTGAACTAGCCTGGACTCGACTTTGAATATCTCCAGACCGCTGTTGACAAACTTGAATAGATGTTTCCTGCTCAATACCCACTGGAGTAGTATCAGCCGACCTTGAACCCTTTGATTGCTCCGACTGTTGATCAGACTCCAAAGCATGAGGGATCTGAGGGTTAGGATGCATAGTAGCTTCCTGGGTGTGCGTCATATTCACATGAGGCCCAGTTGGCTCCGGTACCACAGGATTACTGTTAAGCGCAATACCGAAGAGTTTGCAGTTTCCATCACTTTTGGGTTTTAATGTGTCGCGTTGCATCGAAGTCACTTGTGGCCTTACACCTATTGGATGATGTAAAGTTCCAGAATGAGATGGGGGCAGAAGAGGCATTAACCAGTTTGTAGGCTGCTGCTCAACCCTAAGAGATTGCAATACAGGATACCCGCCCAGCCCACCATATTTGACAGTCCCCTGATTCTGATACGAATTTTCACCAGTCTGAGCTGGAACTTTAACACCGGAGTCCAGCATGTTTACTGAATGGCCTGAAGGCAACATGGACCACGATCCAGCAAAGTTAAATTTTACTTCCTGGTCCTGAATATGCTTCTTTGAAGAGCTATTATCACGGGTTTGATCAACTAAATGTGTAGAGAACCGACGAGGAGAATCATTTGATGATCGAAAACCAGATAGCAGATCTGTAAACGTATGCTCGTGTCTAACAGGTGGTGCCCAGTTCTCAGTCCCAAACACTCTTTCTCTAGATATCATGTCTGCTTTCTCGTCCTCTGTAGACCTGGGCCATGCAACAGGCTTTTGGGCAGTATCAGACTCATTACTCTCACCAAAAGTTCCTCTCGAGGTTTCTTGACCTTGCAAGACCCTCGAAAAACCATTTGCAGATGCAGGCTCCATAACTTTAGATGGACCTGGGTAATAAACGTTATGTTTAGCAGAACATAGTACCATTTAACTATGTTAAGTGAAAGGAAAGTAGAGCATAAAAATTCATTAAATAGTCAAAAGAAACTTAGACCATATACCTTCCCTACCAATACATGAGGATTCGGGTGAGGAAGGCACTAAGTTTGATCGGGGTCTCTTTGGCCTCGGCATGGGAGTCGTATTTGGTGCAGGAGTCGACGCTGGTTCAATTTTCCAAGGAGAAACTCTGTCTGGGCGAGGAATAGAAGAGTTCTCATCCCACCTCACCTAAGATAAATGAAAATGATCAAAGGTTGAAAATACAATGTACATTAGAAGAATCCTAACTCTCCAAGTTCTACTACCTTAAGAGATCTCCATTTAGATGACGGCCACCTGTTGGGGTCAGATTCTCCATTGCCAACTATAGTGCCTGTAAACCTGACATGAAATAAAGGAAGACTTGTCAGACAACTTAAAAAAGTATTCCATGTTCTAACAACAGTAGAAGCACCCAACTCCACAGGGCCAATGTGCAAAGTAATACCTCTGCTCTGGAGCTTCTTCCCCTTCAAACCTCATTTTAAACCTCATCCCTATAGAATGGTTATTCTTTACAGACTCCATATATTGATCAAAAGGAACGATAAACTCAGCCGGACTTGTCCTGCAACACATGCATAATGAGATAACAACTTCGAATTAGAATTGCAAAAGCACATAATCACCAACGAGAGAACTGTCTGAGTAACCACATACCTTGGTTTGTAATAGACAGTAAACATGGTTCCTGTTGAAACAGCATGCCACGCAGTTGCAAGGACACCAAGGTGCATGCTGTGACTAGATATAACTGAAGATGGGACATTACTTTGTTGCCTCATAGCTCGTCTTACTCCAACACGTAGTTCCCCATTTTCACCCCTTTAAACAGCAAACCACCCCAGGTTAGTCATGCATGCATAAAAATACTGCAAACCCATGCAACTTGAAACCATGAACAAGAAGACCAACCTGAGAAAAATAAAAGCATCCCCTGCAACAAGCCTTTTAGAGCTGACAAAAACACTCCATCCACTTTGAAGAAGGTGTCTTCTGGGCTGGCCTGCATTTCAAGGCAAATTAGTGCCATACACAAAGGAATAAAAATATCTAAAATCAAAAATACATCAGCCGATGACGCATTAGTCACTAGGAATTTTAAATACTCGAAGTCGAAGGAAAAACAAAAGAGACTGAATGAATCTCACCCCGAAATATATGACGGAATCGCCACTCAGTTCCATGCAAATCCTTAGCAACCAATTCCTGAGTAGGAGGTTGTCGCCCCATATCCTGTCAAAGTTATCCATGAAAAAACACATCAAGTACCTGCCATGGAAACCAACAAAGAAAGGAAACACAAAACCAAAGAAAGGAACCAACCAAAGGTGGCAAACATTCATCAGCATGCCGTCTCAACACAGAGAATCCACCATGTGTGCTTGTATCAGAGGCTGTTAAAGTTTTGCAAAATGAATGTGAATGTGGCCGAGGAGGTGCTGGTGGTAATGGCTCTTTCTCCACTGCATGCTCATCTTGCTGTTACACACCATATCAAATTTTGTCAGCTCATCTTATTCCTACAATTCCTCGACTAAATATACAATTCCTTGAGTAAATATCCAACAAATAAACGAACAAAGAAAGAAATCATACGTTACTCTCTGGAAGTAAAGTCACTTGTGCGAAAACCTCATCAGTATCTGGCTCAGCCTACAGCAGTAAGCAAAACACATCTTGTCAAGAAAGAAGCACTTCAATTGAAACTTCAAAGATGAAAAAAGAAAAAGGAAAGAAGAAACCCTAATTCATACTGTACCTTTAAGTGTACGTTTATTACACGGCAAAGGATCTTCCATGGTAGATCACAAACCGGCATTTGCTGATCTGCCACCTGATTTGTCGATGCTTCAACCTAAATTTTTGTTAAAACACAAATAAGAACAAGCAAAATTCTCCAAAAAAAAAAAAAAAGGTTTAAAATTAAGAGAAATTCCTCTACAAATGAAGTTGTGTCTAGTGATATGTACATACTTGTTCAATGTGACCTTGAGGAAAATAGAAAACTCTTTCTCCTTCACGTGGTACAGTCACAAGAGGACCAGCACAAGCATGCCACAGCTCTGTATATAGAGCTTCTTCTGTAACTACAAACAAGAAGAAGATATCAATCAAAATCACAGATCCTTCAAAAAAAAAAAAAAAAAAAAAAAAAAAAAAAAAGTATAATTACTATTCTTCTTACCTTTTCCTCCTGCTGTAAAATTGGAATAACTTCTTGGTGTTTCACAACTAGGAGTGTTTTTCACCATACTATCTCCACCACCACCGGAACTCATACTATCTCCTCCACCACCACGACTAGTAGTATTACAATTTAGCTTCACCGTAGCATCTGAAGAAGAACCAGCCATTTAAACCCTCTTCTTTTTGTGTTTTCACTTCAGATCTATCATATAAACCCTTGAAATCAACCAAATCTGTCACAAAAACAAGTCTAATAAACCCTAACTGATGAAGATTATAATTATATCTCTTGCTTTTGATGATCCCTTTTTCATTTCTCTCTCAAAAAAAAAAATTGTGAAATTATTATTTTCTCTCTACCAAAAACTAAAACTATCTCTATGCTATCTTCTTCTGCTTCGTACAGTGGATTCTGTTTCTTCTCTCTCTAACAGAAAAGGAGAAGAAGAAGGAAAAGAGATTTAACCAGGAGTCAAATCAGAGTGGCAATCATTTCAACCATGGTCAAGTTTTAACCTCACCAATGGGGGTGGGATTTCGGACACACAAAGATAAGGTTTTACTTGGACAGCCGGTTACTCTTCTTACCCCACTGAATTTTATACGGGTTGGTCGGGAGCATTTTTTAACTTTGGGTCTTTTTTATACGGGTTGTCGACAAATAAAACTAGGCCACGCCTTCTGGAGTGAAGAAGGGGTGTTTGGATAAAGAAAACAAGCGAGCGTTGGCTTGTGAAATCGTACTAGCGCAAAAAGGTCATTGTCCACAATCCTAAATGTCGCAAGGAGACGAGGAATGGGAACTAATTAGTAATTTTTTTTAATTGGAACAGAAAAATAATTTTCACATGTTAAAATAAAAAATAATTCTAAATCAAATGAACAAAATCTCGAAAGAGAAAAAAAAACTAGATCACCGCTGCCACGGTGGGGAGGGCCGATCGAAGAAAAACGAAACGCCGTTACGCGTAATGGTATTATAAGGCTAAAATTGATATAAATTTTCCTTTTTTTAATGCACCTTTTGTGATAGATTGCATCAATTTATCCCATGTGCTATGTATTCTTTGTGGTGGTTTGCATCAATTTCCCCATGTATTATGAATTTTTTGTGGTGCTTTGCATAATGGCTATGCATTGAATTTTGAAAGTCACCATCGGATTTTTCGTAAAAACACTAAATTTTATATTGTTGTTTGTACTCGTTGTGTAAATTTTTTAAAATCCTTTCCAATGACATAAAAATACTAAAATTTCAAGGCACGGATTTTTAGATATGTTATATTAAAATTTGGTTGCCAATTATACCCCTAAAAAAATATGATGTATAAGGAGATATAATAATTAGACTAAAAGGAGAGACATTATAGGTTTTTCATGTCCCAAAGACTACCACCAAATTGATTTCCAATCTTTTCATCAAATTGAACATTTTTGTTAGGTTTCAATTTACAAAAAAGTGATCATAAAAGGGACTCCCTCCCTTCGGACCGTACGGTCGATCGGCCCAATTACATAGCGGGAATAGGTATCTAATGGATTAAGGTGGACTCTAACTTTATTTCATGCAGGATGTCGGCCGGGATAAATTCTCCATAGTGACTTAAAAATGAAGATAGGGAGACGTGTAACCATAAAACCAATTATCCAAGGATTTATTTATATACTAGGTTATGCATTTTCTTGAAAATAAATATATTAACAATATCTTGAAAATAAATACCGATTAGACGAAAAATACGTAAGCTCATCGGAATATGCAGCTGGCTTATTATTTTCGTACCAACACTTTCAAAATTCATACGAGTTACATGTTTATATTAGAGGACTTAGAATTCATCAATTTTTGTTGAAAATATCATATTTATATACTAGGTGAAAAAATAAATACAATGTAAAATAAATAAGACAAAAATTTCATCCGAATATGCAGCTGACTTATTATTTTCCCAACATTATTCAACCATGTTTATATTAGAACTTGGAATTCCAGTTGTCATTTATATCGGACCCCACATTATAACCAGGAAAATTCCAGTTGTCTACCTTGCAATTGCACTTTCAAATTTCTAGCTAAAAGATGGTTCTAAACAAGAATTGAGATGATGGTTGTTATTGCTTTGGTTTTGTGGCCCGTTCGGATTCAGTGTTAGGGTTGGTGATGTTTGAACCCGCTCAACATCGTGGGGTCATGACGTAAAGTTAACCGGTTTAGTGGGTAATATAAAAAAATCAGTGAGTAAGTGGTAAATGAAGGAAACAAATAACTTAACGTCGTTATCTTTTATTAAGATCTTTGTAGCTATATTAATTAACAGACGTTACTTTATTTGAGTAACGGAAAGTTGTTATGTTTTTGGGGAATTGGCTTTGTCGTGGGACTAACAGGCAGAAGTGGTGATGGTTTTATTTTTATTTTATTTTAAACGTAACCCTAGGTAGCTTCATTTTTTTAACCATGGTTACTTTATTTATTTATTTTTTGCCCTTTAACGCTGGACTTCTGTTTCATGTTAACGTACGCTTTGCACCTCATAAAAACACGTTTCGGTACCTGAATGGTGTCTCTATAATGCGCTCTTGGCGTACGTTACACCAATCAATGAATTTCATCAAATTAAAATATGAATATAAAGAGTGTGTAAAGGGGGAAATGCTTTTCCTATTCTTTTCATCGTTCTGGTTTGTTTGTTTTTTCGTTTGCATCACAACTCCCACGTTTCATATTCTCTTAATTCCAAAATTATCCTTCACCACTTATCTCCGGAAAGATTTTTGAGAATGGTCCGATGGGGAAAATGGATTTAAGGAGGGAAGACATGTTGGATAAAAATAAATAGTACTCCCTCCGTCCCACTATTAAGTGACATAGTTCAAGTTTGCACAATTTTTAAGGCAAACAAGGGGAAAACTATTTTTAAACACTTTTTACAATTATACCCTTATGGATAATAAATAATGAAATTTTGAAATGATTTATCTCTCAAACTACACCACGGATGTTCGCAAACTTCGTACTATTGAAAAGCATTTTAAAACACCTACGTAACGAATATAAACATGACTATCAAATTATGCATATTTCTTATATTTCTTATAATCAATTAAAAGGATATTTTTAGAAATATCCACTCAGATAAATGATATCAGTATAACTTATTAGTGATATAAAATTCGGAGATCACTTAATGGTGGAAACTCTTTAAAATCTAAAAGTAACTAGGTCACTTATTAGTGGGACGGAGGGAGTATAAAATTCGTAAAATTAAAAATATTAACTTAGAGATTGGAAATTTTCTTTTCTAAGGGCAATTCTTATGGCCCGATAAAAGTTTTTGCTGAGTCTGGTGGATTGCCAAACTCATTATAGGAAAAAAAAAAAGTGGGTGGTGGATCATCAAGCGCCAGGATGAAGAACATTCGCCCGTGTGTGAAGATTACATGCGGCGTTCGATCCACAACCATGGGTATGAGAAGCAAAAATGCCAACGTCTGTAATCTTTAAACTTATAAATTCGTTCATCTGAATTCATTTTCACTCACGCCACTGCTATCTCTTCTTCTAAAATTCTTCCAAACAAAATTTCTTCTTCCTAAATGAAGTCTTGATACAAAATGGGCGAGTTGATAAGAAAAGTGGTTAATACTTTAAGGCACAAAGAGATCGAAGATATGAACCGCTATCGCGACCTGCCACAAATGTAGATTATACTCAAAATCGAAAAGCTGAGTTTGCTTCTTCGAGTGTCGTTGTTGCTCCGTCATTAGTCTAAGGTCATGTGTCGGGACATCAAGAGTTATTATAGAATGATATGTGGATTTCAAGACTTAAAGGTTGTTTATGAAGGTCTACCCCCTGCAGTCCGAGAAGGGTTGACAGATATTCCTGGCGTGCGCTTTATATTGTGAAGCCTAGAAAACACAACAACAAAATTACGAGAGTATTGGTAGAAAGGTGGTGGCCGACGACGCGCACGTTCTATTTTATGGATTATGAAATCGTTAAGTTTGTATAACTTCATTTTATTTTTTTAAATAATTATTATTATATAATCAAAAAAAAAATAGTTACAGTTGATATTGTTCTTGTAATAGGAATTACACCCCTTGATTTGTATTCCGTTTGTGGAATTCCAAGTGGAGTGGGATATCTTGTACCATTCAACCAAAACGAATGGATGTCAAATAGTAAATGGCAGACGCTTGTTCCCTCGTTTATGGAATCACATGTACATGAAGATCATAAATATTTGAAAGGATGTAGACTATTTTGTTTAGTGTTGAAGCGTTTCCTTAACCAAAATAGAAACTCAACAAATGTATATGAATATCTTGAACTCGAAAGAGTGTTCATCTTATGGTTACTGGGTTAGACGATCTTTCCAAACTCAACTATTGTTTCTCAAAACATTATTTAAATACCCCTCAAAATCCACCGTTTGAAATATACTCTTATTCAACATAAAAATACCCCTCACTGGAAACAACTAGTATAAGTTGCTTCCAAAAGTGAAAGCAACTACCACAAGTTGCTTCCAAGAGTGAAAACAACTTTCTCAAGTTGGTTCCAAAATTTGAACCAATTTTCTCAAGTCGACTCCAAAAACAATTATTTTTACCCTTCGGGGGCATTTGTGTAAGGTCGACCAACATGGAGGGTATTTATAACATTCTCACATTCTCATATTGGTTGGCTTGAAGCATTATAAGATCTTGATAAAGCACCACATTATGGTTGGGGCTCTGCAATTTTAGCAGAATGTATTGTGGGTTGCATCAAGCGTCCATAGGTATAGCTAACTTCACTGGTTTCTGGGGCATCATATAGGTAAATATCCAAATTATTATTTTTAAATTTAATAATTTTGTGAACAAATGTAAATTAAGTCAAAATATTAAATTATGGAGTAATTAGCAGTATTGGTGGTATACCTACTTTCGTATTGGTAAACCAATTCTTAAAGACAATAGTCGTAGATTTCCAATCATAGACATGTACTTCAATACCAATTGGGCGAAGGACACTGACAGCGATGGCTTGGTTTCCATTTTTGTTTAGAGGTATCAACAGATGACTCGGAGCCACAGGAATGTTGTTGCTCAACCTTACATTAATTTTCCTGAGTATCGTCGTAATGATGTATAAAGTATTCTTGACTCTTCTCTCAGTATAGTTATTTTTTACACGGTGCGGCTACGATGTGGTCGGGACACATATTTCATGTATGTGGCCCCCCTTTAAATGCTGACACGTCCTACAAAATAAGAAAAAACTTAAAAAACAGTTTTATTACCTAACTGTTTAACTTTTTTCTTTTTTTAACTTCCTACTTTTTCTCAAAAAGTAAAGCAGTTAAGGAGATTTGAAGGGGGAAGGTTTTTTAGTTAAATATGTGTCAAAAAATAAAGAGGGACCACATACAAAATGTATGTGGCCCGACCATATCGTAACCGGGGTGTTTTTTACACTCCAGAAATGGATAGAGGGGTTTGGTACTTGGGAGAAAGACCGATGTACCAATTACGTGGGGTTTATGCAATTTCAATTAACCCTCCACTACATATGCAAACATATGTATCAGATTTTGATCGCCTGAGAATATTTTCGTGTGAAAGGTGTGAACTAAACACACAAAGGGATATTGATGAAGCACAATATGTCAGCTGGTACAAGTCAATTGCAAAGCCTGTAATTAGTACAGACAACATGCACATCTATGGATTTGATTTCCCAGGGTTATCACGCCTGGCGCATGATGCAAATATCGTTCCTAACCAGTCGCCTCTGGAAGATCCATGCTTTATGACTTACCCCACCACGGGTGCAAGTTCTTCATCATCTTAGTCAAATTTGCCCAAAATCCGTTGGGAACTGCTAAGTACAGGGTGATCCAACCATGATCCTCATTGTTTCGCAAGCTATGGAACGTGATTATCCATACCACAATGTGAATGCTTCTAGTGAAGAGTTGAAGATACAACTTGCCGATATGCATTGGCCGGTTCGACAAATTGAGAATGCACACTTGGATGTGTTCGGAGATGGCAGACAAACACAATATTTAGATTGAGTCCAACTATAAATGACAAAGGGCATTCACATTCTTCTAATTCTAACAAAAGCGACAGATCATGGCACGAGAGCGATACACTAGTTGGATATACACAAGTACCCCAGAGTAATTCACCACAAATTGTGCATGTTTCTCAACCTTCATTATATTACACTGATGCTAGGCGTGCTTCATCATCATCATTCGTGCCCTCCAACCCAAATGATCCTTGCTACATTGTTACACCACCACAACAACAACAAACATCTTATACCGGAGGACCGAGTGCTTTCCAATCGCATATTGTTCTTCAACCAGCTTTTTCCCCTTATACAAATTTGTCAAATATGTTGGCAAGTGGGGATATTCCAGGTCTTGGAGAATGGCTGACTCCAGGCCACGAAGATAACGATGAGCGACGTTAGAGACATTATAATTTTTAATTATACAACATTGTAATTCTAATTTTAATCGATTAAAAATACGACGGTTTGTTTAAATGAAATTACATATGTTTAAATTAAGCGTTTTACATTAGCTTCACTAATGAGAAGTACTAGGTGGAACAACACCTACAAGGAAGGGGTTGCAATTGTTCAACACCTAAAGGATTTCGAAACAAAAAACCATATTTTTCTATCTTCGCCATTCATCTGAAGATCTTATTACCATCTTAGCATCAGTTTCACCTGTCAGTCTATATCGATTGGCTTGCGTAGTTAAAGCTACAAATTCAGTTACTTCTTTCTTAATTGTACTAAAGTGACTTTCTATGTCGCATATAACATGACGACTTGGATTACGGGTATCACTGCAGAACCCTTCGTGAATAACCGCCCAGAAATTCACCCATGGATAGTTTGTTGAAGCAAGCTGAGTAAATATAAAAACATAGTTTCTGCAAATAACTTCATCTTCTTCTGCAGTTTACGAAGCTCGCCGAACTAACAAGGACCGAGATATCTTTCGACAAATTTTTTGAATTGAAGAATATTTTAAGCTCAAAGAAGAAGAGTAAAAATACTAGAGGTGTAGAATGTGTGAATTTGAAGTTGAAATGAGGAGAATTTATAAATTTTAGTTGTTGGATGATAAGATTTTTCAGCCATCCAGATTTAGTTGTTGGCGGTTTTGGATCACCTGTTGTAGGATTCACCACAGTCGCTGGCGTATGTTGAAAGACCGCGTGGTTTTGGATCACCCGCCAGCGTGTGTGGTGCTGCCGCCGCACGGTTGTTCATTAAGCGCGCAGGTAATCTACGACCGCACTCAACAAACCATCAAATTTATTGGTTTTACCATTCATTTTTAAGTTTGTTGAGTCCATAGGAATTGCCCTTCTAACGAAGATGAATATGTATCAGGCAATGAAAGATCACATCAATAAGTCATGATCAAAATCCTTGATAATCAAACTAAAAATCCCATATAAATATAATATTGTGGAACGAACGAGACTCTGAAATTTGAAGAACCAAGAAAACTCAATTTACGGGATAAACTGCCAATATTTTTAGTATGGACTATAGATGGAATAAGTTTTATAACATCAAATTTTAAGTCACTCCCACCCACCCCCCCCCCCCCCCCCCACACCCCACCCCATACACACACACGATTCTTGTTTTAGAAAAAAAAAAATAATGGAAAAACTATAATAAATTGATCAAGGAGTTTCTTGCTCATTGAAATTATTACAAATGATGCTAGATTTTTGGACGTTTTGGTTTAACTGCTTACACAAATGATGAATCTTTTGTATTCTTACTTCTTTAGCTATAGAATCCGCTGCTGCATTTGTTTCTTGTTGATATATTGTATTCGAGCTTGTGGAAGATTTTGAAGGATATTTTCTGCCTCTTCAATAGTGTTCTTTGCCTTCTACGGAATTTCCATAATTTTATTATTTATTATATCAGCTAGTTGTTTGCAATCAGTAACTATGGACATTGTAGATAGGATATTATCCTTTAACCATTTACCTGCCTTGAGTAAGGCTTTCGCCTCTGCTTGAATTGCTGAAGTTGCTCTGTCCCAACCAGCCGCTATGTGCATAAAGGATTCTTGGTCCACATAAAATAGAATGAAAGCGTAATCCATTGTATAAATCATCTTCTTTAAAAGAAGCATTTATAAATATTATCCAATCCAAATTTATCATAGACCATGAAGAGCTGGTATATTGGTTTGGACTTTGCCTGAAGCTTTGAATATGATTAGCAAGAGGAATGGATTTGATGAAATTTTTAATTTTGTTTATCAGATTTATCGGATCCGGTTTAACTCTTTCAAAGACTACATCACATCTATATTTACATATAAACCACGGAGTAGTAGTTATTCTACTAATAGTGTTTTGGTCTTCATTAGATGAAATCGGGTCTTTAGCCCAAACGATTATAGATTCTGACTTGAACTTGGAAGTAATCGACTCAAAAGAGGATCCATACCAAATTGCTCTCGCAAAAACACATTGACGGAAAAGATGTTGTTCTGTCTCTTGAGCTTGAGAATTACACATTTGACACACCGGAGATATGTCAGGTGTTTGAGCTGCCAATCTGTTTGAGGTGGGTAGAGCTTTGTGGATCAGTTTCCATAGGAAGAGTCTAATTCTCGAAATGACCTTCATTTTCCATGTCATATTCCTTGGAAAATCTAATTCTTTTTTTTCTCTTATATTTATTAAATAATTATATATATTCTTTACCGAGAACCGGCCCAATGAATGATGTTTCCATCTGATTTGATCTGGATTCTGCATTCGGGGAGTGATTGCTAAGATCAAATCTTTGTTTTCTAGACAGAAAAGGGAATCTAATTTGGAATTATTCCATGATCCTTGTGGAGAAATCAAATCTTTGACTAACAGCGGTAAAGGTTCCTTCTTATCCGTGGGTTTAGGAATTATGTCTATGTTGGGCAACCAAATATCTTCCCATATTTTTGTGGAAGATCCATTTTTGACTTGCCAAACAAAATTATCCCCCTTCGCAGAACAAGGGTAAATTGGAAAGGTCTAGAATATAAATTTCAAGCATCATGCTTTTGAAGCGTGCTTGCAAAAAATGGACGCCTTGTGAGCTATGAAGCTCTAAGACCTGATCATTTGGTTACGAGTGGGGCATCATGGAGATTTTGGCTTGCGAGGCGCCAATTTTTCGGCCTAACACATAATAGGTGAGCTCGTACTCACAATTTTACGATTGTTTGGCCCACAAAACAAGAGTTTTCGGATTCAACAAGTGACCATAATCGGTAGGTTTGATCCCCTTCATATCTACCTATTATTGGAGATCACGTTAGGACTTTTTCTAAACCCAAAAATTGTCGTAATCGGTAGACTCGGTTCCCCTCATGTCTACCGATTGTAGAAGCTCGAAAAACGAAAAAATTTCTAATGTTGAAATCACCCATAATTGGTACTCTATACCTCTGATATTTACCAATTATATCGTTGTGCGTTTCATTTTTTATTCCGTCTGTTTTGCGCATAACTTCTTCGTCCGACCTAGGAACGACCTTATTCTTTTTGTATTGGCTTCATATTTTGATTCTTTAAAGATAATGAGAAGAAATAATGTATTTTGATGACTTACTTTTAGTCCTTGCTCCTTCCTCACTTGCAATACTTGACTTCCTTGTTCATTTTATGTCGCAACAAACTCCTTTTTTCTTATTTGGTTGAATCCACTTCAAAACACCTAAAAAATCAAAAGTAAACAAAATCAAATCATAATGATATGAAAACTAACAAGAAAGAAAAGAATTGAAGTACCAAACTTGCGCAAATAATACACCTACGAAGTAGTCATGAAATTATATAGTATATTGAAAACTGTAAATTGACATTTTTGGAAAATATATTCGGCAACTAGAATATTTTCGAGGAATTTCTCAAAAATCAAAAGCAAATTTATTTAGATTTATTTTCGTTTTTAGAAGTCATTCTATAATATGTTGTCACACGAATGTTTGACTTCAACTTGATTAAAGATTCTTATGTAGTATTTTAAACACCAAGAGCATGTTTGGAAACCAGAAGGTAAATTAAATCTGAAAGTTCATAAACAAAGTTTTTCTGCTTCACGACTAAGATATTTGTTTCTGCTTAAAAGTCATTCTAAAATTTCAAAGGTGTTTAACAACCAAAGTCAATTTTTTGTTTCTCAAGAAGTCGGAAGCAAAATATTTTTGTTAGATTTCGGACTATGATATTCATAGAAAAAGAAAAAATGACATCTTCTCTCTCAATATGGAGTCCGCAAAATGGACCTCCGACTATGATATTATTATCAAAGAGTCTTTTATCTCATATTCTCATAACATATATACAAGAGATTTTGAAGTTTTTCCTTATCAATTTCCTTTTGATTGTGATAATCTTATAACTCAAGATCAATGCATATATTTACTTGTCCCGCCAACTAAGAAAAAAATATTCTCAATTATCAAAGTATTGGGGTCCATGAAAGCAACAGAGCATGACTGGTAACCAGTTCATTTTTATAAGAAGCGTCGTCACCTTATTAGTCAGTATGTCGCATAGATCATATACGATTGTTTCAAGTATGCTTTATTCCCTGTGGGATTCAATCACACCAATCTAGCCCTTATTCCAATGGTAAAAAAATCCATCTGGGGCTAATGGTTTTCGTCTCACCACTTTTTGCAGTGTCCTTTACAAATTTATAACTAAAACCATCACCTCTGGGTTCATCTTGATTTACCCGTAGACAAAAATCAATTTGCATTTGTTTTTGGTAAGCAAATTGTAGATAATATAGTCTCAACAAAAGAACTAATTCAATCAATGTCCTTCCATTGCTGGTTCATTTGCACTGAATCTTGACCTTATCCTACGATAGAGTCTGGTGGGGTTTTCTTAGTCATGTTCTCGTGAGCTTTGGCATCACTTGGTGTAATCTCAATATAATCATGTGTCGTGTAGGAAAACATCTTTTCTATCATTATTAGTGGATGAATATTTAAAGGAGCTTTCATTAGCTAACAAATGATACGACAGGGTTGTCCCTTATCATTTTACATGATCATCCTTTTCTCCTTAAAAAGTTTACTAAACAGTTTGGAAAGAGATTGTTTGTAAGCAGGGTATCATCTCAATACATGAGTTCCTTTAGTCATACATCTTATGTTTTCAGATGATATTTTAGTATTTGGGGTGTTGTCGAAGTATAGTACAACTATGCTAAAATGTTGGTGGTGAAGATACAAATAAGTTCGCATTACATACCTTCACAAGATTGTGTCTTTAAGATCTTTGATCACTTGATTAGTTACTCGAGTTCACTAAATCAACCTAACATTCATATAAATTTCATAAACTTGTCAAGGAAACTTATAGGAATTAAGAGTAAAGTGATAAGGAAATATCTTGAAATACCAAGGGAAGAGAAATAATAATACCATAACTTCTGATTGTATTAAATCTTAATTATCTTGGAATACCTTAAAAGGTGTTTATATAGGTATAATTTTCAGGTGTTACTCCTTTAGCGATTGGTAGTATGGTCCTGCTGAATTTTCACACATTATTCGCCTGAAATGGGACTCTCCAAACTTCGTTCAACCCCCCTCCAATAGATAGAAACTGATTAATCGCAAATAGTCTTCGGCAACTTTCAGTTTTGGAATACTCTGGTCACAATTTTGGGTCAGCTCTCATCTATTGAGCGCTCAGGTTCTCAGCTTGTCGTTAGCTTTTAGCTTACAAGTTTTAGATTTATGTTACATTAGTAGCACTTAGCTTCAGAACACTTATCATCTAGTATATGGCTATATTTTTTTCATCTAAAGGGGGAATATTCAAGATGGTAAGGACGATAGGTGAAATATATCAAGTTTGTAATATTTTTTAGCAAAAATATTAGTCCCAATAGAAGAGAAGAAAACAAGCGAAAGTTAGGCATTCAACATAAGGTTATTTTATTTGGCCATTTTTTTGGTCACTAAAAGAATTTTCAATTAGCTTACTCAAATTTTAGAAATTTCGGGTATATGAAGATTATTACACGATGGTGTGGGCATACTCTAAAAGATCGTAAGATTCATTGGTGGTATGCCTAATTAATGTAGATTTTGCAACAACGAGGTTGATGCATTGGATCGTGTTTTTCTCCATTGCCTTTTCCTGCAAGCAGTCATGTTGGCATCCCAATTGTCTCAAGGTTAAAGTGGATAATGAGGGTAAAATATGTTGTCGGAAACCGATATACTGTCAAAGATCATGATTTTGGCTTTTGCCATTGGTCGTTTCTATTTTGCTCAATATGAAAAACTTGTAACAAGCTTAACTTTGAAAATATGAAGCACTGAATTCAACAAATCATTAATACGACTCAATACTGGATATCAAAAAAAGAAAGATGGTATTGAGGTTGCTAACCCCATGTTGAACTATATGGATCTATATAAGAACTGTTGATCATTTATGGTTTCCTCATTTAGGTAATTCTATTGAATTAAGTATATGTACATCTTTAAGGATGGCCAGGCTTATTATGTTTTTGTTGTAAAAGATTCGAATAAGAATAACTCTCTATTATTGCAGTTAAAGTGTTGGTTTTACATCTCCTTTTGTGAATGATTGAGTTTTATTTTTCAAATTGGACTTGCCAACATAATGGGGTACCAAAACATTACGAGAATGACTATGAAGTTCTCGTTAACATCCCAATGAAAAAAGTTCAAAAATTCTTTGAAGAGCTAGAAGAATTATTAAAGATATCCTTTCTACATCTTTCAGCTTCTACGAGCTAGAATTCAATGTTGTAAATAGAATTGAAAATTATGTGATCACATTCTCACTCAATATGTTATTAAGCATCATATCCTCCTCAAATACCCTCATATATCCTTTCGATTGTAGACAATTCGTACAACTACTATTTGCCTAGTTTATTATTTGGACTATATTTTTATGGTTATTTGTGTTTTGTTGTTTTTTTTTAGTTTTTTTTTTGTTTACTTTATCATCCAACATTTTAAAAAGTAATAAAATAAAATTTCATTAGGGAATTAAGTTTTCAAGCTAAATTTTGACTTCTCGACTTAATTAAAGTGAAAACCTTCTTATATGGTACCATTTACCTTTTTAGTTCCCGATTAACTTTTAGGGCAATATCTAGGTATAAGACAAAAATATTGCAATTTGACAAAATACAAGGCGGATCTATTGAAGTTCCCGACTAAGGGACTTCGACCTTTTTCATCCCGGAAAAATTCCAAAATAACAAGCGTGTCCTAAAATTTCTTCGTGTTTTGTCGTTATATTGTATCTTCCGTATTTAACTGGCCAACAAGACCGTTCCGTGTGTGATGCCGCTTACAATATGTATTGTCCTCCACAACACGTTTTACACCATGTTTAGAACATATGGCCACTTATATTCATGAATTCTAAGTTCAGGTAAATAACAAATGATATTTCCCCATTTGATCGAGGTTTTGCTTCTTCATCTGGTCCGTCCACAGGGAGCCTTTCTTTCAATCCCTAACATTTCATATTTTCCTAAGAACATTGTCAGGACTGAAGACGTCATTAGTAATTAACTTTTGACCCCTTTCGGTATAGAGTTTCTTAGTTGGAAAATATGATATAGCACGTCCATAAAAAAAGAATCATAAAACTGGACCGTCCCTATCTCAACAATACTTAACTTTTAACTTTTCAACTTAATCAAAGTTAAAAATCTAAACATCTCTAGCATAGTTTTTGTCCCTGAATTTCTTAATTCTGCAATGCAACATTTATGGTGAGTTTGGTCGCATAATTTACAATTATGAGGAATTTATAATCCCATAGGAATACAAATCCTGGAATTCATGAAAAATCGTCGTGTGTATGATAACTCACGTAAATACTCAGAATTCATAGAATTTCCTTCTTTTAAAGTCCATGTACTGTATGGCTTTGCCCTCAAAATCTTAAAACTGTGTTCATATGGGATTTTATGACTAAAAAAATGGGTTCATAAATCCCTTGATAAGTTTCCCAACAAATCTTATGGGGGAGAGGTCAGACTCCACATGGAGGATTTGCCAGAAAAGTAATTTCGGTAGAAAATGTGATTCCAGTAGATTTGGGCAACCAAATATACCGAAGGAAACGTAATTCCACCAACTCCCTGGACCCATAAACCCCACTTTTAAGATTTTGCATCCAAACCCACCATTAATGAATTTAATTTTCTTAGCAAAAATTGAAAAAACACCACCAGTTACAAAGCTTAATACTAACCATCAGGGGTTAGTCCAGTTGGCCAGGAGCCTGACTCTCAAGTAGGAGGTTAGCGGATCGAGTCTCCCCTCAAGAGTTCGGAGATCTCATGAAATACTCCTATTATGTAATTTAAAATTTAAGTTCTTAACGTATCTTTTTTCCTATTAAAAATAAATAAATAAAGCTTAATACTCTCGGCAAAAATTAAAAATGCGCCTCCAAGTTGTAAAGCTTAATACTCTCGGCAACTCGGCCAACCCCAGTTTTTGAAAGGGACGTTTTCTGACGGGGGACAAATCATATCTTGACACATGTCTTTCTTATTAATGGATTCCAACAAATTATGTTACTAAAAATATCATACAAGTGTATTTTTGGTGAAGATATCGGTTATCTTAATTAGTGATATTTTATCTTTGATATTTTTTGTAACAGAATTTGTTAAAACAATTAAGGAAAGATACATGTCAAAATATGATTTGTCCCCCATGCCCTCATATGTTGGTCTCCTGTTAGACTGCCCTCATATGTTGGTCTCCTGTTAGACGTGTTCGCTATTAATAGCTAATCTCATTAGATAATGATAATAAATTTTTATGCATAATTTCATACGGATAGCGAAAGTTGAGCTAAACCAAATTAAACTGATTTGGTACCATGTCCATAATTGATATCATGTTGTTGCTAGGAACATAATCCTACAAACATTGCAAAATTTAATGTCAAACTAGAAAAAGTATGCATTGCCTTTCTCTTTTTATTTTCAGCAAAATGAAATATGCAAACAAAACTATATAATTTATATCAACAAATATTATCAATCACGCGATTTGTATGAAATGCTCGTAACTTCATTTTTTTCTTTTTTTTTAAAAAGAGTATAAAATGCTCGTATGAATCAGTGAGGTTTCTGTTAATTTAATTTATAAGATAGTCAAACAAAAACGAAATGTTAAAAAACTGTTTTTTTCTTTAGTCGTAAGTTTCAACAAGGATGCCTGTCTGAAATTTGCCATGAACACTCCAAACATGTATCATTTGATATATGGTCGCTTTTATCTCAACCGTCCCATACCTATGCAATACCATGTAAGTCAATAATAATGCAATATAGTATTTTTGTTCAGAGAAAACAAACAAAAAAAGGTTTGAATGTCATATAATAATATAATAAGATTGCTTGATAACATAAACAAAGCCCTTATTTTGGAGTAAAATAATTGGTTGCTTTTATCCACGGCATCCTTAAAAGAGTTAGACGACCAAGTATTGTTCTACTAGAATGCACCGCTGTAAGTCACCTTGACTATGCACACCGTCTCCAGTAACCTGTAGAGCTCCAAGAAACTCAAATCAGATGAACACTCGCCCAAAAACAGGTAAAGCAAAAAGAGATTTTAGAGCTTGAAGCTCAGGCCTATTTCTTTGTGCTCTGCCTTCTCTCCCCTCTCCTGCTTGAAGCTCAGGCCTATTTCGATACCGGAAAAGCAAATGTTCAACTGAATCCAGCGTGTTATTACCGTTACTTTTCCGTTGGAAGTAATTCTAACGTTTTTTTTTTTTATCGGAAGTTAACCGGAGCTGAGTCGATTTACACAGAATGAAGCACTAATTCATATTTTGTGCTATGATAGATCAATCGTTTGAACAACAAAACTAAGTGAGAGAGTTTTTCAAGCTTAAAGATAGGAATACATTTCTCAGACCAATCCCAAATAGTTCAAACACAAATTCTAAACTAGTAACCTTCAACCCTCGGACATTAAGACCCAGAGACACTAAGACACCAAGATACATTAACTCTAAGACACCAAAGCCACTAAGACACCAAAGACTCTAAGATACCAAAGATCCTAAGACAAGTTTGTTTTTCATCTGCAAAGTTCTAACGTCACAATTCTTAAAGTTTTTTATTTGCAGATACATTGTCCTATTCCTTCTTCTCCTTTGTTGAAGCTGAAGACCCTAGATCATTGTTCTTTGGTTGATCTTTATGATCATCTTGAAGCTCCCACTGATTACGAAATACAAATAACTCAGTTTTCTTGGTTTGTTATCTCATATCAGGAAACGGAAAAGGAGGTGTAAAATCTTCTGCTTGATACACAAATCCAAGCTCAGGAGGAGTCCTCACTGGAGACATTTCATCAGAAGTTCCCCATCCATCTCTGTAGCTGGCTCTCCTGGAATACTCGGGCATTAGTGGACATATAAATTCACCGTCATTCAACTCAAACTCTGCCTCTTCCTCGTTCGATTCTTCATCTACCTCTTGCTCCTCTGGAATTTCAAAGTCCTCATTATAGTAATAATTATCGTCTTTGTCATAATGTGCAGGATCATCAGAAGAGGTGTATCTATAAAAAAAAGATAACCCATCACTCATCAATATTGAATAAGAATGTTAGGGTTAGACATTTATATACTGCTTCTATAGAATAATTTTTGATAAATACGAATATATTACATATCTAAAAATATTTAACATATTTTGTATATAAATATTTGGCAATATATTATATATATATATATATTATACTATAAGAAGTATCCCCTCTAGAGTATCCGAGAAGTATCCCAAAAGTATCCCCTACCCTTTTCGTAATTAATAAAAAGGTTCACTTTAAATGGGGTGTCTGATACGTATCCCCAAGTGTCCGACACTGATACGGCGTCCGACACGGATACGTCACCGGTTTTGAGGTGTCCGTGCTTCATAGGTTATGTACTTTCATAAAAGCTTGGAGAAAATCTTTGGGAGACATTCAACTTCAGGCGGACCAATTGGAAGATCTTATTGACTGTTTGGGTATTCTTGGAGAGAACTCTTAGCTTTAGAATGCAACTATTGTTGCTACAAAAGAGACCAAATCTAAACATGCTCACTTATCTTTGAACTTAACTATAAAATGGGGCCAAAAAGCGAAAGAAAAATTATGGGCTAAGGAGGGAGAGAATAATTCCAGGTATTTGCATAAAATTGCTAATTTTAAATATAATGCAGTGCTATTAATTGTCTCATGACTGATGACTCCATTTTTTATGACAGCAAAGATTGCTTTGGAAGCTAGGACTTTTTATACTTACACTTTTTGATGAAGAAAATGTCATTAGACCTAGATTCGTCGACATTGAACTGCCTTTTATCTCCTTATCCGATAGGAATGCACTTGAAAAACCTTTCTATGAAGCTGAAATTAAGAAGGTTATTATGCACTTTGGTCCTAACAAAGCACCGAGACTGGATGGCTTCACTATGAGACTTTTCAAAATTTTATGGGAGGTCATTAAGTGTGACATGATGTGTTAGTGATCAAAGAATTTGAGACTAGGGGATCTATTGACTGGAGACTCAACTGTACAAAATTAAAGTTAATTCCAATTTGAATGGTGCAGTTTCCTTGCACAACTTTAGGCCTATTAGCTTGATTGGAGGAGTGTATAAGATCGTGCCTTCAAATATTAATAATTACCAGAGGGTTTTATTCATGAAAGACAAATAAATGATGGAATTTTAATTGCAGTTGAACTAATTGATTCAAGAATGAAGGCTAATTTGTATGGCAATATTATTTGTAAAGTCGATTTCGAAAAGGCTTTCAACAATATAAACTGAAACTATCTTGATATCAATATGGAAAGATTTAATTTTGGAGCTATGTGGAGAGGGTGGATCAAATGGTGTATATCTAATGTAAGATTCACTGTTCTAATTAATGGAGAGGCTACACAAATGTTCCGGAGTCATAAAGGCATTAGACAAGGAGATCTTATATCCCCATTCTAAAAAAGCTGCTTCTATTGGTTTTCTCTATGGGTTTCAAGTGTCCGTTAATGGTATTGTTACCAATCATCTTCAATTTGTGGATGATTAAATGGTTTTTCTTGAAGATTCAAAATAACGAGTTTTAAATTTGAAGAACGTTTTATCTGCTTTTCAGCTGGTGACTGGTCTAAAGGTCAATCCATAAAAGTGTTATTGCTGGTATTGGTGGGTTGAATTATGCAAATATGTTTGGTTCAACGGGTTAACTTTCCAATAAACTATTTTGGCATACTTATTGGCAGTAAAACTAAAAACAAGGCAACATGGGAGGTGATTATTCAGAAGTGTAATCATAGGTTGAGTACTTAGAGGAGAAAATACTTATCTGAAGGCCAGGGGTTAATTATGATTTAAAACTTTATCGCAAGCCTACAAATTTACTACTTCTCTTTGTTTCAGATTCCTATTCCACTAATGAAGGAGATTGAGAAGATTATGCGGAATTTTTTATGGGGATCATCTAGTTCAAATAAGAAGAGGAGTTGGGTGAATTGGTCAAAGGTTGTAATTCTGAAATCTCATGGGGACATTGGTATTAAAAAGCTAAAGCTGGATAATAAATCTTGCATTGCAAATGGATATGAAGGAATGGTAGCGAGAAATAAAAATTATGTAGGTAAATCATTTTTGAAAAGTTTGGAGGTAGCCCTAATTATTTTTTCCTAATGCTTATTCTGAATCAGTTGGTCATAGTTTATGGGGTGGAGTCCTTAAGACTATAAATTATGTCAAGGACAACACTAGTCTGTTGCTGAATAGAAGCTCTAGCATCCTTTTCTGATCTGAAAATTGGGTTTGTGAGGTTACTCATAAGGATATTTTTTCTAGACTTTACAAGCTTACTAGATTCAAAACTACTTCTGTCAAGGATATGATCTCTGACCAAGGAGTACGAAGTTTGAAGTTTAAGAGAAATCTGAATGAGCAGGAAATGGGTGATGTTATGTATTTTCTTCAGTTGTAAGAAGACTTTACTATTTCAGTCCATAATAATACAATTGATGATCCTAGGAAATAGGATTTTGTTGCTGATTTTCCACTGGAAAATTATTATGCTTCTCTGGATGTGGATGGATTCTTGACTTTACCATATAAACAGGTTTGGAAACCAAAAATCCATTTCAAAGTATCCTTTCATGTTTGGTGTCTTTGTCATAAAGGTGCATCAACCCTGGATTTTATACAAATAATAGGTAAGGTTAATTCTAGTACTTGCATGTTGTGTGGTGATGAACAAGAAACACAAAATCACCTATTTCTCCACTGTCTTGAGACTCGAAAGATTTGGCGTTATTTTTTGGATAATTTTGGTTTTAAATGGGTTTTCTCTAAAAGCATAAAGTATAATATTTGGGAGTGATGCAATAAGAAGAGTAGTAGAATTTTAAAGAAGATTTATGGTATCTTGCCATTTGCAATTTCGACTTCCAAGATCTTGCTTGTCGAGAACTCGAAAATGAGTTTGGGAGAAAGAAAAAGTGTTTTAATATAGATCTCAATACTTGTAGATTCATTCTTGAGTCTGTTTTGTTTTGGCAGTTTGATACTATTGTTTTTCAATCACTTGAGCTCACAAACCTAAGATTTAAGTTCGGAATCTATAGCTTGTAGAACTGGTTAATGAGTCACTTGAGTTCGTGAACCTAAAACGCTAAGTTCACTAACTTATCGTAGAGAATTTCTGTCGAGACCTTTTTGGCATTCAAGTTTGCAAACCTAGCAGGGTGAGTCCATGAACTTAATGAAGAAAAATTCGTTTGTGCTTTTAGTGTCACTTTATTTTGCAAATATATAATAGTGAGTTCGCGAACCTACCACAAGAAAAAAAATAATTATGTGACTTATTGAGCATATGAGTTTGCGAACCTACAAAGCTTATGAATTCATTTT
Source organism: Papaver armeniacum (assembly GCA_023531295.1). Taxonomy (NCBI): domain Eukaryota; kingdom Viridiplantae; phylum Streptophyta; class Magnoliopsida; order Ranunculales; family Papaveraceae; genus Papaver; species Papaver armeniacum. The sequence continues at coordinate 199,848 of JAJJWW010019233.1, read as the reverse complement.
TCTCTCTTATGAGTTTTCCAACTCAATTCTTGGCTTCGGGAGGATTCATTTTTCTTTGATTTTCGAGGTGAAATTTACACATACTCGATCATGAATTCTTATTTCAAGGTGAATTTCGAGGTGAAATTTGGTAGTATTTTTTTTCAATTGATATTTTGAAGTTATCTTTGTTATAAATTATTTAATAGAATTATCTTGAGGTAACAATTGTCTACAACTTTAAACATAATTTACATGGTCTGCAAGAAATTTATTGCTTACATCTTAAGCATCCCATTCTTATTCGATCGCTACAAATTGAAGACATTAGCAATAATGAAAACTCATTTTATACACACTTGCGTACCTTATTGCAAATTTTATGCTCCAAACACCTAAGGATCTTCGAGATTACAAATACGGATTTTAAAGACCTCACTTGGACTTATGAAGCACAGGTACAACATATATTCAAAAGAAAGGTGTTTTTATAACCCGTGTCTACATTTGATATGTGTTATTCTTGTTTATATTAAGGTCATTATCTTTTTGGTATAAGGCCATTCAAGAATTACTAATCAAATCCAGATTCGATAGAAAACTTAAAACACGATTGGGTATAATATCTACTGAGATCATGTTTGTAAGTTTTTTATAAGAATTAATAGTATATTTAATTCTAGATTGGTACTTTTGAGTAGATAGATGAATTAGGTACTTTTATAACTTTTAAAGAGAGTAAACCCTAGTCTTGTTGATTTAAATGTGTATAAATCAGAGGAAAAGTTTTATTTCTCCTTGATATTGAATCGAACTGGAAATCACCAGGTGTCCTGTTGTAAGTTAATCAATCCTTGTGATTCAAAAATCTTTAATCGAGATCATAAAAGATATTTATTGTTTGATATAATCTTTGATTGAAGTTCACGCAAGAGATTTTTTATAGCACAGTTGACCTATCCGCTATATTTGTATTTTTTGACACTAATCCAAGATCCTCAGTTTATCTGATTAATATTTGCCTATAGAGACCGAATGTGTGTCATATCGACCCGTATCCATCAATACACATGGATATTGTTAGATACTAACACATATGGAATATAAAATACGTATAAAATTATTAAGGTAAGCTAACTTTTTTTTTTACCAATTTGAAAAATAAAAATGATTGTTGTTGATTGAAACACAAACGAATTGGAAATAATAAAATTTCTTACACGTCGTAATGGACTAAAATTATTCTCCAAACACTCATCTAGTTCCAAATATATATCCATTACACATAGGGTATCTACTAGAAGAACAATGTCAACCATCTACTGGTTTGTTGATGGTGGATTTTCATTTAAGGTTAAATTTGTAAAAACCGGAAAAATTATGCGCTGACATCTTGTAAAAGATAAAGCCATTAATAAGTGTTGGATACTCCCTCACTTAATTCACCAAGAATGGAGCATGTGGCAACAATCCCATTCTGTGAATACATGAAATTCCTCCAGGTTGGAGCATGTGGCAACAATCCCATCCTGTGAATTTCATATCGGCCTTTGTATTTCAGTACTCATTATCGGTGTGGCATGACGAGTCGAGTGTTACTCTTACAGAGTAACACGAACCTCCAAGCACTATAATGAAACCATGTACGAAATACCCGCATGGTTGACTCTCGGTGTGTTATACTAGCCCGATTGAGCCCCTCTCGGTGTGTTATACTAGCCCGATTGAGCATCCGGACCGACCGTATCGGTCCACATATGATCGATCGCAGATCATCCAACTCCATAAGCATGATTGGATGACCCCAGATCAATTCCATCACCCCCAAGAAGGTATGGAATACCCACGGCCGACCTCGCATGGTCGGTCATTGGCCTAGCTTGCCAAGAAACCGTTCATACCAAGCATCATGGACGGAAAACCCTAATTTAGGGTTTGCGACATATTACATGTGTTGCAAAGCGCCTCAACCATCCATCTTCGCAGTATAGATGGAGGGTGTAGATGTAGATTCAAAGGGCCCAGAGCATGTCAACACGATCACCGTGGGCCCGCCTACACACTCGACCAATCGGTCAAAACCAACCATGTTTGTTCATGACAAAATTGTCGCCCAAACAAGGGATGGAGCACGACTTTGAAACCCAAAATTAGGGTTTTGAGCATCATGAGCGTCCATCTTCTCCTAAGACGAATGGAGGGTCCCAGATTAGATTAAACAGTCCTGGTCATACCAAAGATGACCACTGTGGGCCCATCTACCTCCTCATGTGTTCGGCCAAGGCATATCATGCCCGGTTAATCCAAAACGTGCGCCCAAAATAGCGTGGCCACGCCTCCCAAACCACAAACCGATCTCGACCGCTCAACTTCGCCGGACGATTTGGGTGGCTCGATCACGTTTTAATGGGATATTCGGTATAGGCGTGAACACCAGCCTACCATCTTCACGTCAAACCAATCGGCCAAGACCGACCAAGTTAGGTCGTCTTGGAACGCGCGCCGAAAAGAGCATGGTGCGCGGCCTTTGCGGCATCAAACTCCTATTGAAAAATCGATCTCAACCACTCCTCTTTGCCGGTCAAATTGAGTGGCCTAGATCGCACCTTCATGGGACAGTGAGACATGGACGTGTACACCGGCATGCTATCTACATGCACGCCCGTTCGGTCCTCTCCGAAATCCTTCCCATGCTTGGTTTCACCAAGTCAAGAGTGATGCTTGCGCGCCTCTTTCAAAACCCTAATTTCATTAACGGCCGCATGAGTGTCTCAAAGATCATCTCATCCGTCCAACTTCACCACACTGGTTATACAGAGTTAATTGGTCGGTGAGGCGTCATTACCCATCACTTTACCACACCATGATGCAAGCACTCAGATAAAATACACACGATACTTCACAAGTATCGACTTCCCGAATAACGCAGCTTATTCAATTCAAGATTACATGCTATCTTTCGTGGATCCACAATCCACACATTCCGTACATCAATCATGTCACAAACCGGGGGATACATACCGGGGTATTGGTCTCGGCGGTTTACAAGCGTGCGGCGTGCAACGCGCCATCACAAGAACGTGTTAGGAAGTTATGGACGGTTAGCGGTGATGTGGAGAAGTGGGCAAGACCGGTCGTGTATCACCAACACACAACTCCACTACTCCATCACTCCACTTCCTCCACTTCCCACGAGAGACGTGAATAAGACTCAATGACTTGTATAAATAGGTTCTCCGCCCTATTTCCAAAGAGGAGAACAACGGGAGAAAAACAGAGAAAAACAACAAGAAAACATCGTGAGCTGTTTACACCAATCGTAAGCTTGTTCACTTTCTGTTGCAAGTCATAAGCAAGTCTACACCTTCACATTCTCAACACCTTCTTCGCTTCCCTCCCTAAGATCAACCCCATCTCCTTCACTTTGTGACCGAAACAAGTCCGGGAACGGCCATTTCTTGGTTTAGGCCGGACTTGCACACATTGATCTCTCAAATCTACAAGCACTCACCGCGCAATGCATTTGTTTAAGGTTTAAATTCATTCCTCATCCACACCACAAATTACCAAATTCTGCAGGAGTAGTTTTCACCCATAAACAATTGGCGACCACAGTGGGATGTTGATCTCTCGGTTACACAAAATTGAATTCTCAATTTTTCGGTTTCCATCTCGCAATGTATCCGGAAACCACAGGTGGTTCAGATATCATGGGAAGTATAGTTAGAATCTTTGGAGGATGTCTTGACAAATCAGCCGGTATCACCGTAAGCGAGAGCGAAACATTTCGCCTTTTGAATGATATAACATCACAATTACAAGAAGGGTCGGCGTGCATCTACTCGGCAAAGGTGCAAGAAACGCTGAATCCTTAGCCAGGAGTCAGTCAGAGGCAAAAAGAGCGCGTAACCACATGAGATTCGGAGATGAACAAAATGGTCCAATCAACAATGAAGAACCGAAATCAACTCATAGAGGAAAGGACTTGTCCGAGTACTAGCGTCTACCGGACAAAGAGGGAGCCTTACGGAGCCTTGCTAGAGATTTATATCTCAATACTCTTGTTGAAGTCCGGAAGACTGTCCAATCCGCGTCGACCTTCCAACCAACTAAAGAAATGCATGAGGAAGGAGAGATCAATCAGGAAATGCCTGAATACAGAGGATGGGAGCGTTCAATTCGATCACTCGGCGGTGATATTACGAAACCTTCCACATCCCTTTACCCAGGCAAGCGATCCGTAGATATGATGGCACTCGCAAATCTTCCAACTTCATCTCCGGAACGTGCTCCACATCAAAGCCACGTAGAGACATCACAACGCCCACTAACGCAGGAAAAGCTAGACTCGAAGTACCTACACTTTCCGTTCCCAATGGAAAGGATTTTGGAGTTGCTGGAGACGTGGGTACGAAACAGAGTGGTGGAACTACCTCCTGTATGGCGTCCACCAACCGATCAAGAAGTAATTGATCCGAGAGAGGCTACTTCGGTTGATACAAGTAAAGCTTCGAAAGCAATGGAACTCAGGTCTGGATCAGCAATCAATTCTGATGGAGCTAGTGTAGATAACACTCCCGGTGTCGAGGTACCTATCAGTGGAGCTACCGTGGTCAATACATCTCGTGGAGTCGTCACTTCTATCACCAACGCTAGCGGAGCGGAGATATTCCAAAGAGGTGTAACTCCTCCCATCACGAGCCAGAGCAGTCGCAAGTCCCGTATCTCCTTAAGTGTAACACCTCCGGTAGTCACCGTAGCAACAACTTCCACTCCTTCATCAGGACGAGGAGCCGGAGGGACGATAGGAGGACCATCCCCCATTACCATTGCGAGACTTGATGGAGAAGCGGGAAGTTCTTGCTAAGACTCAAACGGATATGGCCGCAACTCGTAAAGAGGTACTCACTTTTCTTAAGACATTAATGGATCGATTTCCACAAGAGCCGTGACAGCCCCTAGAGAAAAAAAGGAACGCATTCAACGCACCGGAGAAGGTACTTCAGCGGCGCGGACCTCCATGGACCTGATCAAAGAAGCGACATCAGATGTGAGCGGTCCTGTCATGGAGACTTCTACACTGGGGACTGATCCTCACAACGATCCTCCTCAAGACAACGGTTTCACTATGAACCGTAGGCCGGTGGATCGGGGAAGCGGTTTCTCTAGTGGAAAATTTATGCGAACTTTCACACCTCTCGAAGAATCGGCGCACGAGACGTTTTGTTGCAATCAACCGAGAGGAAGGTCACGACCGTGCCCTACATGTCACCGCACGCATCAAGGATTCAGAGTTCAAGACGACCCTTATCTACACAGGAGCGTCTTCATTACTCTCAAGATTCTCAGGACATCCAAGGTTCTCCCAGGCAAGGTCGTACGGAAGCCTACCACAATGACGGACTTCGAGGGAAACCAAACCAGCACATACGGGAGAAGCTCCGCTGAAAGAATCATACAAGTTCGTTGCGTACCACTCCCCACGTGGGCGTCAATTCAGGAAGAAGACCGACTTGCATCATTGAGGGCTAGTACCCACGATGCATCTTTGCTGACGAAGCATTCTTCTCCATCCTGTAAATCCACGACCCACGTTCACACGAGGAGGGAACGAACTTTTATGGCGAGTCGTGACCAGAAAGGGAAAACGGTATACCGACATTGCCATTATTAGCATGGGAGACTGCATACCCGCCTCTCCACCTAATGGAATGCTACAACAAAGAACGAACCACAAGAGCAAGTGCTAGATGCTCCACAACAGCTGCAAGATGGCACCAACTCCACAACTGATGAAATTGAAATCGTTGAGGAATCTCCTAGGCCTATGTCCATCAGCTCAACCTTGTGTACGGATAAACGCATGAAGTTCGTGTAACTTCTCAAAGAGTACTAGGACATATTCGCTTGGAGATATGAAGAAATGCCGGATTTAGATGAAAATTGGTCACCCATCATCTACATGTCATACCTGTATCCAAGTCGGTTAAACGATTTGTAGTTCGGACATGAGAAAAATGGATAGATCAGTCTTTGCATAGACTTCAGAGACTTGAACAGTCTTGCTCCAAAACGATCCTCCTCTACCTAACATCGACATGTTAGTAGATGCAACCAATGGACACGACATGTTCTCCTCCATGGATGAATGTAGCGGCTACAACCGGATAAGGATGTACGAGCATGATGCAAGTAAGATAGCTTTTCAAACTCCTCTCGAAAAATTTTTATTATACCATACCGCCATTTGGTTTAAAGAATGCCTGCAACGTATCAACGCTCTATCACGACAATCTTCCACCGGAGCCGATACCTCAAGGGAGCGACCTCAAGAAGATAACGATGTCCACGCGTCATATCGAGCAAGATCCGGCGAGTCACTCTATCGACAAAGGTCGAACAAGATCCGGCGAATCACTTTATCGTACAAAGGGTACATGTCTATCATGCTATGTTGGAGAATCCGCGCTTTTGGTCATCCTCTGGAGTTGTTGAACGCTCATCTACAACAACATATGCCCCGATAGAAAGAACCAGGCCTGCCGTAATGAAGAGCCTCATAATGTTTGTAGGGGCATATATCTCACCAACAAAGCGATACAACCTTCAAACTCAGCCAGTAGCGGTTCCCAGGCAAAGAAGAGGAAAACCACCGAGATACAACATCATGCGCGTCCGTCAACTCCAACTCCAGTACCACATGCACGACTCCCACAATGATGAAACAATGTCCAAGATATTCCATACCTAGCTCGATAACAACCACTACGAACAAACCATGTAAACCACGCTTGGGGACTGAGTCTCAGCATGAAGTTCCTTCACCGTCAGTCAAGGACTTCTTCAACACGAGAAAGATGGTCGATCAAGAATCATGGAATTCGTAAGGGTAAATCGAATCAAGAGGAAGCCACTTTAACGCTCCCTCCAGCGAAGCCGCTTTGAATGGTCTATTCAAGAGCCGCCTCAATGCTCTCTCTCCGGACCCCCGTTCGCCTGAATCCTGCTTCAACACTCTCTCCAGGATCCACCTCAACGTTCGTACCGGAAGCCACTTTAACATCCTCTATAGTCGTTTCAACACTCAAGCTACATCAATAATATGCTCGGTCAAGTTATCTTTGATGTACTCATTGCTCAACATACGTCTCATCCATCCTTCATGAGGACCCAACGGAGCATGAAAAACCTTGAAGTCGATAGAGAAGGGTTATCTTGTGAAACGAATATTTTCATATAGTTGAAAGGGCGCGGTGAACAAATCATCATCAATGTTCGGCATATCTTGAAGAAGTCGTCAACACCTCCCGACTTGGCACCAAGCATTATCCCCGAGAAGACATCCCAACGGAGTTCTTTTCTTCATTCTACAATAAAAGACATGAGTTAGTACTTGTATAAAAACGCGTGAGATGTGTAGTCACACACGACGTAACACACATTCATGTTGAAGTACACAAGGCTGGTATTGGGTCTAAACACCGTTATTGATCAAGTCACAAGTCCTTATTGATCAATCAAGTCCGTATTGATCACGATCCGGTATCACTCAAGTTTCAAGTCCGGTATTGATCACGAGTCCCAGATCACTCAAGTTTCAAGTCCGGTATTGGTCAAGTTTCAAGTCTGGTATTGATCAAGTCACAAGTCCGGTATTGCTCAAGCTTCAAGTCCGGTATTGATCACGAGTCCGGTATCACTCAAGTTTCAAGTCCGGTATTGCTCAAGCTTCAAGTCCGGTATTGATCACGAGTCCGGTATCACTCAAGTTTCAAGACCGGTGTTGGTCAAGGGCACGAGGCTGGTATAAAGGTTACATTCAGTCAGGCATACACGATATGGGACCCACGTTCAATCAAGCATATATGGCGGGACCATATTTATTTGCACAACACGGTTCTCTTATGTCATGGGAAAATGTTCACGAAATTCAAGCCAACGTTCGATCAGCGGTAGCGAGAGCCCCACGAACGAAAGCAGCGCAACGATCGGTCGATTAGGCACAACCCCACGATCGAGCGAAACAGCGCAATAGCCCTCGACCTAATCGGGCATAGCAAGGTCGATCTCGGCAAGACCGACATTCAAACGGAGCAAGCACGGAGCGGGCCCTCGGCAAGCAGCATAGCAAGGTCGATCGAAGCGACAAGACCGACATCATACTAGGGGAACGCTCTCCTATATGCCTTTTGAACGTGACATACTCCAAGGACAGGATGACCCGCCTCTCCTGGTAACATCTAACTTTGTCTCATAAGTTTTATCTTTAACCGTCACCATCTCATGCCTACCCCACAATAGTGTAACCATTGTGTGCTAGTGAGGGGACTTAATGTTGATGGTGGATTTTCATTTAAGGTTAAATTTGTAAAACCGAAAAAATTATGCGCTGACATCTTGTAAAAGATAAAGCCATTAATAAGTGTTGGATACTCCTCACTTAATTCACCAAGAATGGAGCATGTGGCAACAATCCCATTCTGTGAATACATGAAATTCCTCCAGGTTGGAGCATGTGGCAACAATCCCTTCCTGTGAATTTCATATCAGCCTTGTATTTCCAAAATCATTACTCATTATCGATGTGGCATGACGATCGAGTGTTACTCTTACGAGTAACACGAACCTCCAAGCACTATAATGAAACCATGTACGAAATACCCGTCTGTGCCGACTCTCGGTGTGTTATACTAGCCCGATTGAGCCCTCTCTCGGTGTGTTATACTAGCCCGATTGAGAATCCCGACCGACCGTATCGTCCGGATATGATCTCGATCGTAGTCATCCAACTCCATAAGCATGATTGGATGACCCCAGATCAATTCCATCACCCCCAAGAAGGTATGGAATACCCACGCCCGACCCCGCATGGTCGGTCATTGGCCTAGCTTGCCAAGAAACCGTTCATACCAAGCATTATGGACGGAAAACCCTAAATTAGGGTTTTCCGGCATATTACATGTGTTGCAAAGCGGTCTCAACCATCCATCTTCGCGGTATAGATGGAGGGTGTAGATGTAGATTCAAAGGGCCCGAGCATGTCAACACGATCACCGTGGGCCCGCCTACACACTTGACCAATCGGTCAAAACCAACCATGTTTGGTCATGACAAAATTGTCGCCCAAACAAGGGATGGCGCACGACTTTGAAACCCCAAAATTAGGGTTTTGAGCATCATGAGCGTCCATCTTCTCCGTCACGAATGGAGGGTCCCCGATTAGATTAAACAGTCCTGGTCATACCAAAGATGACCACTGTGGGCCCATCTACCTCCTCATGTGTTCGGCCAAGGCATATCATGCCTGGTTAATCCAAAACGTGCGCCCAAACTAGCGTGGCCACGCCTCCCAAACCACAACCGATCTCGACCGCTCAACTTCGCCGGACGATTTGGGTGGCTCGGATCACGTTTTAATGGGATATTCGGGTATAGGCGTGAACACCAGCCTACCATCTTCACGTCAAACCAATCGGCCAAGACCGACCAAGTTAGGTCGTCTTGGAACGCTTAGCAGAAAAGAGCATGGTGCGCGGCCTTTGCGGCATCAAACTCCTATTGAAAAATCGATCTCAACCACTCCTCTTTGCTTCTGGTCAAATTGAGTGGCCTAGATCGCACCTTCATGGGACAGTGAGACATGGACGTGTACACCGGCATGCTATCTACATGCACGCCCGTTCGGTCCTCTCCGAAATCCTTCCCATGCTTGGTTTCGACCAAGTCAAGAGTGATGCTTGCGCGCTCTTCAAAACCCTAATTTCATTAACTGGTCGCAGATGAGTGTCTCAAAGATCATCTCATCCGTCCAACTTCACCACTGGTTATAAAGGAGTTAATTGGTCGGTGAGGCGTCATTACCCATCACTTTACCACACCATGATGCGAAGACTCGCATAAAATACACACGATACTTCACAAGTATCGACTTCCCGAACAACGCAGCTTATTCAATTCAAAGATTACATGCTATCTTTCGTGGATCCACAATCCACACATTCCAGACATCAATCATGTCACAAACTGGGGGATACATATCGGGTATTGGTCCGCGGTTTACATCAGCAGCGTGCAACGCGCCATCACAAGAACGTGTTAGGAAGTTATGGACGGTTAGCGGTGACAGGAGAAGTGGGCAAGACCGGTCGTGTATCACCAACACACAACTCCACTACTCCATCACTCCACTTCCTCCACTTCCCACGAGAGACGTGAATAAGACTCAATGACTTGTATAAATAGGTTCTCCGCCCTATTTCCAAACAGGAGAACAACGGGAGAAAAACAGAGAAAAACAACAAGAAAACATCAGAGCATGTTTACACCAATCGTAAGCTTGTTCACTTTCCTGTTACAAGTCATAAGCAAGTCTACACCTTCACATTCTCAACACCTTCTTCGCTTCCCTCCCTAAGATCAACCCCATCTCCTTCACTTTGTGACCGAAACAAGTCTGGAACGGCCATTTCTTGGTTTAGGCCGGACTTGCACAGATTGATCTCTCGAATCTACAAGCACTCACCGCGCAGTGCATTTGTTTAAGGTTTAAATTCATTCCTCATCCACACCACAAATTACCAAATTCTGCAGGAGTAGTTTTCACCCATAAACATGGTTATTCAAAATTTTAAGGAGAAATAAACTCGAGCTTCGATATAATTTCATATTATTATTATGACTATTGCTATGACCATTGAAGATAATAAATATGCTCATTTATATCCAATGTGATAATTTACTTGAATAACAATATAATTCGGATTCAATGGTTCAACCAACTTTATTTAACTTGTGCATTGTACTTGAAAGTGTATTCAAACATTTAATGTGTGCAAATCTAGTGTTTTGGTTCGTATCGTCAATATCATCTATACCACCATATCGTGTCTGCATATGTGAAACCCAGACGATACCAATACGGTGAACCATGATCCATAGGTTTGTAACGAGAAAGTTGGTGGTGTACTTCATATACTGGCCCGTCTCACATATTTCATTAGGTAGCATTTAGAGTACAATTCAATATTTAATTTTTTGCTGAGTATTATTATGGATATGCTCCGCTCCATACGGATTCGCCGTGCGGGTCTTCATTGGGAAGATGCCTTTTTGAAGGTTACGCGTAGTTTCTCTTTAACTACTAATAAAAATTCTTCAAATGGATTATATAAAAGATTTCAATAAGTCTCTGGTAGGTTTTTTAGATGGGCTCTTTCTATTGATCATAAACGGCATGTCGCACGTGACGTGGATTTTTCCTTGCGCAAAACGAGTAGCTACCTAGAATAACCATTATGAATGTCAGCACGAGAAGAGTGCTCTATAAACAAATAAATATGAAGACAAGATGACATTGTCGCCCATTCAAAAGAAGATACCGGAGTTGTATCTTGGACCAGAGTTAAATCCAGAGCACCGCTGAAAGAAGAAATGGAATCATTGGTGCCAACCTTTCTAAACATAATTGTCATCACTTGGTCGAACTCGTAAGTTTTTCTATCTCAAGCTTATGTCAATGTTAGATGTGCAAATCTATATCTTGATTTCTAGTCTACTAAACTCAAGTCCCAGACTAAGATTAAAGCATGGTAGTTTAGTATCAGACATCACTAAATAACCCTTGAAGATTGAAGAATAGACAAATATATTTTCAATAACTTCATCAACAAAGAGGTATGTGAAGACTGACATATCCTATATACTCATGGCATATATACCATTCTATCTCATGAGACTATATTGTATGATTTTAATAGATTTAATATTTTAAATAAATATGATCCAAGCAAAGAATGTTCATAGATCCTTAACAATCTTAGTTAGAACAATCTATTGTTCACAAACTATTTTTGTTTCGATCATTTGGAAATTGCTCAAGCAACAATGCATGCTATGTGGAATGTTTCAAAATTGATATATGAGATATTTAGAACTTCTTGGCATAAGGTACATGTATTTTTATGTATTACCTACTCCCTCCGTACCTATTATATAGGCGGAATATTGCATTTTCCTTGTACCATTAGATAGGCGGAGTGGCAATTTCAAGATGGCTTTTAACCATTTTAACCCTATTTATGTTGCTTGGTTCTCCTCATAATTGAGTTTATGTCTCTAACATAAGGAATATAATAAAGGGTAAAACATGAAAAGTCGTGGATATTTATGAAATCAAAAAAAGAATTCTTAATCAAGGAGATTTTAACTATCCGCCTATATTTGTGGTACGGAGGGAGTAGTTAGTTTAATTTCACGAACTGTTTAGAGTTGCAAACCTCTTACATATGAAGTTCAAGAATGGGGTAGGTTTGCAAACCCCTACCAACTGACATCGCGAATTTCCAAGATTTGCAAACTCATGTGGCCTGAATTCGCGAACGACCAGCGGTTTGCAAACCTGTCCAGTTTTAGTATTAGCATAAGTTCACGGACTATTTCATATGATTATTTTCGCTTTTGCTATAACTCCCACAGACACTTCTAAGACAACTTTACTCACAAAATCACTTTGGGCTTGTGGATTATTGTTTTGTATATTGGATGGGATTGAACACCGCTAGTACTTGTAAGTTCAAATGCATGCTTTCCACTATGTGACTATCATTATGCATGGTTATAGAACCTTGGACCATAGTGCATATTCTTTTGTGTGATTTCAAGGCGGACTTTTCACATGCTTGCATGAATTCCTAATAAGAATGTCGTCTAAACTATGAAAGCGTTGTTTGGATCTCAAGCTAACCTTTGCTTGATTTATAAACTATTTGTAGCCTTGGAAATCTATAAATAGATAAAATCTTGCAACATGGTTTCTTAATTCCTGGCATTATTGTGTCCTATTTGGAAAGCTAGGGTCGTCCTCTATAATCTAGGTTCTACACAAAACTATATTCTAGGTTACAAATTTGAAGACTTCACTTAGGTATTTGTGAAGTCCGGTCAGACTATCTTTTTACCGGAGAGTTCTTGTATCTTGATTTTGTTCCACTGGTTATTGAAATTCACGGAATTTAGATTAGGAACGAATTATATAGAAATCACAAAGTTCTCTTCGTGTCAGAATTTGTGATTCCTCAAGTTAGATGTCTAGTTTTTTTTTTTTTTTCTTTCTTGAGAGGTGGTTATTAATCTAGGCTTCTCTGCTAACAGAGTGTAAATGTTCTGGGCTCGTGAAGTTTACTGGACTTTGTCTACTGCAAACAGATTTCCGAACCTAGATAGAAACATATCAAAATAAAAACCAAATATGCTTGTATGTTAGAGACATATAGATATCAAAAGTCTTCACTAAGGTTTAAGCAAATCTTAGGCTATAAAGGACACCGACTAAGGGAATCAAGTGCATCGAATCTTACGAGGTTCATTTGGAGGGTTAATTTGGTCTTAAATACATTCTAGTGCGTAGTCTGATAGTACGCTAGTGCCTGTAGCGGTGTTAATACAGTATGGTGTTCAAGCTGATGAGGTCCCGGGGTTTTTCTACATGTGAAATTTTTCTTGTTAACAAAATATTTGGTGTCCTGTATTTTTCCTTTTCGACATTATATTATCTTTATAATAGGAATAACACAAGTAGTATGTAATCAATCAAGATTGTTTATGTCCTTATTATTTGAGATCAGAAGCGAGACTTGTTCTTGTTGAATTCATATTTTAAAAGATAAATTACAAGATTCATACTTGTTAGAATTTAGATCCTCTTGATTCTGATATGACTAGATTGATCTTGGACATTGATTATTAAGATTGTCCAAGAATTCTTTATAATCAATCAGGTACATAGACTTTTGGTCTATACATACTTATTATGGAAGAGAAATAAAAAAAATAATCTATGTACAATCTTATTCAAGGGTCTTTGCTTTGATCATCTTGTGATTATATCCATACAGGTAACCGAATGAAAAAATTGGTGATGTACTCGTTACAGTCATTTTCACTAACAATTCTTCATTGCTTACTTCACTATTTTCTTGTCATATGACATGTATTAATTAAGGGACCTCGAAGGATATAACTTGCCGAGATGCTATGGGAAGTAAAGTATTTGAGGATATTACAAAACAATCATAAGCATTTAAATTTCCTTTTCGAGAGAAAAAATCCATTTTCCGGCGCAACACCATCATATCAGTAGATCCAGAGACCAAAAATTACCACAAGATGATCTATCCAACTATATGCAGAGCAAAATGTTATTGGTACATTTTCAACATCAGACTCAATATATGAGACTCAAAGTCATACTCATGATACATGCTTTGGTATCCATGTTAAATTCAACATAGCAACAAGTCGATCACCTTGAATTGTGCTCAAATATTAAACTCCTTTAGCCGCCAAGACCATGAACAATATTATACCGTGGCTTACATAACTTTGAGAGTAACAATATAAAATAAATAAAAGGGTCCCCAAGGTCATACAGAGGAATCAAAAACCCATCCCTAATATGTCCTTAAATGACCAAGATGGTGACATGCCTTTGAACATAATCCTGGATTACTTCATGTGTCAATTGTGGTGCACCTAAATATTCAAATGTAAAAAAGTTTTTTGTAGCAAGTAATTTGAAGTAGTTCCATAGCAATAGATGACGAGCGAACTTTTGGAGATGTAATTTCTAGTACATAGTGATGTGCGGATCTACGTGAGGGAGAATGCATAGATTCTTCAACGTTGATTATGACCCTACTAACTCTCAAACAACTTCATAAGAAAAATTATTTCCTTAAAAAAAAATAGAAAAGAATAAGGAGAAGAGGAGGATAACAAGAAGTTTTTAAAGACTAATATTCGGAATGATCTACATCAAAGATAAATAACAAAAAAAAAAATCAAGAACGGATAAAACAACAAGATAATTATAACAGTTAATAAAACATAAAAGTAGTTGAGATCAAAATCAAGGTTAAAATACAAGATTGACCAGGCATAGAATAACTAGGAACAATGTTTGCAGACTTAAAGGTGAAATGTAATCACACATGAAGGACATTCTTGCTACATGTAGAGAAAAGCAAAATAAAAAACTACCCTTAACGAGTCTATCCAGAAACAATGCATCGACTAGTGAAAACCATTGAAGTTCCACGACCAAGAAATGAAGTCAACAAAAACCTTAAGAGGACCTAAAATCAACAATAAATGTTAACTTAGAAAGTTTCTTCCCCCGATAAAACTATAAAGAATAAAAGAAAAATAAAACAGAATGTTGATACAAAATAGCCAACTTAGGTTGAAATGCAGAGGGTGCCAAGTACACTGCCAATTTTCGTTCGTAAACCTATAAGATAAATTCGTTAGACGCTATCAAAAATCAATATCCAAGGAAAACCTAGACTGATCTCTTTCAAGATCTGAATTCCAACAAGAACAACTCTTGTTTGTCTATTTTTCAAGAAGCAAATTCTACAGGGTTTATTAAAAAATTTATTTGCTTTCGCTTTAATTATAAAAGAATTTATAATGCAGAAATAAAAGTAAAGTAAACACACCAAGATTTTGCTGACGAGGAAACTATGATCTTGTAGGACACCCCGGGAGTTGTTACATACTGAAAGCACGCTGATATAAGGTGTTGCACCCCTTACATACAATCAGATTTCAGACTAAATGTAATAATAAAGTAAGCCCAAAAATTTACCCAACTTAAGTCGTATTCATGCACATGTAAAACTCCTAGCATAATATAAAATCATTTTAGAAGCTTCTCTTGTAAATCTTCCAGAATAACGTTAATTCTTTTTAAGTTCAACCCCACCAAGGTGTACCCGCAAGAGAGTATATAATGATAAAAGAGAGAGTTCAGACCGAGTTTTATATTTAAGACTAAGGGAGTATCTCATTGCGCACAATTAGGCTGAATTCAAAAGAAGAAACCCTTACAGTTTTTTTTTTTTTTTAGTTTTTTGTTTTTTTGTTCACTTTTTAGTTATCATTTCAGTTATTTTAGTTTTATTCGTAACATTTATTAATTTCTGTAATTTACGTTAAACAACTAATAAAATTGAGACTAAGGATCACATTGGAAAATAAAATAAAAGAAACAAACTAAGAATCACATCGAATTTGAAACTAAGGATTATATTGAAATTTAACTGAATATTGCATCCATAATTTAAAACTAATAACTAAACCAATGTAATAGCACTAGTATATCCTCATCCAAGTTGTCCCCCTCCTCATTAGAGTTAATGTCAACTCTTGTTGGGCGTTGTCGTGTCTTTTGTTTTTGAGTTTTATCAAAGGCATCTTGTCAGATTCGTAGTTGTGCATGATCCATCTTTGATGTGTCCATTCCCAGGATTCCTCTTATGTGCGCATTATACAAATTCTATTCAACCGCCTTACGAGCTTTCTTCATTTATGCAACCATATTCTTACGCTCAACTGTTTTAAAATTATCAATTCTTTTTTATTTTTCAAAAAATTCTTGAATGTTGAAATATGAAGTTGGCGATTGTGTGACATTTTGAGCTACATTTCTGTTCCTTTTTGCTTTTTTGACACCCGGTCCATCATATCTTTCTCCTTTTTCATTAACAATGAGACTATAATTACCATGTTGGAATCCGCTAATATTGGGTTGAGGGTTTGAGTTTGTTGGTGAAGAATAAGGAGCACCCTTGAGAGAAATATTTGTAGTCTCGTAAGGTGATTCCTTTGGTACTTGATCCATTCAACAAATCAGGGTTATATCAGTTCAGCTTTCTAAGAATCTGGAAACAAGCTTCGTGTTTGAAACTCGTATTTCTTGTTCTCTGCCATTCCTCTCAAGTTTTTCTTCGTTGCAATTTGAACATTATAAATTAGTTATAACAACAAACTTAACATATTTTAAAAATCAATAAAACAATTTGAAATGCGCCTTACCACATCTACTTCAGTATCATCATTCGTTTTACAATTATTCATTTGCATCATCAAAGCTACCCAACCGTAGCTGTCCAATTGTTCATGTATTTGAAGATTGTATTAAAACGACCTGACAACCCAACAACAGTACTGTTTTTTATATTCCCAGTTTCTTGAAAAAATTATTTACAAATATACCTCCAAAGCGTATTAAACAGTACTGTTGAACACTATTGATAGGATCGAGCGTAAATGCTGCATACCTCTGCAAATAACTTTATCTTCATCCAGACTATACTTTGGACCATGAACTCTTAGTGTACATTTTTCGTTGAATTATTTTGTGTTTGTGATGAAGTAGTCATTTTTTTTTTTTAGAGATTATAAGAAATTTTGGGTGAAGAAGGTGTAATTTAAGAGTATAAAATCGTTGAATTTATAGGGAATGAAATTAAAGTTGTTGGATAAACTATTCGTTATTGGCTCAATCTTAGACGATGGTCGTCTCAATCATAATCGCAGCTCAGCCTTCCCTTAGGCTGAGCGGCTCTATTATAAAGCAAACCTTGTTATTTACAACGCCTCTACCACAAACCTCTTTACAATTTTCATAAAATTTGGTCTCACAGATCAATTTTTCTTACTACGAGTATATTTTATTTTTACCTATTCTTTCTTAAATGTAGGAAATACCATATGGTCGTAGGAATAATATATTAGAGAGAGTCTAGTCCAGTTGACTCAGTCAACTGTCTGTTTGGTCCTTTTTGAAAATATAAATTATAGTTTGGTCATGTAAATTATGGTTTGGTCCTGGGGTGACGTCATGGATGATGTAAATGTCATCTTGTAGTGGCAGAAATACCCTTTTAGATAAGGACCATATATATAGTCAAAAAGTAAGAGAGAAGAAATCATTTTCAGATTTACTTTCTCTCACCTTTTTTTTTTTTTTTTCAGATCTACTTTTTCTCTGGTTTTTTCTTTTCTTGTTGCTACATAGAAAAGATGAAGATTTTCTAGGGTTTTAATTTGCAGAGATGATGTGAAACAAGAAACGATGCTGCTACTATTGAAGTTCATCGTCTCCATCTTTTATTTTTGTTTTCGTCAACTGTTGATGTGAAACAAGCAACAAGATGATAAAGACGACGGAGAAACAAGAAGAAAACGATGACGACAATTCTGCTGCTGTTTTTGATGTTTGTTGTTGATGAAGAAGAAGAAGAAGAAAACGATGACGACGATTTCATAGATCTGCTGCTGCTTTTGATGTTGTTGTTGATGAAGAAGAAGAAAACGATGGCGACGATTCCATGGATCTGCTGCTGTTTTTGATGATGAAGAAGAATAAAACAATGGCGACGATTTCATGGATCTGTTGTTGAAGACGACGAAGATGATGATGCCGCAGTTCATTCCATAAATGAACTCTGTTTTTTTAGGTTTTTATATGGAGTTCATTTCCGGAATGAACTCTGTTTTTTTTAGGTTTTTATATGGAGTTCATTTCTGGAATGAACTCTGGTTTTTTTAGGTTTTTATATGGAGTTCATTTCTGGAATGAACTCTGGTTTTTTTTAGGTTTTTATACCGAGTTCATTTCTGGAATGAACTCTGGTTTTTTAGGTTTTTATACCGAGTTCATTTATGGAATGAACTCTGTTTTTTTAGGTTTTTATATGGAGTTCATTTCTGGAATGAACTCTGTTTTTTTAGGTGATTTCTGAAAAAATAAGTAGAAATTAACAGGAGTTCATTTTGAAATGAACTGCTACAAAAAAATAAGTAGAAATTAACACAGATGGGTATTTTTGTCAATTTAATACTTTTAAATAATTATGGACCAAACAGCAAATGCGTTTTCCCAAAAGACCAAACTTCCATGGGCCCACCTAAAAAATGGACCGAACTATATTTTCCCCCACTTAAATCCATCACATATTACCTGAGCAAACCATGCTTGCCGCCTAAATAAGTCTCAACCCCCAAAAAATTGGCGCGTCCGCGAAACCGGCTATATTAGCCAGCCTTACCCATTAAAAATCCCGGTCCCGTACCTGCATGGTAGGGCGTTTAATAAATCGTATAATTCCAGGTCTCATATCTCATATCTGTGTAATTGAAAATCTATAAATGGGTTCTGGTTTGTGGTCTTCCCACGGTCAACATTTGTCCAGTTATAAACCATTAATTAGGGCAAATTAATTCTACCGATTTACACCAAATTCAATGACTTAGGTCCACTCTCTACTGAGAGCAAGAAATTGACTCCCTCTGTTCTATTTTTGGCCCCTACATCAAACCAATCAGAGTGACAGGACCCCGGAGCATTTTGCCATTTTGAAGTAAAAAGGCTTATATAATAATATTCGCGAACAGAGGCATGTTCCCAACTGCATTCTGGAGGCTTACATCATCGATAAAAAAAGATCATTGTATTTAGACATATGTGATCTTAACATCTACATACTAGAAATGTATAACTTTCTTTTCGATCCAAAAAAAACTTAAGATGGAAAAAGCAGTGCAGGAGTGGACGATATGTGGATTCAGAATTATTGCAAAACAGGTACTGATTTAGTAGAGTGGTGGTACCCTGCCGTGACTGATACACTAAGAGTAAAACAGTCTCATAATGAAAATTTTCTGTCCAGATATGCATATAACTTCCATACCTTTGATTTCACTGTGAATGTCTCTACTTCATGTCTTATTTAACGATCAAAAAAAAAAAAATGTCTCTACTTCATGTATAAATAAACATATTTGTTTATTCGGAAAATGGGTTATTTGTCCAAAAAAAATTAAAACACGGTTCAAATAGACGAGTAAAAATTTTATGGGTGAAATGGACAAAAAAAAATAAGCAAGGATGAAACTGGATTCATCCCTTTTACTTAAACTTAAAAATAAAAAAGGATGAAACCTGGATGCATCCCGCAGAAAATAAAAATAAGAAAAAATATTTGAAAATGGACAAGGATGAAACCTGTTACATCCTGCGCCTATTTTTAAATTTTTGTCTATTTAAACAAGATCTAAATCAACTCGTCCTTTTACCCAGAAAATTTTGATTTTGGTCTTTTTTAACCAATTTTGTGTTATTTATTCAGCTCCTTAATCTGTGAAAAAGATTTAGTGTCAAATGCTGAGATTTGTTAAATTTTGAGGAAAAGATATGAAGGGTGGAGAGGCTTTTAATTTTAAAACGTTATTCGACTCCACAAACTCCTGTCGTGCCATATTATATGGTGCTGCTATGAAGAGGTCCGAGTAAAAACATTAGTATTTGGAAGAAAGTGTTATATAATAGTGTTGTAGTGGTCCAAACAGGACCACTATTTTTTAAACCAAGCACGAATGAGAACCCGTACCCCTTTTGTCCACTTCTACATGGGGTATGGACTATGGACTTTTTCTTTTCTTGTGTTGTTTTTAAAGAGAGGTGAAAAGACTTTGGTCTGAATTTTGGCAAGGTTGTTAAGGGGCTACCAGTACCAAGGGTAATTTAATGGTAATTTGCAAATTAATTGCATGGATGGGCAAAGCCGGTTTCCCACTGTGGTAATATGTGATTGGTGGCAATATAAGAAGTGCGTCGCAGCAACGCTGTTGAACCTAGGACGCCGACGGCTAAGCTTCAGTCGCTCGCGGCGCTTAGCTTATGCTGCCAACAACTAGGTGTTAACTATAATAACTATTTCTTTTTTGCTATATAAATTGCTCAATTCTCTTTTACAAAATTGCATCACTCTTTTATACATACCAATTTTTCTCTCAATTTCAATCAACTCCATTTTCCAACCGCAGATCTTAATTTTGAATCTTTTGAGGAAGATATGAAAATGAATGAAACGTTGTACGAAAAAGAGCAAGAACCATATTTACAAATTTTGCGTCAATTAGATGAAGAGAAGGCGACAAAACTTCATGTTACAATTACATTCAAGGATGATACCTAGGCCTTTAGAGTCAAAAGAAGTTTTCACTAGAAGATCGACACAACGAGATCCACATTTTTACTACGACAAGATGATGCATGATTTTTTT
Organism: Papaver armeniacum; assembly: GCA_023531295.1. NCBI lineage: Eukaryota > Viridiplantae > Streptophyta > Magnoliopsida > Ranunculales > Papaveraceae > Papaver > Papaver armeniacum. The sequence goes on along the minus strand of JAJJWW010019233.1, from coordinate 178,959 downwards.
TGACCATGGATGTGTGTATCTTGATGCAGATTTTCAGCGTCTCTTCCGCAAGGGCCACAACTTGACTAAAAGGATTATTGTTGAGCTTTGTCGGGTACAACTTTTTTTAAATTATTAGTATGATGCACGACATCTACGAGGCTTTAGTCCCCTAAAACGATCACCGCAGCCTTGAATATTATGTGATGGGATACTAGCGGATTTCACATTTGAGTGCATCCGTATGGGTAAAATAACCACATTTAGGTATTTCAAAATGTTTTGGAACACAACTGTCGACCATTTTGGACCGATTTTCCTACGAAAACCTACTCAGATAAATGTTGATAGAATTGTTGTTGAAAACACAAATAAGGGTTTTCCACGAATACTACGTAGTCCCGATTGCATCCATTGGAAGTGGCATGCATGTCATGTTGAATGGTCATGTCAATAGAAGGGTCACTATCCAGAACCAATTGTAATATTGGAAGCTTCGTCTACTTATAATTGTTGGATTTGGCATGACCTTTTTGGATGTCTGGGTTCACAAAATGACATCAATTAATGTTTTGCATAAATCACTATTGTTTGAAAATCTTAAGCATGGGATCACGCTACACCGCAGTTTCACCTTCAACGGTCATAACTAAACTGAGGGGTATTATCTGGCAGACTGGATCTATCCACAATAGTCTACTTTTGTAACACCCCGCGTTTTTAGCATGGCGCATGCGCAAATATGTATCATGGCATGAGGTGAAGCTTCATCTTAAGCTCCGCTGCGTGTTAAGAGGAACATTGGCCTAGCACCAATATGGTGCCAAGTAAGGCGCCTTGGCCAATATCACACCAAGAGGGTACAAGTTGTAAGCTGTATTGGCCAAGGGCCAATCTCGCCAAAGGTGCTTCAGGCCAGTTGGGTGGCTGGCCCAGAACAAAGTAGCACCACAATGGTGCATTACACAGATCATCGGCCTATGGACAATATCGCAACATGCCAGAGTAGGCTGGCCTTGGCAATGTACAACCATCACGGCTGGACATTGGAGTGGCCTATGGGCCAAAGCCTGAAATACATCCAACACGGCCCTTCACTGTACCTGGCTCAGGAAATGTTCAGCTATCATGGCCGGACATTGGAACTGGCCTATGAGCCAGAACTGTATGTACAACCATCACGGCCGTACATTGCAGTTGGCCAGGGTAGTAATGTGCATCCATCGTGGCTTTGGGACTTTGTTAAGTTATTTTCTCCCCCAATCTAAGTTGTAAAAATGTCTTTAAAACATATATAGGGAGGGGTAGTTGGTTGAAGGTGCATATGCGGACCATGCACTAAGTAAGCTTCATAGCTTAGCCGAAAAATTATAAATGGACCTCATTTATAGCTACGTAGCTTCCCCAATGGAGCATATTAAGCATGGGCATTACTATGCCATGCCGCGGACCAAATACGCATCACTTGGATGCATTTTGACGGAACGGTATCTCATATCATATGGCTCGGCAGTTCGACGCAAGACTGATATGAGAGGAGAAGAATAAAGAACAACGAGGGGAGAAAAATAAAGAAGCACGAGTTGGATCGGCGTTCTACTTGAAGCCTAATTAATTCGTGGGCTATGGATAATAATGATAAAATGTCAAACCTGATTTATTGGTCAATTTAATTGACTAAGTCTCATGGGTTATATCAATAATAAAACCGTGTGCTATATTTAAGAAAAGCCTTCTTTAGTTTATGTTTAAATTGTGGGTGGAAAGTATATCCTATTGATTCATGGATATGAACCAATTCTTTCGTGGATATAATCCATTTTTTATAAATTTCTGGGTATTGTATTTTTATAGTGTGATCTTGTTGCATCACAGGAAGAGAAACAAGAATGATGATACTTGAGTTGAGTTCTTGTAAACAATGGATATGAAATGCCTACTCGAACTCAATGCCCAAAACCTACCGCCAGCGCCGCCGTTATCGTCCACCGTCGAAATTCTCTTCCGGGCCGATGGGGAACCATTCTAGGAAAAGAATAAGACCCATAAGACTAAGTCTGGGTGCTAGTCTAGCACCTAGATTAGCAGTCAGGACTACCTCCTAAGTCTTATGGGAGTGCTAATCTAGCAGCTAGATTAGCAGTCCACGTCAGCCCAACGCTGAACCATTCCGCGCTCAACGCTTTAAATCTCAGCCGTCAGATCAAAAATAAATCTCTCAGCGCTGAACCATTCCGCGAAAAGGTAATTTTTCAAGCTACCAATCATTCAAGATAACTATCTAGCATGCTACTTCACATGCTAGCAACTGGTAGGAGAGAGAACTAGTGTTAACTTTTTTTGCCACACTTTTTTTTTGAATTGCAACACTTAAGTGCTAATCTAGCACCTCCAATCTAACCCATAAGACTTAGTGTAAGAAAAAATGATAAACCAACACGTGAGTGTTTCGTAACCACTTAGGCTTAGCCGATAATTTAGACTACCAAACGATAGTTAAATAGAACTATTTAGTAGACCCGTTTATTTTATACCTGTAATAACTGTAATCTTCCCGAGCAAAGTAAAAGTGATGAAGAATTGAAGATTAGAGTAGTTAGGAGGACCCACTAGATGGGTTATTAGAAATTGGGAACCACGGAAAGATGTTTATCTATTAACAGACAACAACAGGGTGAACGCGTGGTGCGGGTCCCACTGATGCCTCCAAGCTATAGAACAAACCTAGTTTCTACCGGACAAGCTTCAGGGCTCCTGGAACTCGCTCCTCAGTCCTCACTGGCACCTACGGACGTTGGTACAGCCAGGATAGCAGGGCTTGTCCAATCATGGAACACCACGTTGCACAATCTTAATGGTGAAAAGGGAAATGAATCTAGCATTTGGATTGATAGTGGGGTGAGGATGGAAATGATCAAAGGTCTAGACCTGGAGTATGTTAGTTGTCCAAGTTATAGAGTTTTCTGGCACGTAACCTCTTGACCCTAAAAAAGCGTCATAATGTTTTTCTTTTTCCTTCTTTTTCTTTTTCCCCCTTTATTCAAGAACCCACATAAGGGATATCCACATAAATTTAGGGATATTTTTTTGTTGCAGTCGGTATAATTTTTCAATACCGATTGTTGCATTATTCAATTTTGGATAATTAATTATATATTACCCTATTTTATTCAATTTTGGGTAATTAATTATATATTACACCGTTTTTGTGATAAAGATCTTATCACTTTTTCATTTTGGTTTAACAAATTTGATTCACTTATCAAGCCAAAAAATAAACAAAAATAAGGAAAAAACATTCGGCGACACAAAACATGGATTACTACAAGTTTGCGTGTTTTTTTTTCTCATTCGGTTCGTTTAGCATGATTGTTATTTTATATTAATCCATATTATCACTTTGTTTTACAATTTTGCAGTAAGGTGGTTTTTCGTCGAGAAAATGCTAGATTTACCTTGGGAAAATCTTGTGGATGGGAGGAATCTTAAGAACGCGAAATTGGGGGATATTGATTACTTCTCCCAACCCATGGCGTGTGTTAAGGGGTGATTTTTGGGTATGAAAATACTAAAATACCCTTTGGTTAATTAAAAAACATTATGAAAAGACTATTATGTCTTTTCTACTAAAACTTAAAATCAAAAACCAAACCATTTATCCCCCATTCTCAAATCAGTTCCGGCACTGACCTAGTTTTTTGATTTTTTTTTTCTTCATCGTTCTTCATCCGTTCTTCGTCGATTAATCGTCGATTCAAAAATTTCTTCGTCGATTAACCTACCCGAATCATAAATAATGCCTCCACGAAAGAAACCAAATGCCCAATCGAACTCAACATCGATTGCTCAACAAAAACAGGAGCAAAGAATTGCTAAGATTGCTCAAGAGCAAGAAGACGAAGAAGCAACGTTCTCTGACGATCAACTACTCAGAAATATGGCTTCTGTGAGAAGGTAAGTGATTTTAAACTACTTTATAGGTGTTTAAATCGATTTATAGCAATGAGTTTAGGTTAGAATCACGAACTCTAACTCAAACAGTTGAGTTTCAGAGAGTACCTAAGACTGAAATTTGTATGAACACAAAGGTCGGTTTTGTGCTCCTAGCATTCAATCTAGGATGAATACGATCTACGGTTTCCAACCCCAGTTAACTGTAAATCAATTTTCCCTACCGGCATTCAATCTAGGATGAATACAAAGGCTTGGTTTTTAGTACCGGCAGTGTTTGATAATAATTCGTGTATGCCGGTAGTGGACTTAAAACATACATGAGAGTTTATGAATTTGTCACCAGTACCGGCATAGATTTTTGGTTTCATTGCATGCCGGTTTTGGATACCGGCATTCTTTTGTAATTATTTGAGCATGCCGGTAGTAAACTTAAAACATACAGGAAAATTGTCACAAATACCGGCTTAGATTTTAGGTTACATTGTATGCCGGCCAATTGATACCGCAGACTGCCGATAGTCAATGTGTACTGCCGAACATTATACCGGCGTGATTTATTTTAAGGTAGTCAATGCCGGTACTAAAACTGAAGGTGAGTTGTCTTATATTCATTGCTTTCCGTGTGCTTACGATATAGGTCAAAAGCAAAGGAAGCTAACAAAAGAAAAACTAAAGATGTTGTCACTAAGAGAAGAAGGAAGGACGGTCTTGATACTCCTCAGTCTCTGCCTCCTCGAGGAAAATATGAAGGTCGTAAGATACGTTTGGGGGCTGGTACAAGAGGTATAATTTGGGAGAGTGGTGGTGACCGTAGTCGACTTGCAAACAGTGAGCACGATGATCAAGATGAGCAAGATGAAGAGGAAAGTCAATTAGCAAGCCAAAGCGAAGTTGGTGGGCCAAGTCAACAACCAACACAAGGCAATGGCAAGAAGGGCAACGTCAAAGTGAAAGGTTCCCACCTTCCTCATATTAATGACATGATACCTAACCTTGAACGTGGTAGAATTTGGGGCAAAGCTCCGGAACCAAAAACACTATTTGGATACAAGCACTCGTGGGCTCGTACTATCTATCAAACATATGTAAACATTTTCTATCTTGTACATATGTATTGTTGTGTATTTATGAAAAATCTCTTAATTATATTGTCTCTCCTAATTGTAGGATCATAAAAAGGTTGTGCGTGTTTGCCGAAACCAAGTCGCGGATGGTTGGAATTTGTCCGGGGAATGTGAAGAGGTCCAAACAATAGTAAATGATTCTGGTCTATATGCTTTGGTTGAAAATTATGTGAAGCCCGATTCTCATATCACAATTGCTTCGTCGAAAGGTATCATGGTGAAACCGATACCATGCACTTCCCTTTTGGGGAGATGACCTTCATCCCTGAAGATGCTCAGAACATTCTAGGCTTGAATGTTATCGGCAAATCAATTGTAGAAGGAGTTGAGTCTCTGGACCTAGAATGGTCGAAGTTGCACGGTCTGACTAACAAGTTGTTTGGTTGGGACTACAAAACTTCCGTGGAGATCTTTTAGGAATCCACGTCTGGTAAGACAAAGACAATCAAGTTGACGCTGCTTAAGAAGAATTTTGAAAACACAAATAAAAGAAGTTTGGAGGATGGATGGGACCCTAAACAAATTCGTTATACTTCATTCACTTACTTTATACATCTTGGGCACTAGGGTATTCCCCGACACCAATGGCAACAGGGTTAGTGCGAACTACCTTCAGTACTTGGATCCGTTGGAAGATGTCTATAATTATTCTTGGGGCACCGTGGTAATGGCATATTTGATGACGGAGATGAGAAGGGCCTCTAAGCTAAAACCAACCAATTTGTCGGGAATTTCACTCTCTACCGTGTGTAATTTTGTTCTTAAACTTATGTTATTATGTATATTGTTCACATGTACCCTTATCGTGAACTTAGAAACAAAACTTATAGCTTCACATTGGAATAGGTGTGGGCTTATGAAAACTTACCAACCTTGTTCAAGGTCTACCCCTCCTTGAAGATCATAGACCTTCCAGAACCCGATACGCCTATAACTAAGAGATACGAGTTCAACAATACTCCAAAGCCCGGTAACATAGGTCGACTGATCGATATGAGATTGGATTTGGACGCAATGAGTACCAAAGATGTTGTGTTCGACCCTTACAAGGAGGCTAGAGGAAACCGCCAGTTTTGAGGTTTGGTAACGCTGCATTTTACCATGGGCCGTTGTTCCACCCAAAAGGATACGTTATGGCTAATCCTACACATGTGATGTGCCAACTTGGATATAAGCAATTAGCACATTTCCAGACGGCCTCTTTTCAATGTTTTGATCTTGACCTTTCTCGTGCTTTTCAACTCCAAATCGGTTGCATGTAGAGTATGTTCCAAAACCGGAGCCGACAGATTGGAGTGATAGGGAACCACGTCGTTTGGTAGATATTAGTCAGTGGGAGAAGTTGGAGATTGCTGAAAACGGTGATGAAGTTGATGCCGACTACATAGAAGATTACCTGCAATGGTCACATCCTTATGTCGTCCGCCCGGATGACGTCCAAGTTCCTCCCCGAAAAACCCTCCGTTCCAACTCCCGCACAAAAACCACCTACGATGACCCAAATTAATAAGACCGTTGGATTGCTAGTAAGTATTGTTAATTGCTTCGTCGTTTAATGTACACATAATCTTATATGTATACTAATTATGTGTTTAATGTATTAAACTAGCGGCGTCGGCTTGGCAAGTTAAAGAAGATGTTGGGTTTCAAGTACCAGGAAGGAGAGGTGTTATCCCTTCAAGAAATGAAGGAAGTCGAGGAAAAGCTTGATAGAATTGAAGAAACCGACCCTAGTGCAAAAGCTTTGTTCACTTTAAACTAAGAACAAACCGGCCCAAAAGAAGCAAAAGACCCAAGATTAACTCTTTAGTTGTGTTTCTTTTTTTTAGATGGTGGTTGTTACGTTTTGAACAATTCCGAACTTGTTTTCGTTTGTACCTCGTGGTTAACTCTTTAGTTGTTTGGTTTGCTTTTGGTTTATGATACCTGGATTAAGAACATTTAATAGAAGAATCCAGTTGTTTGGTTTATGTTGAACATGTTTTGATTTCTAGTGATTCGTTTATGTTGAACATGTTTATCCTTGCAAGATTTATTTGCGATCATACTTGCATAGATAAGTTTAGGTTCAATGAGGTTTCAGTACCTATTCCGGCATGCACAATATTTATAAATCAATGACGGTCCTCAATACCGGCAATGAAATTGTTTATAAAACCATACCGGAACAAGAAGATTAAAAATTCATGTTCCTGTATAGATATTGGAAGGTACCGGCACAATAGTATTTTCTAACATCTATGCCGATTTTATGATATTTTCAAATTTTCATAGTTGTCGAAAACCTAAGACCGTAAGCTTGATTTCTTCCATGCCAAGTACTCTCTGCTAGTTTTGAATACAAATCCATTTCTAATGCTCTTTTATTTTATTCCTAAGTAATCTATTACATTGGATTTGAAACTTTTAATTAAAACATGCTAAAAAAACATGGCATGGATTACATTTGGTTAAAGATAATCTATTTCCATCCCCTTTCAATAATTGCGGAACCTTTGAGCCTTTCCCGAATCTCTTCGAAGACATCGTCCGGGATGGGGGTGTCAAGGATCATCTTCATTGGTTCTTCTTCTCTTTAAACATATTCATTTCCCTTCATATAACACCCATCACAACCATCGATAGGCTTGCATTGGCCCTTGTGGTTTTCTCTCTGACTCGCTAGTTCAACACTTTTGTCAAACTATTGAAACTCATCGCACTTTGGGTGATTCAAACACCTTAGAAACATTCTTCTATTTTCAAAGATCATCGCTTTTGCAATCCAAAACCTCAGCGTGTCCCATCACAAACTTCTACACTTAGAATAAATAAAAGGACAGTTCATGGCTAGATGAGAAGGTGACTTGCAAATTTGACACTTACAATGATGACTCGAAGAGAATATTATATTAGTCATGCGTCATAGATCTTGTTCCTTGGCCTACCCCTTTGCCTTGGAACTAAAACTACATCAACTTTGCTATCACTTTGGTTTGTCACCACCTTTGCCTCGTCGCCTTGTTGTTCTTTGACACTTGATGCTGATACCTTCGACGACCTACCCCCTTTCCTTGGAACTCCCGCTAGATCGACTATGGGTATGGCTTCAGAATGCTCACCTTGTTGTTCTTTGACACTTGATGATGATACCTTTGGCGGCCTACCCCTTTTCCTTGGAACTCCCGCTAGATCGACTATGGGTATGGCTTCAGAATGCTCACCTTGTTGTTCTTTGACACTTGATGCTGATACCTTTGGCGGCCTACCCCTTTTACTTGTAACTCCCGCTAGATCGACTACGGGTATGGCTTCGGAATGCTCACCTTGTTGTTCTTTGTCACTTGATGATGATACCTTCGACGACCTACCCCTTTTCCTTGGAACTCCCACTATATCGACTATGGGTATGGATTCTAATGCTCACCTTGTTGTTCTTTGACACTTGATGTTGATACCTTTGGCAGCCTACCCCTCTTCCTCGGCCCACCTCTTTTGTTTGGAACCTGCGCTTCCACGAACCTTTGTTCCAAAATCTCACATGCGGTTAGATCTCGTTTCTTACTCGCCGCAAGTTCTTCTTCACGTTGAGTCATTTCTTTCAATTCTACCCTTTGTTTTTTCCTTTTTGTTTTAGTTTGTGGTCTACCTATTGGATTTCCCTTTCTTGGCTCTTCGCTTTGTGCGATCCATGGACAAGTAATTAGCCTTAGTTGGCTCAACAAGACTTGCCGGCTTACCGAGGTGCCACGTGAGTAAGCTTCGAAGAATTCATTTGCTTCGTTCGTATCCCATGGAGATTGCCCGGGATCTCCCGAAGGGGGAGGGTCGAAAGATAGTTGCTTCCAAAACAGATCAATAACCTCAATAGGTATCACTTCTTCATACTTCACAAGCATATGACGACATGGAAGCCCCAATGAAGACATGTCGGGACAAATACACACATCACCCGGTTTTCCGTAATTTTTCTCATATTCCATTTGTCTCATCATATGTTTTATTGCCCAATGAGAGACGTTGAATTCTATTCCTTGGAGCAACTTACCATAACGAAGAAATTGAGTCATCCTTTCTATTGAGATTTTCTCAAAAGCCTCCTTGATCCTATTGATATCTTGCTTAAAGTATTGCTCCATTGCCTCGGGACCGTAACCACATTGCCTTGACCTGGACCGGATGAGATCTTTAAATCTCCCATGAGCGGCCTCAGCGCACTAGTTGCTTCACTCTTGAAGTGTCTATACCGGTTTTTCCATGCACGCACAAATTTTTCCTTGAACTTATCCAACCATTGAGTCCGACAATACCAGACGGCAGTCGGATAAACTTCGTTCCAATCGACAATAAACTTCTCCAATCTCTTTTCGTACATAACCTCGGTAAGAAACCAATAAACTTTCTCCCAATATCTTAGAAATTCCAACCACTTTTTATGATTTTCCGCATGTTCTTTGTCCACTCGCTCCTTTATCTTGCCTCTCTCATCTTCTTCTTCTTCGGGGGATAGTTTGTTCTTTCGAACATCTTCCTCTAGTTGTACCATCATTCTATTCTTAATATCCGCCTTTGCGGGTTCAAACAAGGCATGGCAAGTTTTTATCACATTATTACGTATATGATATGTACATAGGAAATTTTGTGCGTCCGGGAAGACGTCGGATATTGCTATCATTAATGCGTCATCGTTATCGATTCACGATGACCCTCGGAAGTTGATTTTCCCAGAAGAACAATTTCAATTGTCGTAATGCCCAATGATAATTATAGTCCCTCTCGTTTTCCATTAAACACCAAGCCAATGTGAATGTTACCTTGTCCGAGATTTGCCCCACGATGTTGAACAACGGCATATTGTATTTGTTTGTCTTGTAGGTGCAATCCATCAAAAGAACACCACAACATGTATTTGCCAATTGTGAGAGCAAAGGATGCGAAATGAATATTTGAAGGGGCTTCTCGTCCGGCCCTCTTTTAATGATACGCGTGTAGTTGTGATCCCAAACTATCTTCTCAAATTCTTGCATAACCCTTCTCCTTCCCATTCCACCCTTCTAATAGTTGCTTTTGCTTACATAAACGGACGTAGAGAAGACACCTTAGTCTCATCCTTTTCCTTGAAGCCTCTGAGAATTTGTCTCGGTTTGATAAGTGCTTTGGTCAATCTCTTTACATCCTCGAATTCGTCAGGTTTTAGCTTCGCAACTAAGGAGTGACCAACAAAATCTTTCGGATCCCGGTGGTTATGACAGCCACACAAAACTTCACAATCCCAATTGTTCATGTCATTTAAACGGAATACAAGCTTAAATGGGCAATTATTCTTCCTCGTATTTGAGTCTTGTATACCCTATTAGTCTTCTTTGGATATACATAATCCTTTCTCTTGTGGCTATTCTTCTCCTTGTATTTCCCACTTCTCTCGCAAGCCATCTTAAAACGCCTCTTCGAACCTTCGGTATTCCTCACCAACACACACATATTCTTAAGAGCCGTCTCTTTAGCCCAAGCGATTGCTTCCTTTCGATCTATTATTCCCTACATAAGAACAATTCCGCGTTCATTAGAAGGTTCATTACTAGCAATCCATTAGTAAAGTTCAAGATACTAGGTGAAAAGTATTCTTTGGTCACATACCGGAGGGATTTTATAGTATTCCGACGTATCCCGAAAAAGCGGCTTTGCATTTGTTGGATCAATATATGTCACCACCTAAAGATCGAACGAAAATTAGTTCCAAACAAAATTAAAACACAATGCCGAAACCAAGATCTATGATGCTCGACCATTGTTCTGGCATAGTCTAAGTTAACCAAAACGGAAGACCAAATTTGAAACCTATTCTGGCATAAATGTTACATTAGAAAACAACGCCTAATCACGTGCCGACATTCTCGTAATCTAATGTCCCAAGACGGTACACAATTCCGGCATTGACAATTATTGATATTGAACGCCGGTTTGATGCCTGGCATTATCAATATGATGGTACCATGCCGATACTCCGATTCCGCATTGATGTTTATTAAGTTTCAATGCCGTTTTTAGGTTTGGGATGGTACTATTTCTCGTATGTTTTTCATGCAAGATCTAGGCATGGTAACCTATCAATGAAACCATGCCGGTTGAATATTCCGTAGTATATTCCTTGGTAGGTAAAAAGGTTAACTGCGTACCGGCATATTCCGTAGTATATTCCTTGTTTAGAAGAATTCTATGCTTGGATCAATATTCAAAATGGGGATATCGGTCTACCTAAGCATTGTCGTAGTATGAATACCATGCCGGTACCCTTTCTCCTAAGATGGTCGTAGTATGAATACCATGCCTGTACCCTTACTACCGGCATGGGATTCATACAACTACTATGCCGACACCTAGGTATTTCAGTTGAAAAAATGGCGGGTTTCAAGAAAAAATTCGATTTTTCAACATCCTAGCAGCTTTACATGTCTGCTGGGGATGCTACTATGTTGTGCAAGTTTACTTTCTTGTGTTGGTTCTTCAAGAAACTCTCCATACTCGTCAAAATCATCATTCAAGGGTGTTGGCTCAACAAAGAGTTGCAATTGAGAGTTGTTGTCGTTAGTCAAGATTCAAGATATGCTCCTTGTTGTAGTTGAGCTAAAGATTCAAAGAACATCAATTCTCTCTTCACAATCATCCTCCATTTTTCTCAAAAAATTTCTCTCTCAAAATATTTTTCCCTCATTCTACTCTCACCTCACTAACCCAAATTCAAATAAAACACACACTAATCATTTATAAAAAATCTTATGATTTTACTAATTATTATTAATCACTAATCCCGATTAGTGAGGGGTAGATTAGGTATTAGGTAAAATACTTAGATAAGGTGTGACCCCGAATTGATAACTGGATCCACTTTTTGTCCTTTTCTTATATCCCTTAATTCCTTTTTATATCCCCGATTTCGCGTTCCATCATAACTACCATTATCAGTGGATCTCATGCAAGATCTTTTTCACAAAAAAATAAATAAATCCGATTAGTGTAAAATTATCCTCTTTTTTAGTGCATTATATGCGCCCAAGTTCGTTTTAGCGCACTCTACTATAAAATGTGTTTACCTATCATGTCGATTATTCTTAACGAAATCTAATGTTGCAGATTGAGAAATGATGTCTAAGAGACTAAGGCAAATGACTGGAATTCCGATTACACAAGATGTTTACTTCCTTGAGATAAATTTATTTTTTATAGCTAATATAACGATTAAACAACTAACTCTGGAGGAACTCTATCATCACGTGATCGACTAGGTCTTACTAATACTCTCACCGATGCCCATTGGAAAACCACTGTGCAAATGCTTAGAATTTGTTGTGGCGGTTTTTACTTGTTTGTTTAAGTGTCCGTACCCTTGAGGTACAAAGCATCCGAATCGGAAATGGGACGAAGATCAAATCCAACCGACCTTAGACAATACCTTGTTAACAAGTGGCATCCTATTGTAACTGTTTCAGTTTGGGACCATTACCAGCTAAGGTTTAAGTTAGTAGGTGCAGAAACGTTAAGAGATGATGAAATAGTTGGTGTAAACTTACGCCATCTGATTAATTAATTAATTAAATCTATCTTAGGCTGATTCAGAATTAATTAATAATCATGATTAGTAGCGTCTTAAATAATTAAAAAATTAATAATAAAGATGAAGACTGGAAGATAAGTTTGTTTTGTTTGAAGAAAAGTAAACAGAAGATGGGGATGGAGTGCAGGAACGAAACATTGGGTTTCATGTTTTGGTTTTTTAGGACATTGTGGACCTGTTGTCCCTACTCTTCCAGGTTTCTTGTATTATGACTAATTGAACAAAGTTAGATTAATCAATTAAATAACTTGTATTAGGAACTGGATGCACACGTTTGGTCAACCATAGATGGCCATGGTGGTGCACCGGCGAGGTTGGACTCGTAATGTCATACCTACCAACCTGTTTTATTACTTACATATACACGAGGAAATCATTTATACCCTTTCTTTTCCTATTAAAATCCGAAAAATGCTATTTGACTAGCTGAATAACAGCTGATCTCCTATAGCAGCTAATGCGATAGAATGATTTTTTTTTTTGTGCACGTCATCACAAAAATAAGTGAAATTTTCGTCCTAATACCTCTCTGACTTATGTTCTCTCATCTTTATTTTTTGACTTATGTTTTCTCATTTTTTTTTTCTCGGAGGAAGAACTTCTTTTCCCTCGTCAGTATGATACCGAAGACTTATTACATTTGCACAAAAAAACCTAGAGAATAATTTTACCGACCCTTAATTTGTTTAAACACTTTTTGACGATTGAAATATAGTTTAGGGAATACTTTCCTAATCCTCATTGAGACACTTTTTGGTGATTCATGATTGAAATACAATCTAGGGGCATACTTTTCCTAATCCTTGATTTGTTCAGTGAAGAATAGTCTTCGATCTGTAATTGATGATTGAAATACATTTTTGGAACACTAGGTTTCTTTTTATGTCTGTCACATACATCTGATTTAAATATGTTTTTTTTTTATATAGATCAAGAGCATCACGAGATTTTACGAGGCCCTTCTTTATAGTTAGCTAATCCAATGAAAGGATTTTTTTTTTTTTTTTTTTTGCATAAAATAAACATGAGTAAGTAAACTGAAAATTTCTTTAATGATGTGGTTGGATGAGTAATCACCAATTTCGACCACTTCAGCTGCCACATGAGATCAATTGTTATTCAACTGTTCACTTAACAAGGTTGATTAAAATCCATTAATAAAAGTAATATATACTATAAGTTATACTTTGTTGAGAAGTAGTTGAAAGGTAATAAGACAATTTTTATGGGGATCTTCTGACCCTAAAAAGAAGAAAGGATATGTGGTTTGGAATAAATTTTTCTTACCCAACGAAATAGGAGGGGTGAGTATTAAGAAACTAATATCGATGAACAAAGCTCTTCATGCCAAATGGGCCTAGAGACACCGCAGTGTAGAAAAAGCTCTATGGAGATCTGTAATTGAACAAAAAGTTGGGGGTAATGAGATGAATGATCTATTTCATGTTGCTATAAAAATGGCCATGGAAAAATGTTTGTAGACTGGCATTCTGAAAAGCAAGGATTTGGTGACAAGCAATTCTTTTTGGTTCAGATAACGAGGTGATAGATGTTGGTTTTGGGAAAATGCATGAAAGTTGATTCTCCTATGTGCTTTATTCCCATATCTTTACAAACTTTCAAGACTCAAGAATTGTACTTTGCAGAAAACAGTTGTGCAGTCTAATAACGCTTTGGCTTGGAATTTTAACTTCTATATAATGATGAATCCAGTTGAAGTGAATGGAGTGATTGCTCTTATCAATTTAGTGCATGAAGCAAATTTCCTTACAGATTTTGTTGATACAAGAAGATGAAAAGTATGGTAATAACCTTCATGTTGCCATTTATTATCTCGTCGCAAGAGGATGCTTTGATTTTTTTATATTTTCTTATCAAGCTATTTAGAATCATAAAGTCCCTCAAAAAATTATTTTCTTTGTATGGAGCATGTACTATAATGCAACCCCAACCTTACTACATAATGACATAGTGGTGAATGGATGCATGATGCACAAAAAAAATAGCCGAATCAAATATTCACCCGTTTCTGCACTTTGAAGTCACTCGTGAAGCTTAAATTTCTTCTTAGACATCTTAAAGGTGCGCTTTGTTGCGCAAAACTCTATTAGATCCTCTCTATGGGAATGGAAAAGGTAGAACAAAGACATGGAGAATATGTGACCTTCTCCATTCGCAATTTGGTAGTCCATTTGGATATAAAAAAATCGAAGGATATTTAAAAAAAAAAATATAGATCGGTTGAGAGGCTTATTGATATGAATGTATGATTTCAATTGGTCTATTATCTCTAGGATTTTTGAGCATATCTCTTGATATTATTAAAAGTAAAAGGAACAATTGGTCTAACCTCTCCATTCTCTTCTCTAATCGAACAAAATTCAAATCCACCTTCAATTCTTCCTCTCTTACACAGAACCACCAGTACCATCTTCATCTCCTCCATCAAACTCCATCTCCCCGATCACCTCTGCACACAACCACAACCATCATTAACAATTAAACCTTTAACCTCTATCTCTCTCACCCTTATCTTCTTTCTTATCAAGAATAGTAACCCTAGAAGCTATGTTTGAGAGAGATAGGTTAGGGGTATCATCTACAGTGGAGGAAACATCAAATTAATGAGGTTTAGAGACAAAATTGAAGAGGAAAAACGCGTTTTGGTGAGTGGGTCTTCATTTAATTTCCGAATTGAAATTGAATGGAGTGAAATTGTGTATAAATAGAGGCTCTCCTCTCTGTAACAGATTACCCAAGTTAGCTGGGTCAATTGTCTAGTTTAATACCATTGTGTTTGTATACTATTAATCATGTTCTAAATACTTTTGCTAGGGTTTAGATGAAACCCTTAATCTGATGCTAGGTTATTCATGATTTGATCATTATTCTTGTTGAGCTTAAACTGAGTTAAGAATGTTTTAATCAGTGTGTTGCACTATATTGCTTTCACCTTTTGTTTGCTACGCAACATATGTAGATAGAATAACTCTATATTATACTTCAGCTCATGCTTAGGAGACTAAAATAATCTGCGATGAGTTGTATTGTAAGAAGACAGCTTATGCTAGGGATTAGTTACCTTAGTTGATATTAGGCCATCTACTTGAGGTTACCCTGGATAAACAACAGACTTTCATCTTGACTGGTGTCCATTACAGGGGACAAGAATAATATTGAGACTGAACTGACTTAGCAAAGGTTAGGAGGTGGATTCAACCACCCTAGCACCCCTCATCTGCTTGTTTACAATCTGTTATTGCATATTTCTTTACATTCTGCTTTAATACTTCAACCACTTCCAACATCTTATCGTATCGACGTAACCCCCCCCCCCCTTTTTGGTTACTCCTTGTTAGAAATCAGTAGAAGTAATACCATATATTCAACTCTACACCCACCAAGTCCCTATGGATCGACCTGTGCTTGCCCTGTGTTGCATACCGACACTGTCCACTTGCAGTTATCATTATAGGTATTGTTTCCAGACCTACCATTTTGGCAACTAAACTTGAAAAACAATCTTGAGATAGAAACGCTTGCGAGTTCGACCGAGAAGTGCTCTAACAATCTTCCCCTTTGTAAATTTTAGTGACAAAACTATCAATACATATGGAATACAAAAGAAATAAACTTTGCAGCTTCTCATCCACATGCTTGATCTCCTTGGTTCTTCAACATTACTCGAAATCTTTGTCACTTTCAAGTACTCCAATGATTCCAAAGGTATTCAATTCAGAATCACCGTTGTTGAAGTTCCGTAGCCATAACAATGAGAAAACAATAGTTCTCAATCATTGTTATACAATGTCATATTACACAACATCAAAGTTCAATTGTATCACAACTTCGAAAACAATACTATGGTGATATGTATCAATCCCCCTTAGTCAATACTTCATCTCACATGAAAACCACTCCGCCTTACATAATGAACCGAAAACCATATGTATTTGTAGTGTGAATTACACATTAATTCTCCCCCTTTTTGTCAATAAAATTGGCAAAGGTACGAAAACTAGTGGGATCCTAATGAAATTTCCATAGAAGCACTTCATGACCAAAAGAAAGCACATATCAACTTTTTTAGATGCAATCATATCGCCGAAACTAAATGCATTCATCAAGGAGTTTATAAAGATACAAGATAACCTCTATAATATTCCACAGCCGCACTCCCACAAATATTTGGCAATTAAGCACAAGTTCAATTAAGAACTCTTCCCCATAAAATGTCATTCCCGAAAGAACAACAAGAGCGACCTTACTTTCACAAGAAAAGAAGGATTTCTTTGGACATTAACAAATCACATGAAATATGAATTTGTATCCAAAAATCTCAATTAAATTAACCACAAGAGAACCTATGATTAATTTAATCGGAAATGCTCACCTAAGAAAACTTACGAAGACGCACAGTATATACATAAAAAAATATGGATAAGGGAAGATCAATACTGCGGAATAAATAAAAATTCATTCTATTTCTCATCACCATTTGCACAATAACATATAATAGACTTAATATTTGTAAACTAAAGCTCATCCTATCTTCCATCAATATCTTCATAATGACTTAATAGGATTATCTTTTGTTTGTCAAAAGTTCATTTAATCTTTTATCAATACTTGCATACCGATATATGAAAGACTTAACTTTTGACCACGTATGGGACAATCATAGTTCACGGACGCAAACAAACATATCCCATAACAAGTTGCAATATATGAAACCATAAAGATTAATACTGCAAAATCATCTTCCAAATAAACTTTATAATTTAAATAAATAAATCTAAAAACATTCCAAGATGAAAATCGTTGGAAATAGCTATGTGTATTCACAATAATGGTTATTCCAAGCCCTAGTTATCCTTCTTAAAAACTGATAGGTGTAGAATACACCGTATTTACTATCTAGTAGTTATGCTTTCTTTGCTATTTTTCGTGTGAATTATGTACTTTACGCGTGCTTTTGAGTTGTTAGGTACTCTGGAGTCGCGCGGAGGAAAAGATGGAGAAATCAACCAATTTGAGACAAAAGGGAAAAATTGTCATTTCAGAGGCGAACACTATCCGAAGCTGAGCCAAGGTTAAGGGGCGACTCTACTCGGAGGAATACTATCCTGAGCCGACCAAGGTTAAGGGGTAGCTCTCTTTTGGAGGAATGCTAAAGATGTAGACCACTTGAGGATAAGGGGTTAGAAACGGTTAACCCTTATCGAAAAAGCCCGAGTACCAATATTATGCCCCTTATCTATCCGACCAAAACCGGAAAAGAGTTTCTCTCTCGATTAAGTCCTCATTTCATTTCCACCCGAATTAAATGAGAACAAACAGACGAGTCCAGTGATTTCATGGATGATGAAGAAGGAGATGGGTTCTATGAGGAGGTACTGAAGATGCCACTACTGTTCAATTGATCGGGAAATCAGTGAGGGAAGAACGAACAGGAAATTGAGCCGAATTAGGGTTCTATGAGGAATTCGTGGTGGTGATACAAATCCCAGACAAGGAAGAACAGATCGAGATGAGTTTTATGGAGTTGTAGTAAGATCTTGAGCGACTTGTTGATGGTTACAAAGTGGAAGCATCTCGAGATCGGAGAGTGAATCAAGAAATAATTGTTGTCGTATCGATTGAAGATGGATTCTATGGATGAATCAGATCGAGAATGAAATGGAAGAAGGCGATTTGGTGATTGCTGGTGTTACATGAGATGATACAAGGGTCGAATGGGTTTCTTTGGAATCGAAACATGGGATTGTTGTTACTCACTCAAGAGCGAGATAGAAGGTTCGTGGTAACCGAGTTTTGGATGGGTGTCATTAAATTGGATCAGGGCTGACTGTTGCTGTGAATGGATAAGCAAGGCAATGATGAAGCTCAGGGAGAAGATGAATCTGTAGGTGGTTTTGGAGGACAATGCAAGTGTTGGCCTGGTTTTGTTGAGTCAATTGCGATCGTGGATAATGGAGTCACTTGATTACATTAACGAAGGTGTTGGTGCTATAAGCTTGCGTGACTAAGCCATTGCGCAGTGGTGGTGGTAAGCTACATGAGTCAGCAGGAGTTTGTGGAGTAGGCGGTGTTGGATTGAAGATTGCACAATGGATTCAAGTTGGATGCAATGCTGTGGAATTACAGGTGGAATTTGTATGCTGTGGTTTGAGATGGGTCTCATTGTGGAATCATAAAGCTGTAGAAGTTGGGTCTGTTGCTGCTGCAGATGCTGTGATGTTGCTGCCATGGAGTGAACTGAGGTTAGGCTGAGATATAATGATTTTGGTGTTGGCTACATGAGCAGCTGGGGTTTGAGTATGGCAGAGCTGGTTGTGCTTGCCAGGAACTGAGAGAAATATGCTAGCAGGTGATAGAGTTGCAGGTTTTGAAGGCTGAATCTGTGTGATTTTTGTGGCTCAACATGGCTCAGGTGGTTGTTGATTGAAATGACTGAGTTGGGGCTTGATGATTTAAGGGTTGAATATGAGTTGCAATCGAGGACCTGAAGTCGTGATGGTGTGGACCGGAGCTCAATATTGTGGGGCTCGAGACAGAGATGGCTCGAGATGCTATTGCATTTGAGTTAAGTCGGAATTGCAGTGGCTACTGTGGCTTGAGACAGTTGCACACCGAATTTTGAAGTCATTAGTGATGCCGCAATGAAGACATGAGGTGGTGACTTGAATGAGAATTCCGGTGCTTTGGTTGGTAGAGCCGAGATTGCAGAGTATATGAAGTCGAATTGCTTGAGTTTGAGTCCAAGTTAGTAATGCAAGAGCTGAGGATGACTGGGATAGAGTTACTGTTCCTGGGGCAGGAAGGAAAATGGCAGGCGTGAAGCCATAATGCATGATCATGGTGCATCGTGGTTCAGTTGTGCAATGGCCCTGGCCTCGGGCTTGGCCATTCGACCACTCACTGATCCAGTCCACTCGACCTCGACTCACCATGGCACAACCTGACTCATCATGGCACACCTTGACCCGATCCGACTCGTTGACTCGCCGAGTTGACCCGATCCGACCCGTTGACCGTGGACCCAAGCGGATTTTGCCGATCCGGAGCCAGTTTTCCGACGACTTTCCGGCCGATTTAACCACAATCCCAGAACTTCCCATGACCGTTTTTGGGACGTATTTTCTACACGGGTTTCTCACTCTTATGGGCTTGGTGGATTCTCACCTAATGGACTTTGAAGACTAGACCTAATTTTAGAAGTTGGAGAAAAGCTATAAAGGGAAGGCCTTCTACAATATATCTCATATCTTATTCTTGGAATTGTGGAGAGCCGTTTTGTTTACGCTTCTAGGGTTTGGTTTTGTTCTTCTTCTTCTTTTTTTATTATTGAATATTGATGATGATGAACTCCATAGCTAAGAGTAGCTAAATTCTCTATTATTGGTTAAGGATGTAGTCCGATTTCTAAAACTTGTGTGTGCTTTATGTATTAGTTTTCTCTCTTGTTTATCGCTCAATTCTCTGCATGGTTTTTATGATCACATGATTGAAGTATTGTGATAGGATTATGGTGTTTGATTAGTTAAGTGGCCAATTAATTGAACTTGCATCTTAGTCCATAGCTATTTTAGGGTTTTTCATCAAGCGATAACCTTGAATACAAGTAGCATGATATGTTTACGGTTTGTAGTGATACACTCTCGTAATCATATGTAGAGTTTGACCATTGTCCTAATTGTTTTGCGCAACGCATGACAATTGCATTGATTAGCCTATTTCTGAAACTTAATGCTCCTAGGAATTGAACTTGATTAGCGCAAGGCGTTAGGTTATTCTTTAGGTAGGATTCACATACGCAGCCCTAATGTGTGTGTTGATGAACTTGAGAAATTAATAGATTATCTTGCTTTCTTGAATCGTAATTCTATTCATATATGCAAGCACATGTCTAAGATTGAAGATGAATTCCTTGACCAATATCTCTCTCCATTGATTACTTTCACAATTTGCTTTGCTTTTAATTTGTTTTTATTGTTTAAATAGAAATAAGAAATCCCCCAATTGGTTACTTTAAGAAATTGATTACGAAATAACTACAATCGCCTCTCTGTGGATACGAACTCTTTCTTATCATATACTTTAGGAAAGTGAAATTATTTTTGACGCATACGACAAATGATCAAATTTTAGGCGCCATTCTTGGGAGGCACACGGCTAGTTATTAAGTTTTTTAGTTTCTTTTTACAATTTCTCGCTTTCATCTTTGCTTTTTGTTTCTTGTCTTGTTTCTCACTTGTTTGCGAGAATTGTTTGCAGTGCCTAATCTCCGGCTTCTAAGGATTGGAATTATCCAAGGTGCGGGATAGCTACTCGACGAGGCACAATACTCCAACCAAGTCAAGACACAACGGACGAGCACGAGGAGGAAGTAGGAGAAGAGATTTTCCAACAACAAGAAGAAGGAAAAGAGGTTCCAATCGTAGAGGAAACACACGTGGAAGAACAAGGAGCAATGGGTGATGCAAATCGTTCACTCAAGGACTTAGCTTCTCATAGGCTTGATATACAATAGGGGTGTATTCAAACGGACTCTACTTTTGAAATTAAACCGGGGTTGCTTAGAGAATTACCAAAGTTCCATGGCATGGTGAATGAAGATCCAAACAAACATCTTATGGACTTCCACACCATTGTCACGGCCATGCTTCCAGCGGATGTTGCAAATGGATGGTGCAATGTTGAAAGTTTTCCGTTTCTCTTTAATGGATAGTGCTAAGGATTGGTTGTTCTATTTACCTCCCTAAGTGTCACAACATGGAATGGGTTGAAGAAACTCTTTTTAGAGAGATATTTTCCCGCATCAAAGGCTACTCAAATTCGCAAGGAGATTTGTGGGATGAAGCAAAATGTGGGAGAATCTCTATATGAATGTTGGGAACGATATAAGAGATTGGTGGCAAGCTGCCCTCACCACCAATTCAATGACGCTATGATTATCCAATATTTCTATGAAGGACTCCAATCAAGTGATAGGAATCTCCTCGACGCTGCGGGTGGTGGTGCACTAGTTAACAAGACGGTGGCACAAGCTAGAGAGTTGATTGAAAACATGGCAGCTAACTCACAACAATTCTTGAGTCGTGGTTCGGATGTGCTTCTAAGAAGGGTGAGTGAAGTGAGCGAGGTTGAAGAGCTTCGTCAACAAATGGGTAACATAAACGCAATGCTTCAACAAGTTGCAGCCGCGGTGATACCAAGTTCCTCTCAATCTTATGAAGACGAGCAAGCTAATGCGATCTTTCCGAATCAACAAAGACAGTATGATCCCTACTCCAACACTTACAATACGGGATGGAGAGATCACCCCAACTTTAGCTATGCAAATAAGCAAGGAGCGGCTCAACAATCTAGTTTCAACAACCCGAGTGGATTTCAACCTCAACAACAACAATTCCAACCGAGACAACAATTTCAACAACAACAACAACCTCAAATGGGGTCCAATATGGAGGAGTTGCTGAAATCTTTTATGCAACGAACGGAGAGTTCGGTTAAGGAATTGCAAACTCAAGTTGGTTCTATGGCTATGGAGTTGAATCAATTGAAGGCACAAAATGGTGGGAAACTCCCTTCTCAACCTATCAACCCAAAAGAGGGTGTTAATGCAATTACATTGAGAAGTGGTACACAACTTGTGCAACCCGAAGTTGTCGATTCGGGCGTGGTGGAAACACCAAAGGAACTTGTTTTGGAGGAGAAAACCGAGGATTCTCCCCAAACTTCGAGGTACCTATTCCTAACTCTAAAACTCCGGTTTCTACTTATGTTCCTCCTCTACCTTTCCCTCGCAGATTTGCAAGTTCTAAGAAGGCGGAACTAGAAAAGGAGATTTTAGACGTTCTAAAGAAGATCCATGTGAACATACCACTCATAGATGCAATCAAGCAAGTTCCAAAGTATGCAAAGGTGTTGAAGGACTTGTGTACCAATAAGCAAAGGCTCAAAGGTAATGAAGTGCTTAGTGTGGGGGAGAATGCTTCTACAATCTTACAACATAAACTCCCACTTAAGTGCAAGGACCCGGTAGCTTTGACATTCCCTGTCACAATTGGTAACACTACATTTAATAAAGCTATGTTGGACTTAGGTGCTTCCGTTAATGTCATGCCCGCGTCTATGTATAATTCACTTGATCTTGGTCCTCTTAAAAAGGTCGAATTGTGTTGCAATTAGCCGATCGTTCTAATGTCTACCCAATGGGTATTGTTGAGGATGTTCTTGTGCAGGTTAATCAACTTGTATTTCCAACGGACTTTTGCGTGTTAGAGATGGATGAAGGTTCACCGGACTCGTCTCTTCCATTGCTACTTGGGCGTCCCTTCATGAAAAACGGCGAAAACTATTATTGATGTTGACAAGGAACGCTAACTATGGAGTTTGATGGAGAAATAATACGTTTCAACATTTTCAAACGATGAGATATCCTAGTGATGTCCACTCTTGTTTCTCCATTGATATGATGGACACATTGGCGCAACAAATGTTTGAGTTGAATGGTGTTGATACTTTGGAAACCGTGCTCACTACACCTATTGACAACGGTTATGCGTATAGTGATGAGATGAAAGAAACCATTGGTTCTCTTAACTCATTACCTGGAAAAATCAGCAACTAAGAATGTTTCATATGCGTCTTTACCTTGCAATAATGAAAAACTTGTGCCATCTATTGTTAAACCTCCAAGTTTAGAATTGAAACCTCTTCCAAGTCACTTAAAGTACTTGTACTTGGGTGACAACGAAGATTTACCCGTGATTGTTTCTAACGAGCTTACTGAATTACAGAGCAAAAACTTCTAAGGGTGCTAAGGACGTACAAGACGGCCATAGGATGGACAATCGCCGATATCAAGGGTATTAGCCCTGCCGTTTGTATGCATAAGATCCGTGTGGAGGATGATTCAAAGCCTACAAGGGAAGCGCAACGTCGTTTAAATCCTCCCATGATGGAAGTTGTGAAAAAGGAGATACCCAAGCTTTTGGACGTGGGTGTTATCTACCCCATCTCCGATAGCAAGTGGGTAAGCCCGGTACAAGTGGTACCAAAGAAATCGGGAGTAACGGTGGTGGAGAATGATAAGAATGAACTTGTCCCAACTCGTGTGCAAACCGGTTGGAGGGTTTGTATTGATTATAGAAAATTGAATGCCACCACTAGAAAAGATCACTTTCCTTTACCTTTTATTGATCAAATGCTTGAACGTTTAGCCGACATTCTTACTATTGCTTTCTTGATGGCTATTCAGGTTATAATCAGATTGTGATAGCACCGAAGGACCAAGAGAAAACTACTTTCACTTGTCCTTTCGGTACTTTTGCTTATAGGAGGATGCCTTTTGGCTTATGCAATGCTCCGGCTACTTTTCAAAGGTGTATGGTAAGTATCTTTTCTAATATGTTGAAAACATAATCGAAGTGTTCATGGATGACTTTAGTGTCTTTGGTGATTCATTTGACCTTTGCTTGAACAACTTGGCTCTAATCCTTGAACGATGTGTTGAAACAAATCTTGTGCTAAATTGGGAGAAGTGCCATTTCATGGTAACTCATGGCATAATTTTAGGCCATATTATATCTTCTAAAGGCTTGGAAGTCGATAAATCTAAGATAGACCTTATTCGTGCTCTAACCCCTCCCACTACGGTGAGGGAGATACGTTCTTTTCTTGGTCATGCAGGTTTTTATCGTAGGTTCATCAAGGACTTTTCCAAGATAGCATCACCACTTTGTACCATATTGCAAAAAGATGTGGTTTTTAACTTTGATGAGAAGTGTGTGGCGGCATTCAATCGTTTGAAAGAACTTTTGATTTCAGCCCCTATCATTAAACCACCGGATTGGAGTAAGCCGTTTGAACTCATGTGTGATGCTAGTGATTATGCGGTTGGTGCGGTGCTTGGGCAACGTGTGGGGAAGCTTCCTCATGCTATCTATTATGCTTCTAGAACGTTAAATGAGGCTCAACAAAACTACACAACCACTGAAAAGGAGTTATTAGCCATTGTTTTTGCTTTAGAAAAGTTTCGCTCTTATCTAATAGGTACAAAAGTTGTTGTCTTTTCGATCATGCAAAGACTTAGATACTTGCTTACAAAGAAAGAGGCGAAACCGAGGCTCATACGATGGATTTTACTCTTGCAAGAGTTTGATCTTGAAATCAAAGACAAGAAAGGAATTGAGAACACCGCTTGGATCATTTGAGCCGACTTGTCGTGGACAAGGAGACTATCCCGTTGCGTGAAAGTTTCCCGACGAGCAACTATTCTCCATTGCCTTTGGAGAACCATGGTACGCTGATATTGTTAATTACTTAGTTTCTAAACAAATCCCAAAGAACTTGTCTCGTCCGAGAGGGACAAACTTAAGAAGTTAGGAAACCAATACATATGGGATGATCCATACTTATGGAAACATTGTAGTGACCAAGTAATACGTAGGTGTGTTCCCGAAATTGAATTTAATTCTATCTTGTTTTTTTGCCACTCATATGCTTGTGGAGGACACTTTGGGAGTAAGAGAACCGCTCTCAAGGTATTAGAATGTGGTTTCTTTTGGCCAACTTTGTTTAAGGATGCACATGCATTTTGTATCACATGTGATAGGTGTCAAAGAACCTAAGCAATCTAGGTGCTCGAAATCAAATGCCGCAAACTATTATTCAATTTGTGGAGGTTTTTGATGTATGGGGAATTGATTTTATGGGCCCTTTTGTCAATTCTAATGGAAATTATTATATCTTGCTTGTTGTGGATTATGTCTCGAAATGGGTGGAAGCTAAGGCCACCCCAACTAATGATTCTAAAGTTGTTTCAGATTTCGTGCAAGCTAACATCTTTGCAAGGTTTGGAATTCCAAGGGCTATAATTAGTGATGGAGGTTCACACTTCAAAAACAGGTTCTTGCAAAGCTTGTTAAGGAAGTATAATGTGTCGCATAGGATTGCAACACCCTACCATCCGCAAACAAATGGACAAGCCGAAGTTTCCAACCGAGAGGTGAAATCCATTCTTGAAAAGACGGTGAATCCCACAAGGAAAGATTGGAGCTCGCGACTTAATGATGCTTTGTGGGCGTATAGAACCGCATATAAAACACATATTGGAATGTCTCCTTTTAGGCTTGTTTATGGTAAACCTTGTCACTTACCCGTGGAAATTGAGCATAAGGCGTTTTGGGCTATTAAACAATGCAACATGGAGTTGGATGGGGCTGGAAAGCAAAGAAAGTTACAACTTCAAGAGCTAGAGGAGATTCGCAATGATGCATTTGAAAGCTCACGGATTTACAAGGAAAAACGAAAGCTTTTCATGATAATATGATTTCTAAGAGACAATTTTGCATTGGGCGTAAAGTGCTTTTGTTTAATTCTCGTTTGCAATTATTTCCTGTAAATTAAGGTCACGTTGGATTGGACCTTTTATTGTGACTAATGTGTTTTCTCATGGTGCAAGGAAATTCGTAGTTTAGCTACAGGTAATGAACTTAAAGTGAATGGGCACCGGTTGAAACCATATTATGAGAACTTCTCTTCGGATGTCGTGGAAGGAGTTAATCTTGTGGAAGTACTCCTTCTGGAGGAGTCATAGAAAGCAAGGAGATAGTCGGGCTGACGACTTTAAACCAAGCGCTAATTGGGAGGCAACCCAAAGGATGAGTATTTTTTGTCTTGTATTTATTTCTTTCCTTGTTTTTAGTTTTTTTTTTCTTGTATTGTTTTCTTTGTTTTTGCTGATTTCTTATTAGGATTTCCCACCTTGACTTACTTTGGATCGATTCAATTTACATTGAGGACAATGTAAAGTTTAAGTGTGGGGGAGTGGTTTATGTTGTACATTTTTGCAATTTTTCAACTTTTTTGTGAACTAGTGAATAAGAAAACTCCAACTTGTAGTTATTTAGAGTCACATAGTATACATGTCGCTAAGATTACATCGAAATTCTCATAATAGTGACTGAACTTAGAGATGACAGAGAACATGATCGGGTTTCTTAATTGTATGAGAGTTAAAGTTGGATTTAACCATGCCAAAGGCAAATAAGGTGCAGCTGAATTCGGTATTAGAACAGTGATCCCCTATAGTGGAGACTACCCATGTTACATAATGTGAGGCACCAACCTTCAATTCTTTGTACCTGTCTAAATTTGTGCTTTTAGAGTGTGTGTCACCGTACGTAAATTCCGGCAGAATGGTGAGCTGTCCAATTTCCCACCATAGAAGCACTATTTTGATCTCTTGAGTGCTATTTTTATCAACCATGTTGGTGACATCGAATTGCTAACTTACATACCACTTGTGATCTTGTTCGCAGCTAGCACCATCCACCTTATCTCTCTCTACACCAACAGGTCCATAGAAACACCATCATCATCAACAAGAGGAGCATCACAAATTCAAGGAAAGTTGAATACGTTCGAGGTTTACAAGCAACACTACAAAGAATGGGCAGGTTTCATATTTGAGTAAAGCAACAAAAACAGGGGCAGAATTTTTATAAGTTGAAGACTATAATACAAGAGCGGAAAATTATCAAGGATGAGAATTCGAGAAGTCTATGATATCAAGACATATAAGTTGTGAAGATTCAAGCGGTAAAGTACTTATACCATGGCATTGTACTTACATTTTTATTTTTGTATTTTACTTTCTCTTGTCTCAAAGAAAAAAAAAAAAAAAAAAACGAAAAAGAAAACGAAAAAGAAAAAAAAAAAAAAAAAAAAAAAAGAGAGACAAAAGAAAAATGTTTTTATTTTGTTTTATTTTTATTTGTTATTCAAAAAAAAAAAAAAAAAAAAATTGGGTTGTATAGTTTGTTTTTATTTTTGTATTCTTTCAATAAAGCCTATGGAAAGAAGGAATATCTATAACGAAGTTTCAAGCGACAAGGAATTTGAGGGAAAGAATCATATTGTCGAGATTCTACGAAGTTCAAGAGTTATCATCAAGAGTTGAAGACCGAAGACGAAGATGAAGACACCGATAGAAGACCGAAGATGTTTCTATGGATGTTGTGAGAGTGGTGCTAGCTGCACGCCGAACGGATACACTAGTAAGTAAGCATATTCCCACCTTCGTTAAATGGTTGATTTCCTTTTCGAAGAGATCGTCGAGAAAAATGGGTTTTCAAAAATGTATAAAAGATGTGGGTTTTCAAAATACTTCTGAGGGTTTTTGCCTTCCTACCATTCAACGTGTCGCAGATTCTCTCTTCATTCCTACCGGACACATGTGTGACCCATAAAGAGTCATTTATTATTGGGAGCAATATCATAAAACCCTTTCTTGTGAGGCGAGTCGAGACTTTTGATCACTCCGAACCCGAATTTTAGTCGAGAAGGGATGGTTATCTCTCTCAACTTTTAAGAATGAGATTGTGTTCATTTATGTGTCTAACTTCTTATGACTAGTGTGCGGAATTCTATGTCTTCTTAGCGCGTGGATACTATCATTACGGAGAACTAGTAAGTTGGAGAAATAGGTTTTGTGGGTATATCTCTAGTAAACCCTCACGAGACTATAACTCGTCCACTAGGGACACCTAGGGGTTTAAAGGCTTGTTATTTATGCTAAAAGTGACCGTAGCCTCGACGACACGGAGTTGTTGTATTTTATTGTTTTGTTGATTTGCTCGAGGGCTAGCAAAGTCTAAGTGTGGGGGAATCTGATAGGTGTAGAATACACCGTATTTACTATCTAGTAGTTATGCTTTCTTTGCTATTTTTCGTGTGAATTATGTACTTTACGCGTGCTTTTGAGTTGTTAGGTACTCTGGAGTCGCGCGGAGGAAAATATGGAGAAATCAACCAATTTGAGCCAAAAGGGAAAAATTGTCATTTCGTA
This sequence comes from Papaver armeniacum, assembly GCA_023531295.1. Taxonomy (NCBI): domain Eukaryota; kingdom Viridiplantae; phylum Streptophyta; class Magnoliopsida; order Ranunculales; family Papaveraceae; genus Papaver; species Papaver armeniacum. The sequence continues at coordinate 150,452 of JAJJWW010019233.1, read as the reverse complement.
GGCGAACACTATCCGAAGCTGAGCCAAGGTTAAGGGGCGACTCTACTCGGAGGAATACTATCTGGAGCCGACCGAAGGTTAAGGGGCAGCTCTCTTTTGGAGGAATGCTAAAGACAGACCAGCTGAGGATAAGGGGTTAGAAACTGGTTAACCCTTATCAGAAAAGCCTGAGTACCAATATTATGCCCCTTATCTATCCGACCTGAAACCAGAAAAGAGAGTTTCTCTCTCGATTAAGTCCTCATTTCATTTCCACCTGAATTAAATGAGAACAAACAGATCGAGTCTGTGATTTCATGGATGATGAGGAAGGAGATGGGTTCTATGAGGAGGTACTGAAGATGCCACTACTGTTCAATTGATCGGGAAATCAGTGAGGGAAGAACGAACAGGAAATTGAGCTGAATTAGGGTTCTATGAGGAATTCATGGTGGTGATACAAATCCCAGACAAGGAAGAACAGATCGAGATGAGTTTTATGGAGTTGTAGTAAGATCTTGAGCACACTGTTGATGGTTACAAAGTGGAAGCATCTGAGATCGGAGAGTGAATCAAGAAATAATTGTTGTTGTTATCGATTGAAGATGGATTCTATGGATGAATCGATCGAGAATGAAATGGAAGAAGGCGATTTGGTGCTACCGGTGTTACATGAGATGATACAAGGGTCGAATGGGTTTTTGGAATCGAAACATGGGATTGTTGTTACTCACCAAGAGCGATAGAAGGTTCGTGTGGTAATCGAGTTTTGATGTCAAAAGTCGTTAAATTGGATCGTGGTCGATTCTTTGTGAATGGATAAGCAAGGCAATGATGAAGCTCAGGGAGAAGATGAATCTGTAAGTGGTTTTGGAGGAAAATGCAAGTGTTGGCCTGGTTTTGTTGAGCTGAATTGCAGATCAGGGATAATTGAGCTGCTGGATTACATTAATGAAGGTGTTGGTGCTATAAGCTTGCTGTGACTAAGCCATTGCAGGTGGTGGTGGTAAGCTACATGAGTTGCAGGGGTTTGTGGAGTAGCTGGTGTTGGATTGAAGATTGCACAATGGATTCAAGTTGTATGCAATGCTGTGGAATTACAGGTGGAGTTTGTATGCTGTGGTTTGAGATGGGTCTCATTGTGGAATCATAAAGTTGTAGAAGTTGGGTCTGTTGCTGCTGCAGATGTTGTGATGTTGCTGCCATGGAGTGAACTGAGGTTAGGCTGAGATATAATGATTTTGGTGTTGGCTACATGAGCAGCTGGGGTTTGAGTATGGCATAGCTGGTTGTGCTTGCCAGGAGCTGAGAGAAATATGCTAGCAGTGATAGAGTTGCGAGTTCCCGAAGGTCAATCTGTGTGATTTTTGTGGCTCAACATGGCTCAGGTGGTTGTTGATTGAAATGACTGAGTTGGGGCTTGATGATTTAAGGGTTGAATATGCGTTGCACTGAGGACTGAAGCTGTGATGGTGTGACTGGAACTCAATATTGCAGGGGACTGAGACAGGATGGCCTGAGATGCTATTGCATTTGAGTTAAGCTGGAATTGCAGGTGGCTACTGTGGCTTGAGACAGAGTTGCACACTGAATTTTGAAGCTGATAGTGATGCTGCAATGAAGACATGAGGTGGTGACTTGAATGAGAATTCCCAGGTCTTTAGTTGGTAGAGCCGAGATTGCAGAGTATATGAAGCTGAATTGCTTGAGTTTGAGTCCAAGTTAGTAATGCAAGGAGCTACAGATGACTGGGATAGAGTAGTTCTGCCCCTGCAGCCAAGGAGAAATGGCAGCGTGAAGCCATAATGCATGATCATGGTGCATCGTGGGTTCAGTCAGTGCAATGGCCCGGCTCGGCTTGGCCATTCACCACTCACCGATCCAGTCCGACTGACCTGACTCACCATGGCACAACCTGACTCATCATGGCACACCTTGACCCGATCCGACTCGTTGACTCGCCGAGTTGACCCGATCCGACCCACACCTACTCGGCGGATTTTGCCGGCACCCAGAGTCGTTTTCCGACGACTTTCCTGGCCGATTTCCGGCCACAATCCCGCACTTCCCCACGACCGTTTTTGGGACGTATTTTCTACACGGGTTTCTCACTCTTATGGGCTTGGTGGATTCTCACCTAATGGACTTTGAAGACTAGACCTAATTTTAGAAGTTGGAGAAAAGCTATAAAGGGAAGGCCTTCTACAATATATCTCATATCTTATTCTTGGAATTGTGGAGAGCCGTTTTGTTTACGCTTCTAGGGTTTGGTTTTGTTCTTCTTCTTCTTTGTTTTATTATTGAATATTGATGATGATGAACTCCATAGCTATGAGTAGCTAAATTCTCTATTATTGGTTAAGGATGTAGTCCGATTTCTAAAACTTGTGTGTGCTTTATGTATTAGTTTTCTCTTTGTTTATCGTTCAATTCTCATGGTTTTATGATCACATGATTGAAGTATTGTGATAGGATTATGGTGTTTGATTAGTTAAGTGGCCAATTAATTGAACTTGCATCTTAGTCCATAGCTATTTTAGGGTTTTTCATCAAGCGATAACCTTGAATACAAGTAGCATGATATGTTTACGGTTTGTAGTGATACACTCTCGTAATCATATGTAGAGTTTGACCATTGTCCGAATTGTTTTGCGCAACGCATGACAATTGCATTGATTAGCCTATTTCTGAAACTTAATGCTCCTAGGAATTGAACTTGATTAGCGCAAGGCGTTAGGTTATTCTTTAGGTAGGATTCACATACGCAGCCCTAATGTGTGTGTTGATGAACTTGAGAAATTAATAGATTATCTTGCTTTCTTGATTCTCTAGGCTTTTGATAACACAAGAGATTAAATCGTAATTCTATTCATATATGCAAGCACATGTCTAAGATTGAAGATGAATTCCTTGACCAATATCTCTCTCCATTGATTACTTTCTACAATTTGCTTTGCTTTTAATTTGTTTTTATTGTTTAAATAGAAATAAGAAATCCCCCCAATTGGTTACTTTAAGAAATTGATTACGAAATAACTACAATCGCCTCTCTGTGGATACGAACTCTTTCTTATCATATACTTTAGGAAAGTGAAATTATTTTTGACGCATACGACAGCGATCAAAAACACAAGAATAAATTCTCATAAGAATTTTCCTAGATATTAAGACCTTTGAAAAATTCTTTATCTTCCCCGAACTCCTTGTCGTCAACAGCCATTTGGACATAAGGTTCATGAAGAAAGGAGTTGATATCAATAAACCTTTTTGACTGATGCCAAACCAGGGATGAAAAAACGAGGGTACCCAAATATACCACAATCTTAAACTTTTCCACCTATAAGTCCTCTTACCGAAAGTGATTGTCTATGGATTGAGTCGAGACAATACAACGAATCGGTATTCACACTTTGTGTGATCGTCTATGAATACGAGATCGAGACAATACAACAATTAAAGTGTGATTACTTGACAATAGGTTCGGACTTAACCAAACTCTATAGGATCACTATCAAGTAATACGGAGTTAACGTTTGTGTAATTTACTTTAAATTATAATAACAACAATTATAATTGCGGAAAACAAAAGTAAATGACACAACAAGATTTTGTTAACGAGGAAACCGCAAATGCAGAAAACCCCGGGACCTAGTCCAGAATTGAATACTCTCAGAATTAAGTCGTTATACAAAATCACACCAACTTCGTATAGTTGAGACCAAACAACTAAACATATAGTTCACCTAGTTTCTTCAGTATCCCTGCGCTTCCGACATTCAATAAGTGCACGACTGAACAATTCCTTTGGTTCGTATTCCAAACAGTAAAGGAACAACAAATCTGTTCGGTAACAACTCTATTCAATATCAATGATATGAGTTAGACAAAGGCTCTTCTGTTTAATCCAATAAACTCCTTTGTCGAGTTTAGATTTATCTATCCAACAACTACCAAAGTAGCAGAGTTTAGATTTTCCAATCAATAATATGATCTACCAAGATACTAAATACTGACGATCTATGCAACTAATCAATCAAGTCTAATAAAAATAAACCGATTATAGTTGGATACCAGCCGATCAAGTTTTGTGCACACCAAAGATTATAAAACCAAATAAGAAATCTTCTTCGTCTTCAAATCTTCTTAAATCTTCAATAAACACCTCCGCACACCACAACTTGAATCACTTGTGATCAATCACGCACAGAACGGAGTCTGTTAACAATGGATTATCACAAGATATCTTTATATCTACAAACAGTTCTAAAGATCCCGTCGACACTTCGATCTAGTTTGAGTGAATCTTATATCAGAAGAGAAGATTCTCAAGAATAAACAATCTAGGTGCAATCAAAGTTCAACAACCGTTAGTCAATCAAATCGAAAACTAATAATTCTGTAAATATCTAGTTTCCCACCAACGGTACTCTTAGAGCTTCTTGATCCCACAGAAGTCTTTAAACGAGCGGTCGTAAGAGATTTCACCTAATTAGGGTACTTTCCTCTCCGAATGATCGGCTCCACCAAAGAATAACACAACAAGGTAGTTTTGTCGGATCTTAGGATGGTTTGCTCGAAATGCAAACTTGGGTATTTATAGACCAAGGAAGTTTGGACACCAAGGAATTTCCAAAACCGAATATTCTCAAGATATGCAATATATTCCCAAATCGTTTTTCATAATTCCTAGAAATGCTCTGTCCAAAATTAACTGAAATCCTACTAGAAAATCTCCAATTAGTAAATGCACATTACCAATTTATATTTTCCAGAGATATGCATTTTAATTGCTGGTAACTAAAAGCATATTAAATCCAACTTTAACGCTCTAATCAACTAAGAAACCCGATTGTGTTCTCCGGTACTTCTAACTTCTGTTATTTTGGTCAGATTCTCTATGTAAACATAGCTAGAAGTATGCTAGTGACTCTAAAATCTCTAAAAGTTGGAGGTTTTTACAAAAAGAGTTCTTTTTTTTTTTTTTTTTTTTTGATAATAAAAGATTAAAAAGACTAAAAACTCTATATGCAAATGCACCCCCAAACCTAAATCAAACATTGTCCTCAATGTGTCAATAGATAGGAAAAATTTAAACAAATCACATACCAAGAGAACTATGCTGATAAGAGAAAAGGGAAGAGATTACCGGTATGTCGGCGGAGCACGGTTAGAGCTTCATTAGTCAAGGCTAGAATCCAACATTCTCAACGGAGATCATATCGGATTAGCACAAAATATGCACAAGAAGACTCAACCGACTCAAGAAAAGAAAAAATTAACAAGTCCTACTGGATTATATACAATGAAAATTCACCATACACTAACAATCTAAAGAGTTGAGGATCAACCCAATAGAAAATATATACAAACATCAACGAGTCTTACACAAATATAACATGAGAGTGCAAGTAAGACAAATATGGGAATGATTTCCCCCAAACCTAAACTTGTCAACAGGTGTGCTTTTTGAGAACAAAATCTTGCAAAATTAAAGGTACATCATGCACAAGGTCTAACTCAAAATGAGTTTTGCTAATAACAAAAAGTGCATACACATTCCAACCGTGGCTCCTTAAGAGTGTTATACTTTGATGCAAAATAGTCCAAGAGGACTTGGGAAGCACAAAGCTCTAGGCCTAAGTTAGGCATTTTCTTAAAAGTTGGTTTTGCAATTTTGTGACAAACTACACCTAGGTTTGGTGGAGGAGTTTCAATTTGTGACTCAGAGAGAGATCGCACATCTAAGGTATTTCCATGTATAAAATCATTTGCACCATCATATACTTTCCTAAGGTCAAAGAAGGTAAATCATGTTCACCTGCATAAAACAATTCATCAATCTCCATGTCATAATCTTCATCATTCTCATGTATAACATGACTAGGAGAGATATCATGCTGTAACCTAGGCATGGAATTAGGCACATGCATTGAATCATCTGTGTCAACAGACAATTCAACTATTCCTAGGTCACAAACAGGTGGTATAGCATGCTCACATTCACAGGACAATTCCACAGGTTCCACATCATCATCACATGTATGAATATTAGAAGAAGCATCATTCATGGGGTTCACAGAAGAGACACTTAATGTCTCTGAACCTAAAGATTCTACTATATTTTCAAAATACACATGCTTTTCATATTCATCATCATCATCATAGCAAAAATTCATCTCTCCATTCAAAATGGTAGTATTTTTAGTGTACTCATCTACCTCTAGATTAGGTTCATATTCAGTGTTAGTTGCATGAGTAAGACTAGAAATACTATTTTCAATCCTATCATTTTGTAACTCAATCAGGTTCCTTTGAAGAATCACAGTGAGTTGTTCTATTGAAGGAGAGTCTTCACTAGTGGGTATGCATTCCTCATATGGATATTCACTGTATGGTTGTGCATGAGGTTCACTAGAGAAGGGAAATTCAGACATGTTGCTATGTGGATGGTCATGCATTGCATTCATTTCAAGCCTAGCATTTTGCTCCATGAGCGTTTCCATTATTGATTGCAAACTAGGAGTTGGGGGAGTATAAAATTGTTCATCTCCCCATTGTGGTGAATGATGCATGTGTGTAGGTTGATTATGGTCCCAATGATTGCCAGCATAGTCACTTCTAGATATTTCGTACATTGGATTATCATGGCTTTCCCTAGACTGCCTAAAATCATGCAAAATATAGCAGTTCTCAGCATGGTGGCCTAAGTTACCACATAAGGTACATGCATAAATTTCATATTGCCTAGAGAAATTAGATTCGACAGATTGCTCATGTAATTGCCTTTCCAAAGCAGATAGTCGAGCTTCTAATTGATCTAGAAGTGATGACTTGGTATGAGGAAAGTGTTCATTTTCAACCTGTGGTGGATGATGCATGTGCTCATAATGATTAGGGTATGTGAGGTCGGGGCCCTGAGAATGCTCATAATATTCCCTAAAATCACTATGGTATGTGGGGAGTTCATACTGTGAGGCATGCCCGTAAGCAAGCTCTCTAATTGATTTGTTTCCATCCCCAGATGCAGACAAATTTCCTGACATGATTTAGCACTCAAATTGAACTCAAAACCCAGTTGTAGTGGGCTCAGTTTGGTTTATTGGTTTCATTTGGTTTAAATGGGCTGATTTGGTTTAAGAGGGCTTTGGTTTGGTTGGGATTTGGTTTTGTGGGCTGTAGGCTTGGTTATGTGCAAAGCCCAGGTTGTGTGTAAATGCACAGCCCAGTTATACAGGCTTATGTGGGTTGGCAGCCCAGTTCTTAGTGGTTCTCAGCCCAGTTGAAAGGCACAGCAGGCCTCAGTTTTGGTTTAAAAGGGGCTTGTTTGGTTTAAGTGGGCTTCTGTGGGTGTGGGTATGCAGCCCAAATAGTCACCTGATGTGGGCTTAGTCATTTGCGAGCCCGGTGAGAACAAGCTTATGTGGGCTTAGTTTGTTTGCGCCCAGTGCACATTGGATTTCAGATTTGTGAAAAAACAGCTATGGCACAGCTCAAGCAAGGGTTGGTTTATGCTTTAGCACATGCAATGTGCAACACAGGTTTGAGTGCGGCTTATGCACTGGTCTTGTGCACAGAGCAAGTCGAGAAATGGTGCACAGCACAGCCTAGGGTGTAATGCAAAGACAAGAAAACCACGGTTGCACAGGTCTAAGTGCAAATCTTAGCACAGCTTAGCAACACACACTCACACAAAAAGACCCAGCAATTTCTAGCACACAGGGGAGTCACAGCACTTGTTATGTAAGCATACTCAGCACAATGTAGGTATAAACCCCACAGATATAGCAAATGAACAACAAATAACCATTGCCAAGACTTTACAAAATGATTTAACGTTAGACACGTTGCACGATTGATGTTTGCAAGGTCAGTTGACCTCAATGTTCACAGGTTATGCTCAGGGGTATATGGCAGATTGGTCAACTGGTTTATTTGATGTCAACTAGGGTTTGCAAGTATCTGGGCTAACCAATTTGTAGCTCACACTCACAAACGCTCATAGGGGAGTTGAATACAGGCGGGTCTAGGCTATGCTCAGGTCACAGAGCAATGCAGGCTAAGGGTTACAGCACAGGCCCTGTAGATGGGTTATGCTCAGGCAATACAATTCTTCACAGATGTTGTTACACAGATGCCCAGATTAGCAATCACTCAAGACTGTCAACAGTCTGAGTTGATGTCAACTATCTCAGTTGACTTCAACTCAGATTCTTCACAAGCTAGTTTCAGGGGGGCTAGCAAGGGATTTTCACAGAGCACTTAGCTCACAGGTTCTGTGGTGTTAACTCACTCAGTGGACTTCCACTGAGGTTTGCACAGGCTAAGCTCAAACTTGCAGCTTCAGGGGGCTAGCAAGGGAGCAGGGTTTGTGCACATGAACAATACAGATCAGCACACAGACATGGCGGAGCCACTCACCTGAAGTGCAGGGGTTGCTCAGGGTGTTGTAAAGCTCAGGTTTTGTGCCTTTTTCTCCCACTCCTTGGGCTTGCTCACAGCTCACAAGCACCTCAAGTTCTGGGCTTTCCTTGGTTTCCTTGGGTTGGCTCAGCAGCAGCAGCAGCAAAGTAGCATCAACAGAACAACAGGTTAAGGCAATAAGGTGCACAGATGCACAGTTACTCTAACAGAACCACTACACAGATTCCCAAATGAGGGTTTAGCAATTAAGATTACAGTGCAAACAAATGACACAAGTGTGATGGGCTGCTGTGCAAGCTTCGAGCTTAGTCCGGCCATATCTTGATCGAGAGAGGAAGTGCAATGCACTATGAGCTTACAGCTTCTTTTACTTTCAATGGATGAGCACAGATGAAAGAAGTGTACAACTGAAGCTACAAATGTTGAGTGTTATGAGATGCAAACTAACGAGAATACAGTGAACAGGATGCAATATAAGATGCTGAAATGCAAACAGTTAAGCTAATTTAAAAGGTACACAACTAAGTTACTCTAAGGCAGGGCAAAGAGCAATGATTCAAAGTGAATATGTACAAATGAACTAACTAAGATATAACTAAGGGAAAATGATACTTGTAAAATTATAGCTAACTACAAGGCTAAAATACGAGATGTGAAGATATGTGCACCGATGCAAATACAATCTTAACTATGCAAAATCTATGATAATGCATGTGATAGAAAGGATTAAACTACATTTAACACTAAGCTAACACAGTAACTCAGCACATATATACAATTGTAAAATGAAAATCAGTAGAGAATGCAAATTATCAACTTAGCACACGCCAAGTCCCCGGCAACGACGCCAAAAACTTGGTAGGCCTAGAAATGTTTATGTTTTAGCCTACAGTGATAACCGCAAGTGCACGGCGTCTATCGGAGACGTGGCAAGTACGGGTCGAACCACAGAGACTTGTGGTGCTCTGAGTTGATCTAAAGGCTTCTTCTACGAATTCTAACAAGTGCAAGTAACAACGGATGGTTTTTGGTGTCGATACACGACTGAGTTGAAGGTTGTTATAATGAAATAAAACTGAAATAGAAACAGTGAGATAAAATGATGCTAGGATTGTCAAATCCACTACTAAATCATGCTATGTGCTCAACTACGTAGAGTTTTCTTGTTCCTGAGGCAGACAAGGATAATGTGTCAAGATTATCACCTATCTAAGGATGTTTCACCTAGTGACACTTCAATATTCAGCTAAGATACTAACCTAGAGCACTAGTTGTCTAATTAAGCACAACTAGTCAAAAGAATTAGCAATTATGATTATGGATTGAGCAAAAGACACTCAAAAGCAAGTTGTAACCTAACTACAATGGATACAAGGCATCCATTGTGAGAGAAAAGCCTTGGGTACTAGGATTGAAGACATCTCAGTATAGTTTAAGCATTCAAGAATGACTCAAACTCAATTGAAATCACAACATGGATTTAGGGTTTCATCTGAACCCTAGCAATTTGAATTAAAACATGATACAAATATAAATTAACCTAAATTAACTCTAATTGGTGCTCTGGCTAATCCAGGCATCAAGTTTTTCACAGCCAAATCAAGTTCTATTTATACATGAAAACTCAAACCCTAAATTATTTCAAAAACAGAAAAATAATGAAAAACCTCTCACCCACGTCTCTGAATTGCTTTCCTCTCTTGTCAATTCGCCTCAGAGCTCCATGCATGGTTGTTGAGAGAGAACCCTAGTTCTAGTTTTCTTCAAATTGGCTTCTAGGGTTGGAGAAGCTAAGAGAGATAAAACCTAGACCTAGAGAGGGGTGCGACTGTTGCAGGTAAGGTTGGTGGTGATGGGAAACATGGTAAGGAGATGATGATGGAAGGTGTGGTCGGGTGAAGGAGGAGGAAGAGCGAGCTGCGCTGCGTGATGGAGACGGGAGAGGAAGAAAGAGAAAGATGGAAGGAAATGGGTATGGCTCGAGAGGGTATAGGGTTATGCAATTTTGGTGTGAGGCGGGTGCAGCGACGGACGATGAGGAGGTCTCAGCGAGCGTTGGATGAAGCGGCTATGATCTGAACGGCTAAGAGAAGGCTCGGAGTAAACTGGTGTTGAGCGGGAGCATCAAACGCTGATGTGCAAGGCGGAGCGACCGTTGGATGTATCTGAGGGAGATCTCAATGGCTCAGAGTGAGCGGGCTCGGATCCGGGTCGCGGGTCGGGTCTAGCTCAAGCCCATATCTTGTAGATGAGTTGCTACTTGTTGGGTTGGACCTGTTGCGCGCGGGCCTTGGCTATCTGCTCCATAGATGCTCGACTCCAATTCTTCGCTCTTTTGGCTCCTCAATTTCTCCGAGCTTTATTTATTACCTAAAAACACAAAATTAATTAATACAAATATTTATTCTTGAAAACAAAGAAAACACAGAATCTGAGATAATATCTGATTTATGAACACAAAAGATGAGCTAAATGCCAATAAAAAGGTGTATAAATATGCAATATTTGGCACTCATCATTAACAACCTTTAGTTATTAAGGAATATCTTTGAACAATAAAAGATAAGAGTTACTGAACATGTTCAAAGTATGTCGACATCTTATTTCTTTGTAAATATGTTTTCATATTTACAATCTTGGAACCGATTATACCACACTTCCAAACAAGTTTAGAACCGGTTCATCTGATTTCCAATAACAATGTGATTGATCAAATATCAATACACTAATCATGGGTTTACGGTTCCACCAAACACAAGGATCGGTTCTACCTTAATATGGTTACTGGGACCGGTTACATCAGTTACCAGAATTGGTTATGTTAGAACATTGCTCGGTCGAACTCGCATGCGTTTCTATCTCAAGCATGTTTGTCAATGTTAGTGATCAAAACTATAAGTCTTGATTTCTAGTCTACTATAGCTAAGGTCTCGGACTAGGATAGAAAGTGTAGTTGAGCTCAAGAACTCCATGGAAATCATCATACAAGACAAATGACTACTCAAGGAACCGGTGGAACCTCATCGACTAAAAGGTATGTGGAGACTTGAACTTATCTATCACTCAAAAGTCTATTTATCTCCTATCTTGAGACAAAAGTCATTTTGCTATATAGACTAAGATTATACACATTTGGTATTTCGAGCCGAGTTTATCTCGCCTATCTATTTCTCGAAATATGTGTTGGTAAGCTTTCGCTTTAGCCAAATTCATCTTTACCTAGTGACGAAAGTCATGTTATGTTTCAATCACTTTGAAAATTGCTCTGACGAAAAATGGTTTGTGAATATCAACTATATAACGTCCTTTGAAAATGTTTCAATGATTGAAATGAGAGTTTAGATTAAATAACCATTGGTAGGATATAAGCATTGTTGTGGAAACACATATATGTATAAGTCCTTATTCCTTGACACAAAGTTTGCGAACTTTGTTGATCAAGAGAAACGGATGTGGCGTGAGCCGTGTCCGCGAACTCATGGAAGTTCTCGACCCGAGAATTTCTGCTGGAGTTTGTGAACTCCTTCCATGAACTTAAGTCCGCGAACCCAGTCCGCGAACTTAAGTTGGTTATATGTAAAAATAATTATTTTCGAACTCATGTTTAAATAAACTAAGGAATGCTTTTGCAGACCGTGGCTATAAAGTTCATGAACCGATTCGAGTGAATCAAATCGTTTTTGATTCGATTGTGTCTTATGTAGTCACATAAAGATCTAAGCAATTGAACAACTCTCTAACTAGTTCATTTGAGTCATTTGGACTAGTTATGGTAAAGAAGAATTTGGTTGATATGAAGTTGCTCATATGGCTAACCATTTGGTTAACTATTGTTGAATCAACAAATGTACATGTTTGGGTACGGTTACACAATCCTAGAAACGTGCATGTAAATTGTGTATAACAAGCTAAGTTTTCGATCTAACGGTTGAGAAATATTAGCTTGGATCTAATCAGGTTTTCATCTAACGGTGAATATTGAATGCTTTGTTACCAAGCTAACATTGATTGCAAACCCTGATTTAAAAGACTATATAAGGGAGAACTCTAGCAACTCGAAAACCTAATCTCCACACCTTACGTGTGATACTAGTTGTATTAGTCAAACCGATACTAATTTCTCGTAGTTGTGTGATCTGATCTTGCTATTTCTATCGTACGAGTACAATTGTAATAATTGCCTTGAGATTTCTATCTCCGATAGGCAAGGTAAAAAGAAGTCACAAACATCTTCGTATCATCGTTTGTGATTCCGCAATACCTTTTTCGTTGCGTCGATTAAGATTATTATGAGGTGATCGATAATACTAGGGTGTTCTTCGGGAATATAAGTCCGGGTTATCGATTGGTTCTTGTTCACCTTGATTTATCAAAAGACGGAACAAAACTCGTAGGTATATTCGTGGGAGACGGATTTATCTATTATCGTAGACTTTTACGTGAGTGATACTGATTTGTTTATTAAAGTCTTGGACTTTGGGTCGTAGCAACTCTTAGTTGTGGGTGAGATCAGCTAAGGTAATCAAGTACATAGCATCCCCATCGGATCGAGACGTAGGAGCATAACCGTACCTTGGATCAGTGTCGATTGGTTGGGGTTCAACTACGGTCCAACCGGGTTAATTTGGAGTAGGCTAGTGTCCGTGAAGCGGCTTAATACAAGTGTGTGTTCAATCGGACTAGGTCCCGGTTTTCTCGCATTTGCGGTTTCCTCGTTAACAAAATTCTGGTGTCTGTGTTATTTTCTTTTCCGCATTATATTTTGTTATATAATTGAAATATCACAAAAAGTTGTGCGTTGTTCAATCAATCGAATATCCGACCTTTTGGTTGTTGATTTAAATTGATTGAGACTTGGATATTGGTATTTGGTACCATCCAAGTTATCTCTCTAGTATTTGATAAAGACTTCATGATTTCTATTTGCTTGAGTATATATCAAATCGATAGATTGAGATATAAACTCTTTGAAATACTTTTTGTCTAGATTGAGTCTGACTGTCTAGTTGATTCTCTAGAAAGTATATTGGAGTTTGTCCATACAGATTGCTAAGCGAAATATTGGGTGTGGTTGTTGTACCCCCGCTTTTTCAGGTTACATCAATTACCAGGACCAGTTACCATATTCTCATGGTATTACTTGTAATCGGTCACACCAGTTACTAGGATCGGTTACACCAATTATCAGGACCGGTTAAACCAATTATAAGGATCGATTGCACACTCTTTTGTGATCGGTCACACCAATTACAAATATCGATCATACCATCTTAGGTGATTACTTAGGATCGGTTACACCAATAAAAGTCATACCAATACATAAGTCAGGCACTGTGACTAGTTGGTAGGCCCGAGAAGATGTATAAATTTATGTATTTTACGGCCTACGGAAATACCGCAAGTGCACGGTGTCGTGATGTAGCACTGGGCACGTACGGGTCGAACCACAGAGACTTGTGGTGCCCTTATGTTGATCTAAGGCTGCTTAACCGAGTTCTAATGTGACAGAGTTAACAAGAGGGTTGTAACATATATTTTTTGTGCCGAAACGGCAGATATTGAACTGTGATCCTAAACTAAGGTATAAACAATGATAAAAGGATGCTTGGGTCTTCATTCCACCACTTGGTTCCTAGTATGTGTTCAACTAGATTGAGTTTTCTTGTTCCTATAGTAGACAAGTGAGGTGTGTCAATTCCATCACCTAGCTAAGGAGTTTCTCCTTATGATACTCCAATATCAGCTGAAGTTACTAACCCGGAGCACTGGTTGTCTAATTAAGCACAACCAGTCAAGGGAATTAGCATTAGAGCCTAAGGGTTAAGTCGCAATACAACAACACAAATTGTAGTCTAACTACAATGGATCTATTTAAAGTATCCATTGTGAGAGTAAAGTGTTGAGTATTAAGATTGAAGTTATCTTTTAATTTAAGCACTCAAGACAACATAAACTGAATTGAATTCATACTTGGAATTAGGGTTTCATGAAACCCTAGCAAACTAAATTAAAACATAAAAATAACAGGAATTAAATCTAATTGACAGCACTGGCTAATCCAGGCGTGTCTTCTACACTCACCCTTCACTGATATTTATACATGCACAGCAAACCCTAAAACTACCAAACCCTAATTCAATTAAAAATAAGAATTAAATGCAAAGTAATTCAAACCCATACTGCTCTCGCTTCCGATTTACCGACTTCTCTCGCTTCCCGCGGCTCGAGTCGCCATGCATGGGTTGTTGTGACCTAACCCTAGTTCTCATCTATCTCTAAATTAGCTTCTAGGTGTATGGAGAAGCTAAAGGAGAGATAGCTAAGCCTAGAGAAGAGGAGAAGAGTTGTTGGTGGCTATGGAGGTGGAAGAGGTATGGTGCGGCTCGCTCGAGTCCGGTGTCGGGTATGGGGGTGGAGTTGCTCGCAACCGATGGAGACGAGAGAAGGGAAGAAAGAGAAAGAAAGAGAAGAAATGAATTGGTTTTGCTCGATAGGTATAGGGTTAGGTTGATAGGGTGTTGAGCGGGCACAAAGAAAGTGTCGATGGGAGGGCTTCAATGAGCGTAGGATGGAGCCGATGGAGATCGGAACGGCCGAGGATGGTAAGCGGTTTTGGGGCGATCTGGTGTTGCACGGAGCATCAAGAGATGATGTATAGTGATGGAGCGACCGTAGGATGCAGCTGGGAGAGATCTCAACGGCTCGGGACGAGCGGGTTCGGATCCGGGTCTCGGGTAGCTCTAGCCCATGTCTTCTTTGTTGGGTTGCAACTGATTTGCGCGCGGGCTTTGGCTATCCGCTCCATAGATGCTCGACTCCAATTCTTCGCTCTTTTGGCTCCTCAACTTCTCCGACTTTATTTAGTACCTAAAAACACAAAATTAATTAATATAAATATTTATTCTTGAAAGCAAAGAAAACACGAGAAACTGGGATAATATCTCGATTTATGAGCACAAAAGATGAGTAAAATGCCAATAAAAAGGTGTATAAATATGCACTATTTGGCACTCATCAAATACCCCCAAACCTGAATTTTACTTGTCCTCAAGTGAAACAAAATTAGGAAATCCTAACTATACCACCGTCGTAGGTCTCTCGAATGCATTTAGCGTATGCACTAAGCCTTTAAACCCCTAGGTGTCCCTAGTGGACGAGTTGTAGTCTCGTGAGGGTTTACAAGAGGTGTACCCACAAAACCTTCTCCAACTTCGTAATGTAAAAGAGTCTCAAGCCTCCAAGAAGCTATGAGGACATAGAGTTTCGCATGCTAGTAACGAAGTTAGAACTATCGAAGAACGATTCTCATCCTTAAGTGCTTTGAGCGAGAAGTAACCATACCATATGAAAGAATTCGGATTCGATTGTGATCATAAGCCTCGACTTCGCCTCACCATTAGGGTTTTATGATAATTGCACTCAAAAAGATCGCTTTTAGTCTCTCATGTGTGCAGCGGAGTAAAGAGAGAAATCCCGCACACGTTGTAGGTAAGAAGGATAACCTTCCGAAATAAAATCTGAGACTCCACAAAAGTGTGGACAAAAAGAATCTTTTTCTAATGATCTCTAAGAAGGGAAAATCAACCATTAGTAAGGGTGGGAGTACTCACTCACTTCTCACCCGATCGGCAATTAATATCACTCTCTCATAAGAAACCATAGAAACGTCTTCAATCTTCGGTCTTCGGTCTTCAATTGTTGATGACGAACTTCTAAACTTCACAAAACTTGACAATTTTTAACTTTTCTACTCAAATTCCTTGTTGTTTGGATTTTTCTTTTTGAACTCTTCTTTACCATGGTGGTAGCAAAAATAAGAAAATAAACTACAATATTTTTTTGATTTATTTATTTATTTATTTATTTATTTATTTTTTTTTTTTTTTTTTTTTTTTTTTTTGATAAGTGAAAATAAAAATACAAATACAAATAATGAAACAACTAACTCCATGGACAAAGGACTTTATCACTCAATTTTTCCACAACTTGTATTGTCTTGATTTAATAAATTTTATTAATTCTCATCCTATTTTCTTTTCTTTTCTGCACATAAACCTTGGACTATATCAATTTTTCTTTCAATATTCTGATTCCGCTCCGGTTGCTGACGATGATGTGTTTCTATGGGTCTTGCTGATTGAGAGAGAGAGTGATGCTAACGGCAAATCGGTATTTAGAAGGAGTTTTCATCTTTAGACGTCACCCTCATGATTGACAAAAACTAGCACTCAAGAGATCAAAAGTAGTGCTGAAAATGGTGCGAAGTTGGGTAGCTCACCATTCCTACCCGGAATTTACGTATGGTGACACACACTCTAACAGACTTTTCTAGAAAGTTGCAAAAATTGAAGGTTGGTGCCTCACTTGATGTAAATTGGGTAGTCTCCACTATGGGTGATCACAATTCTACTACCGAATATCTAAACAAAGACCTAATTCGCCCTCCCGTATGGTTAAATCCAACTTTAACGCTCTAATCAACTAAGAAACCCGATTGTGTTCTCCCAAGACTTCTAACTTTTGTTATTTCGGTCCTATTCTCTATGTAAACATAGCTAAAAGCATGCTAGTGACTCTAAAATCTCTAAAAGTTGGAGGTTTTTAAAAAAATATTTTTTTTTTTTTTTTTTTTTTTTTTTTTTTTTTTTTGAAAATAAAAGGTAAAATAAAAGACTAAAAACTCTAAATGCAAAATAAAAACTAAAAACTCTAAATGCAAATGCACCCCCAAACCTAAATCGAACATTCTCCTCAATGTGTCTTCATATAGAAAAATTTAAACAAATACATACCGAGAGAACTATGCCGATAAGAGAAAAGGGAAGAGATTACCTGGATGTCGGCGGGAGCAAGGTTGAGCTTCATTAATCAAGGCAAAATCCAACATTCTCAGTGGTGATCATATCGGATTAGCACAAAAAATGCACAAGAAGACTCAACCGATTCAAGAAAAGAAAATTTAACAAGTCCTAAATAGTTGAGGGTTAACCCAAAAAAGTAATGTACAGAAACATCAACATGAAAATGGGATTTGGTTTATGTGGGAATTTGGTTTGTTGGGATTTGGTTTGGTTTATGTGGGAAGCCCAGGTTGCTGTGGGCTCAATTTGGTTTGTTTGGGATTTGCTGTTTGAAACCCAGAATTTGTAAAACTTTACAGCCCAGTTGTGTAGCTTAGTCTTTTGCACAGCCCAGCTAAATAGGCCAAGTTATGTGGGCTCAGGTGGGTGCAAAGCTCAGCTTTGATTGTGGGCTTCGTTGTGCAGTGCAAGCCCAGATTGATGGCCTGAGTATGTGGGCCGAGTTTGGTGCAGCCAGGTTGGGTTCGGTTAGCCCACTGATGTCGGCCAACGAGATGTGGGTTTAGCTAGCCCAGTGTTGCTTGAATGGCCCAGCCTTATGCGAGCCAAGTTATATGGGCTGAAGATTGTGTGTAGAGCCCAGGTTCAGTTAACCCAGCAGTGTGGGCTGAAAGTTTTGGTTTATGTGGGCTCAGTTAGGTGCAGAGCCCAGCAGTTGAATGGCCCAGTATGTGGGCTTTAGTTATGCACAGCCCAGCAGCTGAACTTATGTGGGCTCCTTGTTTGGTTTATGCAGAGCCCAAGTTTTCTCAACCCGGTCCGAGAGCAAACGGACCATGCATCGGCTATGCACAGTTGGCAATTGTACTCACAAGTTTAGCATACAAACACAAGTTTGCACGGGTTGTGTGCACAGAGCGATTATAGGCACAAGTTTGCAAATGGGTACAACACGAGAGAAACCAAAGACGGCTGATCCACGTACACACAACACATTTCAAAGACAAATGATGTGCGTAACAACAATGTATAGAGCACAATGAAGATCCGAAATTTCACGTATGCATGCACAAGGTTTTCACAGGTCACAGGGCACTTAAGCTTGGCTCTCCAAGTGGTAGCTCAGCCAACTTGGTTGTCCAAATTGTCACTTCGCAAGTTGTGACTCTAGGTGTTGAATTCTCAGGTCATTGACATATTTGGCTTAGCTCTAATTTAGCAGCATGCACATATAATTGGCTCTCACAGGTTATGCAGGGGAGCCAATGGCTCACAGGGCCTGTGGCATCAACAAGCTTGCCTGAGTTGATGTCAACTGTCTCAGTTGACTTCAACTGGGATTTCTCACAGGCTAAGCTCAGGGGTCTGTCAACTGGGCCTGTAACACACTTGGAAGCCTCAAGTGGAGCTCAACTCACAGCTTCAGGGGGCTGGAGATTGGCAGCTCAGATGGTCTATGTACCTCAAGTTTTCAGGGCTCAAGCACAAGTATATTTATAGATCAAAAGGTACATCTCAGAGTGGCAGGGCAGATTTAAGCTACAGCTACTTGGGTTTCCAAGTTGTGCCCCAACACTTGCGGCTTCAGGGGGCTAGCAAGGTGGCTAAATTATCATGCAAGGCACCCACACAATTCAACACAAAATCAGAGCATCATTAACTAGCAGGGCATGCTCACAGGTTTATGCTCAGAGTTGCCTCAAAATAACATGTGACAAATTCAAACAGGGGATGTTTAGTGAGCATTCATGGCATATCACAAAGATCATAGTTATGAGGATCAAGACCTAATCATACAAAGACTAGGTGGATGGCTCACAAGGCTCACGGGGCATACACTATTCAATTACACATGGGTTGTAGGGCATACAATGCGGAGCCACTCACCCTCAAGTGCGGGGTTGCTTAAGGTTGTTGCAAAACTCCGCTTTTTTCGCCTTCCTCTTGGGTTGGCTCAAGAACAGCCGCTCAAGAGCTCACCCGCCTTGTGCAGAAGCACAAAGCAAGTTCCTCCATTCATGCACCTTGGGTTGGCTCGAGTTACCATTTGCACAAAGAAAGACACGCTTGGGTGCCCGAATTGCACTAAGAACAACAGCTCACGAGTGCCTTTCATCTCAAAGGAGGGTTCGATTCTCAATAATGCACAGCTCAAGACACAAAAAGGTGCACAAATGCACAACACCGAGTTAAATGGACCGACGAGGAATGAGAATTACTACAATGCAAGGCTATATGCACTAGATGCAAAGATGCAAATGACAGGTGAAATTAGACTATAATGCAGATCATGTATTGACAATAAAAATCGAAGGTGAAGCTCAACTAAACTATACTAATACAGGGTTTTCAATGCAAGGAAAAGACTAAGAAGGGAAAGATGAAAATAACGACTAACTTTAAAATGCGGATATGCGGGGTTTGACAAAAGATAAATGCAAGAATGCAATAACAAAAAGCTATAAAAGATGCGAGAATTAGGCAAGTTACTGACTAAGTTAAACAAGAAAAAGAAGACTAAGTTACAAATACAGATGAAAATGCAATGATAAGATGCAATACTACACTAACACAGGGCTAATAATAATGCAAGGTGAGTATGTACAGGGGATAGAATGAAACTCAGTAAAGCAAAGCACAAAAATCACACAGGGCACACACCAAGTCCCCGGCAACGGCGCCAAAAACTTGGTAGGCCCGAGAAGATGTATAAATTTATGTATTTTACGGCCTACGGAAATACCGCAAGTGCACGGTGTCGTGATGTAGCACTGGGCACGTACGGGTCGAACCACAGAGACTTGTGGTGCCCTTATGATCTAAGGCTGCTTAACTGACTTCAAGTAACAGAGTATAACAAAAGGGTTGTAACATATATTTTTGTGCAAACGGCGAGATATTGAACTTGTGATCCTAAACTAAGGTATAAACAATGATAAAAGGATGCTTGGGTCTTCATTCCACCACTTGGTTCCTAGTATGTGTTCAACTAGATTGAGTTTTCTTGTTCCTATAGTAGACAAGTGAGGTGTGTCAATTCCATCACCTAGCTAAGGAGTTTCTCCTTATGATACTCCAATATCACAACTGAAGTTACTAACTTGAGCACTTGGTTGTCTAATTAAGCACAACCAGTCAAGGGAATTAGCATTAGAGCCTAAGGGTTAAGCTGCAATACAACAACACAGTTGTAGTCTAACTACAATGGATCTATTTAAAGTATCCATTGTGAGAGTAAAGTGTTGAGTATTAAGATTGAAGTTATCTTTTAATTTAAGCACTCAAGACAACATAAACTGAATTGAATTCATACTTGGAATTAGGGTTTCATGAAACCCTAGCAAACTAAATTAAAACAGAAAAATAACAGGAATTAAATCTAATTGACAGCACTGGCTAATCCAGGCGTGCCTTCTACACTCACCCTTCACTGATATTTATACATGCACAGCAAACCCTAAAACTACCAAACCCTAATTCAATTAAAAATAAGAATTAAATGCAAAGTAATTCAAACCCATACTGTTCGCTTTCTGATTTACTGACTTCTCTGCTCCTGCGGCTCTGAGTCGCCATGCATGGGTTGTTGTGACCTAACCCTAGTTCTCATCTATCTCTAAATTAGCTTCTAGGTGTATGGAGAAGCTAAAGGAGAGATAGCTAAGCCTAGAGAAGAGGAGAAGAGTTGTTGGTGGCTATGGAGGTGGAAGAGGTATGGTGCGGCTCGCTCGTAGTCCGGTGTCGGGGTATGGGGGTGGAGTTGCTCTGCAACCGATGGAGACGAGAGAAGGGAAGAAAGAGAAAGAAAGAGAAGAAATGAATTGGTTTTGCTCGATAGGTATAGGGTTAGGTTGATAGGGTGTTGAGCGGGCACAAAGAAAGTGTCGATGGGAGGGCTTCAACGAGCGTAGGATGGAGCCGATGGAGATCCGAACGCCGAGGATGGTAAGCGGTTTTGGGCGATCTCTGGTGTTGCACGGAGCATCAAGAGATGATGTATAGTGATGGAGCGACCGTAGGATGAAGCTGGGAGAGATCTCAACGGCTCGGGACGAGCGGGTTCGGATCCGGGTCTCGGATAGCTCTAGCCCATGTCTTCTTTGTTGGGTTGCAAATGATTTGCGCGCGGGCTTTGGCTATCCGCTCCATAGATGCTCGACTCCAATTCTTCACTCTTTTGGCTCCTCAACTTCTCCGGACTTTATTTAGTACCTAAAAACACAAAATTAATTAATATAAATATTTATTCTTGAAAGCAAAGAAAACACGAGAATGGGATAATATCTCGATTTATGAGCACAAAAGATGAGTAAAATGCCAATAAAAAGGTGTATAAATATGCACTATTTGGCACTCATCACTAGTTTTACCAAGATACATAACAAGTTATGATCGGTTCTACTAACTCACACATATTGGTAATCCAAAGATATGCAATGAATAACAATACCAATAAGCCTAGCGATTTCCCTTTCGATTCATAAAACAAGTTCATGAATGTACTTCCTTTAAACGAATGTAAACATTATTTCCTAGGTCGACATATTCACCCATACCCATACACATAATCACAATAGCATTCATACGATCATGTCTAGGGGTGCACATACCCTACCCATACCCGCCAATCCTACCCTACCCGCCAGTATTTTAACCGTATCCTATCCTACCCATTATTTGGCGGGTAGGGTGACGGTTAGAGATTTCTTACCCGCCGTTAAATGGGTAGGGTGACGGGTAAAGCTCCAAATTATCCTATCCTACCCGCCTACCCGCTTTATATTGAAAAGACAAAATAACTCTTCCATAGTTTTTTTTCTCCTGCCCATCTTTTCGTTATTTTTAAACTTACCAAGGGCAAACTAAAAACTTATTTTTTCCTTTACCTATCCCTATCTCTTTTCTTCCCCTCAAATCGAACTCCCCCTCAAATCGAACACACAAAAACCCATATCCTTCCCCAATTCAAACCCTAGACCTTACTATTCTCGAATTCATGTTCATCTGAATTTTCTGCATCTGAAAAAAAAAAAAAAAAAAAAGAAACGGACGAGAAAAGAGAAAGAGGGAGCAAGAAGGGAAAAGATCATGTGAGGTGATGATTTTCGGATAGATAATAATGTTTATATTTAACTGTTCATGATTAAGAATCGATCCTTTTATTGTTTCAGATGATTAAAAGCTCGAGAAAATGTTTAAGAGATAGTTGCAGACAAGAAAAGTTGAAGAAGACGACGATTGGGGTTGATTCGATCGTCGAAACAACTCAACAAGTAAGTTAGTATAACCCAATCTTTTATTTTGCTTGAATTGCATGATGTTTTGTGTTAATTTTCCGTTGGAAGAAATTTTAATTTTAGGGTTCACATAAAATTTGGGGGTTTTAAGCTATTTTTGTAATTTACAGTTTAATTGAAATCGCCATTGAAATTGTAGATTCGTGATTGTAAAATTGACATTTAGGGTTTCTTTACTCACCATGTTGATATTTCTTATTTCACTGTTTATTAACCAAAACACCATATACTCATCAAGATGCTATTTCCTAACTATGATCAGCTTGACTTCATTATCTGTAAAAAATTTATCGGGCATCCTTGGATAGGAAGTTGTGTGCTTAGATCTGGTGTGCATTCCGTAGCTCATTGACACAGTCACCTCTCTCGAATACAGCTGTAGCTCCCATTCCCATGACTGTATACAATCAAGAACCCATCTCCTCACTAGCTCATTGGTTCATAGTTCATACACCTTTATAGTTTTCACAATTTCACATTCTCTCTGCTCTGCAAGTTTAGCTGGTGGCCTGGCTTTTAGGATCATATTTGGGGCAGTTTGGTTTTTTTCTTAAGCCCAGTTTTCCTAGGTCGTCTCTCAATTCTAATTGGGTTTTTCAAAAAAAATTTCTCTATGGGAAGAAATTGAATGAAAAATTAGAAGAAAATGTACAACGGGATCAAGAAGTTCAGGAACCAAAGACTGGGAAAGTAGGGGATCTAGAAATTGATTGAAAAGGCCAGATTCATCTCAAATTGGTTGTTTTAGAAGATGAATTGATTGAACAAGGTTATACATACTTTGATGATGAGATTTCTCGGAAGCTTGATGAAGCCAGACATCATTGGAGAAAAACAACAACCAAGTATTCATCTTTCCCTCTATCTCCTTCTATTTGTGATTGTTATTATATGAATTTATTGAATTAGATAAATGATATGTGGATCAGTGGTGAAATTAGAATGGGGGGTGCAGGATTTCATTCCTTGTTTGCTCTGTGTGGGATATGAAAGTTTGTTTTATGTTGCTTGTTGGTGGATTGATTTGTTGTGTGTTTGAAATAGCTCAAAGTATATAGTAGATGCATTTTGAATAGAAAATTTGTTCAAGTGCTTTAGTCTAAATGTTGAGATCAATGAAGCGTGTATTACTGTCTCTTGGTGAGCTCTGTTCCTTAAAAGAACTGGTTAGGGAAAGTGTACAAGTTGTTTGGTTGTGCAATTATTGAAAACATAGGTTGTGTTTCAACAATTAACTTAGCAGTTGACATTATTGGGTTTGGTAGTGTTGATCTGCCCTGTATACATTTTAAAGTCATACTTTGTAGTTCAATCTGAAAGTTATCATCTATGGTTAGAGCGGTTAGACTAGGTGCCTTATTGAACTTGAAAACTTGCTTAAGTACCACAGTGTGGCCCTCTTCTAACTCCAAGATCATCGACACTTGTGTGCGTAAGTGAAGGAGCCATCTCCTCAAAAACATGCTCTTTTTGATTTTACTCGAGTAAATACTTGAGCTGATTTAAGCCGATATATCGATTTTATTTGATCTCTCGGTTCTTTGTCGGTTTCCTAATTTCTCCGTTCATAGGAAATGAGGTAGTAAATTAGTGATAGTAGATTTTCTCGCTTCGGGTTGCATCTCCGCCACCTCCACCTCGATTTTATTTGATCTCTCAAGCTACATCTCAATCTGTGCAACAAAGGGCCGGTGTTGCATCTCCGCCACCTCCACCTCCACCATCTTATCAAACTCGAGGTCGAGAAAGACGCTTTTCTGGGTACATATTTAGAGAGACTGCGATACTCGGTCAAAGCGGGAACCGGGGAAAAAAAGCGCAGTATTCTTAAAGTTCAGTTCTATATTTGTTTGTTCATTTTTACCTAGTTAGATTGGCAGTACCATTGGGTACATATTTAGAGACTCGGCTTTTAGCTGTTGCAAGTTTTTTTTTTTAAGCATTTTTGTACTCAGGAAAAGCAGAAACAGGGAAAAAAAAACCAGGAAAAAAACTTATACCCGCCACCCTATCCTACCCGACCCGCCAACTAACGGGTCGGGTAGGATCTTACCTGTTTAATGGCGGGTAGGGTGGCGGGTAAAATTTTTCTTATCCGCCCGTCAGCGCGTAGGGTGGCGAAATTGGCCATATCCTACCCACCCTACCCGTGGTGCAGCCCTAATCATGTCGATGTATTATATACGAAGTTCAAAAGATAAGTGTTATACTTCGTATTCTAATTCCTTAACACTATGTTTACTAGAGTATAATCATTCACAGCTTCATAGTTATGTTTTCAATATAGCACGACTTGAAAGATACTTTGGGAATGAAACAGTTCAAGTCAAAATATTACTAACCTCAAGAGGAAGGATGATGTTGTCGATGTAGGTTGTTACTTCTTCACATTCTTCAAGTCTTCGAGTAATACTTGTATGTCTCATTATCCTAATCTTTCTAGCCTAACCTATACGAAGTTGTCTCTAGTACATAATCGAGCGACTCTTTAATTGAGTTTTGATTCGCTAAAATATGACAACCAAACTTGACATACCAACGCTTGGTGGGTTCAACCGAGCTATGCTCTAACAAGGGCCTTCTGAATCTCAAGAGTCCTAAACAAAAAATCCTTTATTTGCTGCACTTCCCTTCTTAATTCCTTCAATTCTTCAAGAACACCAGAAAATTTCTGAAGATTTGAAGGGACAACTATTGGTTTTCTCATATTCCTCATTTTTCTTTTAAGTTGGAGTGAACATGAGGAATGTCTTAATCTTTCATGATTGATGGCTTAACAATCATATTAACATCTTTTCCATCAGAAGATATGGTGCTTGGAGTCTCCAAAGCAATATGGGTTTGTGAGAGGGATTTCTCAGAACAATCTCTACAAGCAAACTTGTGATAAAAGAGTTTCTTAGGGAAGGAAAAAGGAATGTAGGGTTACGGAACCTTTATACACTACAAGGATTCACGTACGCACAACTCTTACCCTATAAAAGGCATAATTGTCTATTTTAACCCTGTTTTAATGATTAAACAGGGAAGTCCTTTCCAATATCAATTAGTGAACAATTGAACAACTCTATTTGAAACACAATTAGATTCATTTGATTATCTATCATGATTTATTGATCATCATATTTGATCAAGCAGTGTTAGATGAATGTGGCTATGGCAAAAGTGTTCATATGGCTCACTTCGGTTAACTGTTATTGAGCCAACTCAATATACATGTTTAGGTACGGTTATCCATATCTAAGTCATTTGTGTGTAACAAGCTAAGACCATGTAAAAGTGGAGATTGATTGCTTAATTTCTAAGCAGGCTTAGCTTGAATCTTAAATCATGAGTTCATATAACGGTAAATATTAAATGTTTTGTTACTAAGCTATCTTAGATTTGATTGTAAGCAACCCTGATTTGAAAGACTATATAAGGGAGAACTCTAGCAATTGGAAAATCTAATCCTGACACTTTCTTGTGTCCTAGTTGCAAACTAGAATCGATTCTCCTTTAACCTAGGTTTTTCCAAAACCATTATTAGGTTAACGACTTTGAAGACTTCATTTAGGATTCGCGAAGCCAGATCCAACTATTTTCTCTGTAGTTGTGTATTCTGATCTTACTTGTTCTATCATATTGAGTTTTATCTTCTCTAAGATTTACTCGAGATTTATCTCTGATAGGTAAGATATAAAAAGTAATCACAACATTTCTTCGTCTCGGACTCTTGTGATTCCGCAATAACTTTTTCTGCTAATCAGTTAGGTTATTGTGTGGTGAGTGATATTTAGGATGCTCATCGGGATTATACGTCCGTGGTATTAGTTGGTTCCTGTTCACCTTGATTTTTGTATCAAAAGACGGAACAAAATGAATAAAGGATAGACATATCTTTGGGAGACAAATTTGTTTATAAGTCTTCGACTTTGGGTCGTAGCAACTCTTAGTTGTGGGTGAGATCAGCTAAGGGAATCAGGTACGCAGAATCCGGCGTGATTCTAGAGGCGTAAGGAACGCGACTGTACCTTAATCGGTGTGAGACTTGGTCAGGCTCAACTACATTCCAGTCCGAAGTTAACTTTTAGTAGGCCAGTGTCTGTAGCAGATTAATATAGTGTGGTGTTCAAAGCTGGACTAGGTCCCGAGGGTTTTCTGCATTTGCGGTTTCCTTGTTAACAAAATTTTTGGTGTCTGTATTATTTATTTTCCGCATTATATTTGTTTATATAATTGAAATATCACAGGTTGTGCGTAGTTCAATCAGTTGATAAATCCGGCCTTGTTTGTTGGATATAACTTGATTGACACTTGGGCATTTGTCTTTTGTACTGTCCAAGTATTTCTCATATCAATCAGGCTCATAGATTTCTATCTGTTTGATTTGCTGATTGTATTGAGAAAAAGAGATAAAGCTCTTTGATGTATTTCTTGATTGAGTCTCACTTTTAAGTTGGTGCTCTTGGAATTATATTGGATTTTAGTCCATACGAATTGCCGAACGAATTATTGGTTGTGGTTGTTATACCCCCGCTTTTTCAGGGATAATATATATTCAAATTCAGTACATCATTTTGGAGACAGATTCATCAAATGTTACACCACCAATTATGGAGAATGCAACAGCCTAAAGTGGGAGGAGCACTATATTATCAAGGATATTAAATTTTATCCCAATAGTTTTATTAGTTGGAAAGTTAAACATGTTATTGATGAGCGCAATAAGCCTGCTTATATGCTAGCAACGCACTCCAGATTTTTAAAAGTATCTAAAATTTAGCAGGGATATGTCTCTAATTTTACTAGTACTCAAGTTGAGGACGATATGAAAAATCTTCCACCTAACTTATTCAATCAATAAATAAATTAACCTTTGCATTAAAAAACAACAACTAGGAAAAATTACTATTTTTTTGATTGGAAAAGATAGTTTATTAATGAATTAAAGAGGTGACCTTTGGCCCATACATGTTATAGTTTCTAGCATCATAGGAAAGATGTTAGAGCATTTCTCGGTCGAACTCGCAACCGTTGTTATCTCAAGCTTGTTTGTCAAGTTTAGTTGATCAAAACTATAGTCTTGATTTCCAGTCTACTTATAGCTATGTCTCGGATTAGGATAGAATGTGTAGTTGAGCTTTAGACTTCACGGCGTTCATCGATTGAAGACGAAGATCTACTGAGGAGAGCTTGGAAGAACTTCATCAACAAAAGGTATGTAGAGACTAAAACTTATCTATCACTCAGAAGTCTATTATATTTTATCTCCTTATAAGACTAAGTCGTCTAGCTATATAGACTTTTATATTATACACATTTGATATTTCGAGCTGAGTTTATCTCGCTTATCTATTTATCGAAATATGTGTTGGAAGCTTTTTGCTTTAGCCATATTCATCATATTCTTGACGAGTTTATTTGGAGACAATTGATTTGTCGGAAACTAAATATTAAGTCAAAAGATGATCATGTGAAAATTGCCTTGAAACACCTTACATGATTTGTGTGAGACAATCATTTGATGTTGACTTGGAAAGTTTCGTCTATCAAGACTTATCTGTGGGAGACAGATTTGTTTATAAATCCTCGACTTTGGGTCGTAGTAAGTCTTAGTTGTAGGTGAGATAAGTGCGCAGAATCCGGCGTGGTTCTAGAGGCGTAAGGAACGCGACCGTACCTTAATCGGGGTGAGACTTGGTTACGGCTCAACTACATTCCAGTCCGAAGATAACTTGTAGTAGCCTAGTGTCTGTAGCGGCTTAATACAGTTTGGTGTTCAAACCTGGACTAGGTCCCGGGGTTTTTCTACATTTGCGGTTTCCTCGTTAACAAAAATTCTGGTACGTTTGTGCTATTTCTTTTCCGCATTATATTTTTATATAATTGAAATATCACAGGTTGTGCGTAGTTCAATCAGTTGATAAATCCTACCTCGTTTGTTGGATATAACTTGATTGACACTTGGGCATTGGTCTTTGGTACTGTCTAAGTTATTTCTCATATCAATCAGGCTCAAGGATTTCTATCTGTTTGGTTTGTTGATTGGATTGAGAAATAGAGATAAAGCTCTTTGATATATCTCTTGATAGAGCTCGCTTTTAAGTTGGTTCTCTCGGAATTATATTGGAGTTTAGTCCATACAAATTTCCGAAAGAATTATTGGGTGTGGTTGTTATACCCCCGCTTTTTCAATTGGTATAAGAGCAGGCAAATACGCTAAGACCTCATATGTCTGTATTTGTGAAATCCGACTCTGCGTACAGAAGTGCTATCTCTATAAACGTACTTCCAGTCTTCGATGACTCTAATTACTTATGATGGAAAATTGCTATGCGTGCCTTTCTTCAAGCGCTTGATTTTTAATCATAGGTTCGTGTTGTTTATGGCTATGATCCTCAATTAGTTACAGTAAACAATGTAATTATTCCAAAGGATATTGGTGAGTATGATCCTGTCGAGATTCTCGCTGCAAAGCAAAATTCTGACGGATGAAATGTTATCATCCATATCTTTACCCCAGATCTTCAGCACCATGTGTCTACATGCAATAAATCTAAAAAGGCTTGGGATATCTTAGAAACCGTATTTGAAGGGAATACCTCTGAGAAAGAAGCTAGGCTTCAAAACCTAAATTCTGATTGGGAAAACCTTCGTATGGCTGATGTAGATTCATTTGATGAGTTAAATCACAAAGTGTCTGAAATTGTTAATACATATTTTGCATTGGTTAGGACTATTCCTGAAAAGGACATTGTGATGAAAATTCTCAAATCGCTGCCAGTTAGATACGATTCTAAGAAACATGTCATCGTTAAGGGAAATAACCTTGAAACACTTTCCAGAAACTCACTTGTCGAAAACTTAAAAGTACTTGATCTTGATCAGAACTCAGTCAGAACATCTGCGTTCAATATTGTGACCAATACAAGTGAATCTCCTAACTTTTCTTGGGCTGATGAATGTTGTTTAAATCATGTTGATCTTGACAAGTCATTGATTATACAAAAGATCTAGGATATTGTGAAGAGAAGCAAGATATCTGAGAAATGGCTCTGTCTCTCTGATGCTTCAGATGATTCAATACAATAATTAAAATCAAGTCAGTGTGTCATGAATATGCATACTTCTGAAGGTCGCACAGAAAATCCTTCTCTCTCTGCAGAAACTTCTATTAACTCAAATTCTGATTCAGAATACGAATCTGACACTGAGATTTTGAAATTCTTTGATAAAAATGAAGAAATTCATCAAGAAAATCTCCAATTGAAGAGTTTGTCGGAGAAACTTGAATCATCACTTCAGGTGAAAAATCTTGAGATTTATTATCTTAATGATGAATTCACCAGAAGCCTATCTCTAAAAGAAAAAGAGATTGATACTCTTATGTGTGACCTGCAAAGGTTATCTGGAAGTTCTGACAAGATCTCATCAATGTTATTTGGTCAGAAGTCTTTTGGATACACAAAGAGTATAGTGTTTAGAAGCAAGACCGTGAGCACTAAAAACTTCTTTGTTCTAGCCGGTTTTGGAAAGGTGGATGAAGAAGGTTGTGATAAATAGGAGACCAATCGACAAAATAAAAATTCCTCTTTGAATTGTTTGTTTTGTGGAAATTCAAATCATGTTCAAAGTAAGTGTTGGAAATTCAAGAGGAACAAAAAAAGAATTGCCAAGATTCAAGGTGACACGCAAATAATGAATCTGTCTTGGGTAAACAACAGGTAACCCCTGAAGATAAGAAGAAGTCTAGGAGAACCAGAGTCAGACGAGGTAAGAAATCTGTTTATACAATAAACCTTGGAATGTCATCATGTAACACAAGAAGTGATCTTTATGCTCACTCCGTCGCTACCTAATTGTAGTCATGTATGCATCCTCGTTATTAACTTGAGAATATGAGGATTGCATCAAGGTTGCTCAAGTCTTGCATAGTCGTTTATTTCTTATCTTAGAGTTTACATAAGGTTATGTAAGTTATGTTTCGGAAAGTGAATATTTTCTTATCAAAAATAGATAATGGATCGTGAACCGTTAAGACTTTTTCAAAATTCATCTTGAAAAACTGTTTAGGGTTTGGTATTCTCCGTGCTCAATTTATATTCCTTTGTGATCAAAATGCTCTTCACTTGTTTTTATTTGAAAGATACATTATCATGGTACCTGTAACTAGAGGTACCACAAAAATGGATGAGGTAGAATCAGTTAATGTGTATATATGTGAATGAATCCAATCCTCAAGGAAGAAAAATGACTACAAATGATGAAAAAAGTTCTTCTTCTAACTTTTTTTTGTATATTTGTCAGAATGATAATTACTTTAGGGCTATGGTGAAGGATTTCATCAACAAAAGAAATGACTTAAAATCTCAAATCATTTTCTCTTTGGAAAAGATATCTCACTATGAACAAATGTTATCTCTAACATAGGACACCTTGTGTGAACGAAAAGAAAGCTTAGTGAGTTAACCGATATTTCGAAGATCCGGAAGAATTGAATGATCCTATAATCAATGGATTTTTCAATAATGAAAAGGAATTTTCGGTAGACGCTCGAGAAAGCTCTACGATGTCTAGGAAACTTCTTATGAGAATTTATTCTTATGTTTTAAGAAGGATAACTAGGGTTTGGAATAACAAATATTGTTACACATAGCTATTGCCAACGATTTTCATCTTGCAATATTTTTATATTTATTTATTTAAATTCTAAGTTATTTGGAAGATGATTTTGCAGTATTAATCTTTATTGGTTTTATATATTGCAAAAATATTTTATGGGATATGTGTGTTTACGTCCGTGAACTATGATTATCTCATATATGTTCAAAAGTTAAGTCTATTGTGTCTTTATGCAAATATTGATAAAAGATAGAATGAACTTTGGAAAAAATCCAGATATTGATCTTTCCACGATCCACTTTTATGTGAAAGTATTGTATGGCTCGTAAGTTTTCTTATGTCGAGCATTTACAATTAAATTAATCAATAAGGTCTCTTGTAGTTAATTTATTCGAGTTTACTGGATAAAAATCCATGTGGTTTGTTAACGTCCAAAGAAATCCTTCTTTTCTTGTAAAAGTAAGGTCGCTCATGTTGTTCTTTCGGGAATGACATATTATGGGGGAGAGTTCTTAATTCAACTTGTGCTTAATTGCAAAATCTTTGTAGGGAGTACGGCTGTGGATTATTGTAAGAGTTATCTTGTATCTTTATAAACTCCTTGATGGCACTAAGTTTCCACTATGTGAAATCATCGAAACAAAGTTGATATGTTCTCTTTTAGTCATGAATTATCTCTTTGAGAATTTCATTATGATCCCGTAGTTTTCGTACCTTTGTCACTTTATATTGACAAAAAGGTGGAGAATTATTTGGTAGTTCACACTACATACATGGTTTACCGACCATTATGTAAGGGGGAGTTGTTTTCATTGTGAGATGGAACTATTGACTAAGGGGGAGTGATACATATCACCGTAGTATTATTGTCAAAGTTGTGATGCAATTGGACTTTGATGTTGTGTAATAATACTATGACACTGTATAATAATGATTGAGAACATATGTTTTCTTATTGTTATGGCTACGGATATTCAACAACAATGATGCTGAGTTGAACACGTTCAGAATCGCTGGAGTACTTGGAGTAGCGAAGAATTCAAGGAATGTTGAAGAGCCAAGGAAATCAAGCATAATGGATGAGAATCTACAAAGTTTATTTATTTTGTAATCCATATGTATTGATAGTTTTGTCACTAAAATTGATAAAGGGGGAGATTGTTGGAGCACTGCTTGGTCGAACTCGCAAGTGTTGCTATCTCAAGCTTGTTTATCAAGTTTAGTTGATCAAAAATATAATCTTGATTTCTAGTCTACTTATAGCTGTGTCTCGGATTAGGATAGAATGTGTAGTTGAGCTTTAGACTTCACGACGTTCATTGATTGAAGACGAAGATCTACTATGGAGAACTTGGAGGAACTTCATCAACAAAATGTGTGTGGAGACTAAAACTTATCTATCACTCAGAAGTTTATTCTATTATATCTCCCAATGAGACTAATCCGTATAGCTATATAAACTTATATATATATTATTATACACATTTTTTATTTCGAGCTGAGTTTATCTCGCTTATCAATTTCTTGAAATATATGGTGGAAGCTTTTTGCTTTAGCTATATTCATCGTATTCTTGACGAGTTTAGTTGGAGACAATTTATTTGTTGAAAACTAAATATTAAGTCAAAAGATGATCATGTGGAAATTTCCTTGAAACATTTTACATGATTTGTATGAGACAATCATTTGATGTCGACTTAGAAAGTTTCGTATTGATCATTCGATCACTTGAGAATTACTTGAAGCTAATAGTTTGTGTGTGACAGTTGTTGTCGTCTTCTAAGGATGTTTTTATATTGATTGAAATGGGAGTTTAGAACAGTTAACCATGTCTGGACACAACACAGTATGCATACCTAGTATACGAACTGTTTTGTAGTGATTCAAGTCCGGGTACTTTATTTGCGTACCTAGTATGCGAACGATTTTAACTGTAAAGGTCCGGGAACCTTGTTTGCTTACCTAGTATGCGAACGGTTCTACCTGAGTTGGGTCCGAGACTGTTGTTTGCGTAGCTTTAGCGAACACAGTGGTCAAGTTCTAAAATCACTTAAGTATGTTTCTCATACTCATGAACTAAAACATTTATGAATTAAGGAATGCAATCTTTGCAAACTGTGGCTTAATGTTCATGAACTGATTCTTATATGTACGATTACGAATCAATCCGATTTTGTTTCAATTTGTTCATAAATATTTCCATGAGATAGTGAACAATTGAACAACTCTATGCGAAACACAATTAGATTCATTTGATTATCTTTCATGTTTGATTGATCATCATATTTGATCTAGAAGTGTTAGGTGAATGTGGTTAAGAAAAAAGTGTTCATATGGCTAACTTCGGTTAACTGTTATTTTAGCCAACTCAATATACACATTTAGATATGGTTACCCATATCTAAATGAAGGTATATTTGATTTGTGTGTAAGCTAAGACCATCTAATGGTGGAGATTAGTTGCTTTATTATTAAGCAAACTTAGCTTGAATCTTAAATCAGGATTTCATCTAACGGTGAATATTGAATGCTTTGTTACTAATATATCTTAGCTTTGATTGTAAGCAATCCTGATTCGAAATACTATATAATCTAGAAACCTTAAACCTAATCCCGACTTTAAGTTGCGTACTAGAATCTAACCTGGGTAAAACCATAAACGGAAGTCTTCATTTCAGAACTCTATTTTCTCTATAGTTACGTAACTCTTACTTGTTCTATAAAATCTTCTCTAAATTTGTTTTGAGATTTATTTACCCTCAACACTTTATACCATATAGTTTAATTTATTATGAGGTCTCTAGTTGCGTTATCAATCGTTCATGACCTTGATTTATCGATTCTCCTTTAACCATTAATAAGTGTTGGATACTCCTTCACTTTACTAATTCACCTAGGGTTTTTCCAAAACCATGTTAGGTTAACGACTTGAAGTCTTCATTTGGGATTCGTGAAACTCTCGCGAGATCCAACTATTTTCTCTATAGTTGACGTGGATTCCATAACTCTTACTTGTTCTATCGTATTGAGTACTATCTTCTCACTGTAAGATTTGTTTGAGATTTATTTCATCACGATATGTAAGATATAAAAAGTAATCGATCAAAACGAAAATTTTTTCATAACATCTCATTCATGACCAAGATGCAAATTCCATTTAAAATAACCTCTTTCGGACTTTGAAAAGAAATGGTTCCACAATAACTTCATCCTCTACTACCATATAGTTTAATTTATTATGAGGTGATTTATATTTTTAATCATCTCCTCATAAACTTGCTCTTGGTTGACCAATGGGACTTTTGAGTATAAGACCGGATTATCAATTGGACCTCGGATAAGAACAAATATATCTATCGAGCCTTCATAGATTTGTTTATTAATTAGAACCCGCTCGTAACATTCTTCAAGGGAGCCACCTAACAATAATCCTCTCTTACATTCCTCCCGATATCTACTTCGCTTGGGTGCTCAACAAGATCAATTGTCTTAGTTGATGGGGAGCGGTTTCGCAAGATGAAGATCAAGTCATCGTTTCAAAACTTTACCTTCTCATTGTGCGCGCCAACCTTGTGAAGGAATTTTCAATCAAGAATCACTCTTAGAAGAATTTACTTTGGAGAAATGAAGGAATCAATGAGAAGAGATTTAAATACTATTGGAGGAACTGAGGATCACCGAACCACATGCGCCTCTTAGATCTCACTCACCGCCCGGGACCGCAATCCCCGTTTGGTGAAGTGGCCTCACACGTCGGAAGATGGCTCACCACCAATTCCTCCGAGAATTCTTGAAAGCCAACAGTTGCTTCCTCCAAAATTCCTTATACTTGTCTACCACCGAGTTTCTCCCAATAGGCCGAAGGGAAGACTTACTATGTCGCATGATAACCTGGAGAAGTTCTTCAAGAACAATGGAAGGGGTGGATCGGCCCCCATGGACTAAAGTTATTATCAAAGATATCCACAAGTATATAAGACTTCTTTTCTTCATTCTACAATAAATACGAGAAAGACTCAGAACTCAAGTTTCAAGTCCTAAGATAAGTTCTCGACTTTCATAAAACCTAATAAACCATCCTAGCAAAAATGGGTGATTTTTACCCACGGACACTTTCACGGACGGGAGCTGCTCAACAACAACAAAAAATCGTGAGAAAAGAGAAGGGGTTGGTCTCTTTTATAGACAAAAATTAGAAGAATCCCAATAGAACAAGGATTCCTCTTTTGTTTGGATTTCTCTTTTGATTCAAATACCCTAAGGAAGGAAGCCCATCAAGGCTGTCCTAGTTGGAGCATGTGGCAACAATCCCATTCTTACATGAATTTCATCCAGGTTGGAGCATGTAGCAACAATCCCATAGATGACGACCGAATGTTGCTCTCGGCCAGAGCAACACGAACCTCCAAGCATTATAATGAAAGCATTTACCCGTAAAACTCTCGGTGAACTTCTCCTTTAACCCGCATGGTCGGCCTCCCAAAATATTGGTTTTCCAAAACCATGTTAGGTTAACGACTTGAAGTCTTCATTTGGGATTCGTGAAACCCAAATTAGGGTTTTGAGCATCACGAGCGTCCATCTTCTCCGCACGAATCCAACTATTTTCTCTATAGTTGTGTCCAAACTTGATCTTACTTGTTCTATCGGGACCCCGGTATTGGCGTGAATACTATCTTCAAGACCGACTAAGATTTGTTTGGAGATTTATCTCCTAGATCGCGCCTTTATATGTAAGATATAAAAAGTAATCGAGAAAATTTTTAAATCTCGATGGACTTTGTGGTTCCTTCACAAGTATAACTTCTTCTACTACCATATAGTTTAAAATTATTATTGGTCTGGCCGGTGATTTATATTTTTAAGTTGCTCTTCCACTTCCTCCACTTCCCACGGTGAATAAGTATAAGGTTCTCCTCCCTATTTTCAAAACGGATTATCAATTCAAACACCCAGGAGACAAATATATTCACAATCTCAACACCTTCTTCGGATCAACCCAACCTCCTTCAGATTTTCTTGGTTTAGGCGCAGCATTTATAAGTTTGTTTAGGGTTTAATTCTTGACTTTGGGTGAGTATATCTATCGAATAGACTTGCAATTCTTGGTTGTGGGTGAGATCAGCCAAGGGAATCAAGTGTGAAGAATCCGGCATAGTTCTAGAGGCGTAAGGAACGCGACTGTACCTTAGTCCTTTGTGAGAGTTGGTTGGGGATCAACTATATTCCAGTCTGAAGTTAACTTGTAGTATGCTAGTGTCTGTAGCGGCTTAATACAGTGCGGTGTTCAAATCTGGACTAGGTCCTGGGGTTTTTCTACATTTGTGGTTTCCTCGTTAACAAAATTTTTGATGTCTGTGCTACTTCTTTTCTGCATTATATTTTTATATAATTGAAATATCACAGGTTGTGCGTAGTTTAATCAGTTGATAAATCCGACCTTGTTAGTTGAATATAACTTGATTGACACTTGGGCATTGAACTTTGGTATCGTCCAAGTTATTTCTCATATCAATTAGGCTCATGGATTTCCATCTGTTTGATTTGCTAATTGCATTGAGAAATAGAGGTAAATCTCTTTGATATATCTCTTGATAGAGCTCTCTTTTAAGTTGGTGCTCTCCAAATTATATTGGAGTTTAGTCCATATTGATTGCCGATCGAATTATTGGGTGTGGTTGTTATACCACCATTTTCCCGAAAGATATATAGTTATACGAGGAGGATGAGAAGCACATGAGCGAGATGGTGTCGAATTGGGTTGTGATGCCTAAGCAGCAACCACCTGGTTTACACAACCCTATAAAAATTAAACCTTACTATATTTGAGCTTAAGTGGTCTATACATGATTGTAAAATTTAATTTAAAATGTTTTGTCTTTGTGATTCAATGCTTGCACTTTGATTTTTGATGAAGGAGATATCATCTTTTTCGCCTCCTTCCAGATTCACTCCATTAATCCATATAGATTTTGCCTACAACACTCCTTCCCTCAAAGTTAGAGTCCCCTCTTGCTACCACATTATGTATCATGGCTTCCATGTAATTCCCAAACCAATCATGCATAATTAGTCCAATAGTGACAATATTCTTTTAGCTATCTAACATATCTTGAAAGTTTATTTTCAACATATGAACAAGTTAATTTTTATATAATATGCATGCCTCAAAAAAAAAAAAAAACGAACAGTGGTTGAAGCCCTATTACATGATTTGCAGAAAAATCGTCTATTGTGGGTTGAACAATACTTTTCTGCATATGTTTCTAGTGTCAAATTAATTTCAAATGCCACTTGTTTAGGGTTTGGAACTTGGGTTCTAAAATGTTTTGCACAACTGGGTTTTTGTATATGCCAGATATTTGTTGCACAATTTGCACCTCAGTCTTTCCTCTTCGCATTCCATACTTAACACCCAATCAGTTAGACTAGGTGGTTGCACACCTGGAGAGTAAGGGTTATAAGCAAAAATAAACCATACCATAATAGCAAAAAAAAACAAGTGATTTATATATGTGATATAGTTTCCACTTCAGTCCCGCACATTACACATTTGGGGAAAGTATTCAAAACTGGTGCTATTTTATCACCTATAGGGATGATGTTATTGAGAACTTTATAAACATACAATTTAACCCTTGGTGCTACATCTAGAGACCACACTACCTCCCATAACAGACTGTTGGAGAAATTTGTACCCTTAAGATCGGTGTACAAAGATTTACTTGTAAACTCTCCCGTGAAATTGTGATTCCGTCTCAATTTATCTTCTCTACCTAAATTAGGTTGAATGCTCAGAATTTTAGAAACATCATCATGAGGGAGAAGGTTGTTTGGAATGTTAACATCCCACTCTCCATTCGCATCTGTAAAATCATTCATATAATTGCAGCTCATATTGTGTATTGGTCTGATTAATTGGTTTATAATGATGGGAACCCAGTAATACGAACTTTATTTTCTTTTCCAACATCCCACTTTGAGTTAGTTTCTATCATTGTGAGACCTTTCTGAACACACCTCCAAATCAAGAGTTAGAAGGCTCTGACTTGGTTCCAACATGGTATTCGCTATTTTGAAAGTATTTAGCTTTTAAAACCTGACTGCATAATGTTTGTGGGAATCAGACCACTTTCCATGCTACTATGGATAGTTGAGCTAAATTGTTTGTGTGGAGGTTTTTAAAACCGAGTCCTCCACATTCTAAAGGTTTGCAAAGTGCAATCCATGTCTTCAAGTAGAGGCCATTGCTACCTTCCAATTTACCCCACCAAAAATTTTCTTGAAACGAAAATTACTGATAAGCTAAAATATTTACTTTACTTTTTCTTCTCTCTTAATCTTCTCAAGTTGGTTTGCTTTTATCTGTACTAATTGGCGAAACTATTATAAAGATGAGGTATTTTGGAAAATTTGTTGAATTTAATTAATTTATTTATTTTGCCATAGGTATACGACCGCAGATTTATCTAACCGGAAATTGTATGGAAATAACGTATCGCTAATTAAAAACCCGGATCTATGACCTTGAACCTCATGGAAAGCTATCCCAGCTCAAGCGGTTTCTTTACCATTAGATCTCATGCTAAAACCCGATCTAATGACCTTGAACCCTTTAGGAGAAGTGGTGGGTCCGTTCCTGAAAATGGTGGGTCCTAACCTGAAAGTGATGGGTCCTTTCATGAATGTGAATCTAGCAGTTGTTTCGATCATCCAACGGTAAAGAAGCCGTTTTTGCGGGAAGCCATCCCGCAAAGTCGTGTGGGATAGCATTTGTCTTTTTTTTTGGTTTTCCCTATTTCCCATCCCCATTTTTCCTATTTCCCATCCCTCTTGAATCCTATCCCCAATTATCCTAAGTACAATCCATATAAATTTTCATATGTCCTAAATACTATCCTTGACTTTTTATTTACACCCAAAAAAAATATCACCCTATAACTAAACGTAAAAACCCTAGGTAACAACAAATCACATTTCCATCGCCTCCGTTTCCACCATCGACCATCATCTCTTCTACTCCTCCATAGATCATCACCAGTTCTTTTATAAGTCAATAATAAATAAATAAATAAATAAAGTTACTAATTGAAATATGTATCACTGTGGAGATATTATGGTGAATACAATTTCTGTGGATTTTAAGACAGCAAACTATGAGTACCTCATCTCTCCACGAGACTCCTCCGATACATGCACATTTGTGTTCGTTGGCTTTTTTATCAGTAATGATTGTAACATGTTGGCTTTAAGTTAGTAAGCTATGCTTTTACAAAGAGGATTAACACAATAGAGCATATATAGGTTAGAGAGTCATGTTGGGGATCCAAATTAGTTTTTGTGATCGAAAAATGCATAATAATTTGGTTGATCATTCATTTATAACATGAGGGTGGTGGGATAGTTTGAAATCAATGATTAATTAAATTGATTAATAACCACTGAATCTTGATCAACAAATGGGTTGAATAGAATCAACGTAATTTTCATAGATATTCGATTCATCTAGGGTTGAGATATTTTATCCCAAATTTTCAATAATGGAGTCTTGAGGGATTTATATCTCGGTAGTTTTTGTTTTCTTATTTTAGTAACAAAGATAGACTAATGAAGAAGAAGAAAACAAATATAATAGTCATAGTCAATTTGACTTTTATAGGCAGTAAATAGGAAAATCAGAATTGAAAAGTAAATTGACTTTCAAAATTGTGAAGGGGATGGGAAATAGGAAAAGTGGGGATAGGAAATAGGGAAAACCTTTTTTTTCTGTTAGAAACATAAGAGATAGGGAGAGAGGTAAATTACCGCTGCCATGAGTGCATATTCATAGCTGTCACGTTAATAAGAAATTCCAAAATCACTGCCAAAATTCTTAAGTTACCTCCCAAAACCTGAGAAATTTTGAGTTTCCAGCATTCAAAGTTTAGTATTCCTGATTAAGAAACCTCCTGCTATGGAACCAGTTATAATAATTGCCTTCTGTAAGACTTATGGTCGATGTGCGGAGAAGAACACTATACATGATTGTCTCCAACCACAGCACTTGCTTTCGTGGGGTAATGTCCAGTTTTATTCTACTTGCACCACAACATTTGTGGATAAATTGATATTGTTTATTTCTCCCAAAATAACATAAACTAAACTTATTTATTTTATTATCCTTTGTGAATGGGCATGTTTTAACATTACTTATTAAGCATAAATAGGGACCCTAAAAATTCTAAGAAAAAATAAAATAAGGACACTAAAAATACCGTGTGCGAGCCCATGTCACCTACTTCAAAAGTACTGGTTGCACCCACACTGAACAAATAACAACTAGTACAATAAAAATTTAAAATACAGGAGGCAAATGAATTAAAACTGATAGCTAGCAAATTATTCCACTACAATTTGGGATCAGGCTATCCCATCATGCATCAATCAAACTCTATTAAGTGACCTTAGGGGTATCAAATTCCCTCGTGTAATAACAGTTTAATTTTTTTTTATATATATACATGCTTCAATAAAAAAGAAAAGAACTGATAGCTGAATCTACACCCACCATCGGGTGGGGTGCGGAATTAGTAAAAGTCTTTAGATTTGTTCTGCTAATCTAGAGAACTTCTATCTTTCCCCCTTCTTGCCTTTAATATTGGCCATGCGACTTCTATCTTTTTCCCCTTCTTACTTTCAATGTTGGCCCTGGGACTTCATCGGGTTACTAATCTTAAATGAAAAGTAAAAGAGAGAAAAATGAAAGTCAAGATCAAACAAGGTGTAACCTTACTAGGGTTCAACGAATGATGAGTTTTACTGAATGCCCATTTAGTAATGGTATTTTAATGTCAGTTAATCATGGGTAGTTGAGTATGACCCATCAAATCTTGATTGGTTCTCAGGGTATCACACTTTTATCCCACTTTTGATCAACAAGAAATCTTTTCTTAGAAAAACAAGAAAACAAACCCTAGTCCAATACAAACATCACAACACTTAAGTGATAATGATATTTTGACTTATCTTGATTCAATCCATTAGCTAGCAAGATTGTTATTCTCTTCTCATTTTGAAAAGAATAAGACTTAATGCCTTAGCTTTTGTAACAAACAAATGCACATTCATGCAATTAGCGTATAGGAATCAACGAAAAGTCGTCGATAAGAAGCATCAAGGAAAGGAAACGATAAAATCTTGACTAGACATTTCGCCAATAGCAAGATTTACAAACAACTTTCGCCAATTTCAGCAAAAGATTCATTTCGCATTTGATTTCAAACAATTCATTGTTTCATTTGGCTGCAACATAATTTCTTAAATAAGGGCCTCGTTGATGCAAAATCAAGATTCATTTCGACCCTAATTTCACCAACTGATTTCACTGTTGATTCATTGTTTATCAAAATCAATTTGATGCGGCTTTTGCAAATAACATTAAGGCTCTTAGAGACTTCTAGGAAGTTGGCCTCGTTTGATTACGTTGGCAAAAAGCCTGTTCTTCAAAGTTATCATTGAAGGTGATGCTTTAAATGTGACAAGCTTTTTAGGTGAATCAGACTCCGGAGCATCCCGGACATCCTAATGAAGCAAACTCATTTGAAGATATTAGATTTGTTCATGTTCCAAAACCAGTCAATCATTTAGCAACTTTGTCAATTTGATCTAACTCGAGGTGGAATGCATCAATGCAGCCTCATAACTTCAATGAGGTCTTTGAATATAAGTTTTCCGGGCTGTTTAAGCCCGTCTTCCTTCAAAAAAAAATTTCATGAGCCCCCCAGTCCTATACAAGAATGATTTTATGATTTTATCCATGATTCTAAGTTTCTCTGGACCAGTGGCGGAGCCAACCCATGGCAAGGGTAGGCAGTTGCCTACCCTACCGGGATGGCTCCCAAGCCTAATTTTGCCTATCCAAGCTCTATTTTTGCCCATCCTAAGCCTATTTTTTCCCTTTTGCCTCCCCTCAAAAAAATTTGCCTACCCATAGGAGAATATCTGCCTCCGTCATGTCATCGAACAGAAGAACATGTCATCCCACTTACCAAATAGTCCACACGATGATGTAAATCTGATTAGTACTAAATGCCATCTCGGCCGGGTGAACGATACTAGCCAAGGTCAACTCCTAGCGGAAGCAACTCTCTAATATTAGACTCCCGTAAGAAAACTAATGAAAGTACCTCACACTGACAGACAGATATTAAAGTTCATACAATGTATTTCAAAGATAAAGAAGTGAAATTTAAATCTGAAATTTAAATCTGAGCAATAATAGCAAATCCACCATAATGGGCCAAACAATGTCTAAGCATCAAAAGCCTCTTGAGCAAATTGTACCACAATAAAAACCATAAATGTGTAGCTTAAAAGTCGGCAAAGAAACGTATTATTTCTTCTTTGGCCATTTTTGCACTGGTAAAGAGTATAGAAACATAAAGAAGAATCAGATAACACAAACTAGATGTGTTTTAGGTACAAACATGCCTCAAATTTGCACAGATCCTAATGGGCTGATGCGTCAAAATGGTAGCGCAACAAAAATTCCATACACAACCCTGCAATTGTTCAATTAAGTGTTGACAATTCAGATTAACCAGGAAACACCATTCCAGAAATCCAACACCGACCTATCATTCATTCTTCACTAATCTATCCTCACTATTATACAGGATGCAGTCTTCACATAGAGTGGGATTCTAAGAAATCTATTATGCTATTTCAAAGACGGGACCTCTTTTAACCAAGAGAAGTCGGCAGTGTCCGCTCTCCTGTCCATTGAAGCGGTGCTACATAATCCTCTCATCCTTTCTCTTACTCGTGGACAGAAAAGACAAGTTTCTTAGCGTGAGCAATAACAGGTGAACAGAAGAGGCATACAGTTAAAACATTTAACTAGCAAAAACTGATATTTGGTAGCTGCTTATGATCATAATTATAAATCATATAGCACTCCATAAACTAGTGTATCGTCAAAATAACTGATAACAAGTTTTACTTTTGAGCAGAACACGAAACACCTCACCAGCAGAATAAAGCAAAAAAACCTCCTTTTCTAATTTTTCTTAGCAAATTGCCACACAGACTTGCTGTAAATCCAAAATTTCCCACATCTTTGGATTTTGTTTCCATGCTACTCTAGCAACAGAATGCCATCTCAGCTCAGGTAAAACATAGCATGAAGACATATCATAGCATTAGTCAGAAAATTCAGAAGACTAGTTGGATTTTGTTTCCATGCTACTCTAGCAACAGAATGCCATCTCAGCTCAGGTAAAACATAGCATGAAGACGTATCATAGCATTAGTCAGAAAATTCAGAAGACTAGTTGAACCACAACCAAAACCATAAATGTGTAGCTTCCAGTCAGCGTAGAAACTTATTACTTCTTCTGTGGCCATATTTCACTAGTAAAGAGTATGGACATAAAGAAAAATCACATAACACAAACTAGATGTTTTTGCATCAAAACCTTTTCAGCAAAGCCAATTCATGAGCAAAATTGTAGGTGCAATAAAAAT
Organism: Papaver armeniacum; assembly: GCA_023531295.1. NCBI lineage: Eukaryota > Viridiplantae > Streptophyta > Magnoliopsida > Ranunculales > Papaveraceae > Papaver > Papaver armeniacum. Next base: position 106,846 of record JAJJWW010019233.1, on the reverse strand, counting down.
TCCACACAACCCTGAAATTGTTTAATTAAGTGTTGACAATTCAGATTAACCATGAAATACCATTCTGGAAATCCCACACCAATCTATCATTCTTTACTAATACTTCTTGTATCAAACCACATAATAGTACGAAAATAATGCAGGTTCTAAGATGACCCAATATGTTGGTATGCAAGAAATAAATAATAATATATCAGAATAATACAGGATGCAGTCTTCACATAGAGTGGGATGTCTAAGAAATCTATTATGCTAGCTATTCTCAAAGACATGACCACTTCTAACCAACAGAATCAGCAGTGCGTGCTCTCATGTCGTATTTGCTGATAGGTAAAGGTGCTACATAATCCTCACATCCGTCCTCTTACTCGTTGACAGAAAGATAAGCCCATTTAACTAAAAATGCAGAGATATCGTTACATACGAAAGCACATATTGGCGTGAGATCTAACTGGTGAACAGAAGAGGCATAGAGTTAAAACAACGCAAAAACTGATATTTGGTAGCTGCTTATGATCATAATTATAAATCCAATAGCACTCCAAAATGACTGATCACAAGTTTATTTTTGAGCAGAACACCTCACCAGCACAATAAAGCAAAGAACCTCCCGACTTTTCTAATTTTTCTCAGCAAATTCCATAAAAATAGACTTGCTGTAAATCCAAATTTCCTACTTCATCTTTTGATTTCGTTTTCATTGTGAGAGTAAAGACAAATGAAACGAACTCTGCTAAAACTACAGACTGTTTCAAACTTATGTGTAAGAAAATGTAGTAAACAATGAAGTTTTTGGTGAGCTAATGTGACAACCTGTGACAACCTAAATTGGGAAGCTTGCAGAACTTGTTCAAATTTAATTAAATGGTTTCTGAAACCAATTCCATGATCACACAAATATAACCAGAGCCACAAATTCCTAACTAGATCCTAAAATTTCATACCATACTGATAAACCCTAACATTTCATGGCCAACAATTCAGCAGTAAGTTACTAAAATTAAAACCAATTCCGTGGCAAGACAAATGGAACCAAACCCACAAATTAACAATTTAAACCCTAATATTTCATATCATGCTGATAAACCCTAAATATTTTAAAGCCAACAATTTAACAGTATATTATCAAAATTAAGCATTAAATTTAAACCAGTTCCATGATTACCCATTACAATCTTAACCAAAAACACAAAAAAGATAAATCCGAAATTTAACATCTTCAAAATTTAATACGATAATAATAAAATAGAACCCTAATTCACCACAAGTTCAGAACATAAGAACTTACAGAGGGAGAAACTGAGGCATCTATTTCCTCTTAAACATCTCATCAGGAACCTTTCTAAGCTGACCTTTATTCTTACTCTTAGAAATCTTCTTCAAAGTCTTTGGATTAGTAATCTTCTGAATTTTAGTACCAGTCCTCAATATATTCTCTTGTTTCTTCTTCTCTCTTTCTTCTCTTTTCAATCTCTTATCAATCTTATTGTTCTTAATCTCTAGTTTCAATTCATCAACTCTTGATTTAAATGCCTTTTTAATCTCTTTCTCCTTCATCCTCTCATCAAATGTTCTTGGATTCACTTTGATATTCATAGCTGATGCTCTTTTAGTTCTTGGTTGTTTCCATTTACGACCTGATACTCGTCCTGCTATTACTCCGTCGTAGGTAGGTTTACCTTCAGCTGATGAGATTGCAGTGCGCTTTGCTGATGGTTCAACTTCATCATCAACATCCATTGATGTGTTGGTGAAGGTGAATTCGAGCTCTTCTTCATCTGATCTCTTTCTTTTGTTTCTCGTACCTCCGAGACCTTCGTCTAAGCGCCGGAAATCAATAGTACAGGCCATCGTTGCAGAGGTAGAGATTCTTAGAGAAGAGGAAAGACGAAAAAAAAAAAGAGGAGTGAAGGTTGGAGGAAGAGTCGAGGTTTATAGGAGTTGGTGATTTAGGGCACAATTGTTATGGGTTCCTTTTTATAAATGGGCCTGACCATTAGTTCTTGAACTTCGATTTGGGCAACACCTCAAATGTCGAGTAAGCCCGAATAGTCTCTAGATGCATGCGCCATGCGCCTGCCCAATGCACCAATAAACAAAATATCCAGTAGGCGAGCATCGAATCCCCTTTGTTTGATATACTCCTCCGTGCCTATTATATAGGCGTAGAAGGTGAAATCTCTTCTATTAAGAAATTGTTTGGTTTTCATAATTTTTCATGTTTTTTCGTGTTTTTACCCTTTGTCTTATTCTCATTACAATTTTTTATACAACATAAATAAGGGTATGTATGTCAAAAGTCTTCTTGAAATTGGAATTCCGCCTACTTAGTGGGACTAGAAAATCCAATATCCCACCTATATAATAGGGACGGAGGGAGTAGTACACTTTTGCAGAAACTGAGATGGTATAACTTAAATTTGTAATTCCTGGTAAAGCAATGTGTATCATCAAATGTGACTAATTTCAACTTCAAGATAGTAATAATCATAAAACTTTGTCTGTTTTATCACAACTAATGTTAGCTGTCATCATTGTTTTATGTTATCGTCTGTGTAGGGTTACTGCATGTGTATGGCTTACATTTTTTCCTGTTATTTTCTCTATATATCTCTCTGTAGTTAATGTCCTTTACGGACATCTCTGTAGCTTAATGAAGAATTCTATTTACTAGCTTTGTCTGTGCTACTATGGTATCATCCGGAAAAATCGATCCGATCTCGTTTTCTGCTGCTCGATTCTGATCTTCATCTTCTTCTTCTATTTTCTTCATCTAATCTTCTTATCCATTCAAATATTTTGAGTTTCTTCTTTACAATCACCATAGTTTCATATCTAGATCTACTTCAATTTCAAATTCTTGATCTTTTGACCTACTCTTGAAATTCTTTCTCATTATTAAGATTCACAAATCTAATCAATGGAAAATCCAACTTCTTTTTCGATCTATAAGTTTCCGACCAATCAATTAACAAGTATTTTTCAACTAAAACTCAGGGTTGACAATTTCATCATTTGGAAATGTTACCAGTAATTCGAAAGTTCCAGATTATGAAATTTCTTGATGGTTCTCATGAGTGTCCTCCACAATTTACAAAGCGTGCTAATTCTAACGATGGTGTAGAAAATCCATTATATACATATTTGATGGATGAAGATGCAACTATAATGATGTGGATAAATTCAACGATCTCTCGATAGTGTCATCTCATATTTTTCTTCTCGCAACTTCATCATATGAACTCGGAAAGGTATCTCTCGATCGTTTTGCTCGAATTTCTTCAACTCACTCCATTCAATTGAGAACAAAAGTAATGAACATTAAGAAAGGAAACTTTATTATTACTGATCAATTAGTTGTTACTTGGATTTGTTATTTCAACTCTTTTACTACATCTGTGAGAATGCGCAATCCACCTGGTATTAGTCTTGAATTACACAATTTTTCACGTAGTGAAGAACTAGTTATCAATAGCGAAATTGCAATTCTTCAATTGAATCAACAAATAAAGCCTTCTATGCTTCTGGTAGTAACAATGGTAGAGGTAATTCAAGAGGTTTCTATAAAGGAGGTTGTGGCTCCAATTCTGGTAGAAGTTATGGTAGAGGTATTAGTATTCTACCTTCTCCAACATCAACGGTTTCTTATTCTACATATATAGCAAGACTTGCTTTTTTTTACTACAACTGAAAGAAATAACTCCATCTACTCTACCTATCAAATTTGTCACAAATATGGTCATTCTGCTGATAAATGTTGGAACATGATTAGCTTTGCTTATCAAGGTATAAATCCTCCTAGAAATCTATAGGCTATGCTTGCTTCTGTAAATGTTATGGGACAAAATACTTGGTATGTTGACTCAGGTTTTACTCATTATTTGACTTTATGCTTCTAACATAGCTTCTACTTATTCTTATGGAGGCAGTGAATCTGTAACTACAACTAATGGTGAAGGTATGAAAATTCATAAAACTGGTTCTTCTTTAGTGTCAGTACCTAATCAAAAATTTACTCTTAAAGATATCCTTCATGATCCTTTGGCATCACAAAACTTAATATTTGTTCATAAGTTTACTAGAGATAACAATTTTTCTCTGACTTTCATTTCAAAAGACTACTGTTATGGATGTGAGATCAGGACAGATCCTTTTCAAGGTCCCAGTAAGAATTGTCTTCATCCACTACATGGCAATATCACATCTCCAATTAACAGCCTTTCCATGCAACAAAGCTTCTTCAACAACATGGCATAGAAGATTAGCTCATCCATCTTTTCAATCTCTTAGTAGGCTAGCTAGGATTCTTAATAGTTCGGATAAAACTCTTACTTCTCTTGAATGTCAAGTATGTAGAAGTCATAAGAAACCTTTTCATGATCTATTTATGTATGTCTGTCACTACTGGCTCATTTACAATTATTACACATGGATATATGGGGTCCCGCACTGTTGTTTCTATATATGGATTCGGATACTACGTCAATATCATCGATGACTTTACAAAGTTTTGTTCGGTTTATCCTTGGACTCTTAAATCGATTTCAAAGGCAATATTTTTAACTTCAAAGCTTATATAGAGAATCAGTTAAACTTACAAATAAATATTATAAGGACTGAGGAAGGCGATGAGTTTGTTAATAATGCACTCAAGGATGTTTTACTTCATAGTGGTGTTATTCATGAAATTACATGTCCGCACACACTTGAACAGAATGGTTTGGCAAAATCTAAACATAAGCATTTAATAGAAGTTACAAGAACCTTTTTGTATTAGGCTGCTTTACCTTTTGAGTTTTGGTTTGATGCCCTCTCTACTGCAAATTTTGTAATCAATAGATATAGATTACCAACTAGGTCATTATCTTTCTCAAATTCTTTTGAGACTTTGTTCAGAAGACAACCAGATTATTTCTTTCTCAAGTCTTTTGGATGATTGTGTTTTACCTGGTTATAAAGCCTTACACGGAGAATAAACTACAACCAAGGAGTGTTAAATGTGTCTTTCTTGGTTATAGTTATAGTCATAAAGGCTATAGATGTTTATATCCTTCAAGTGGGAAGATTTATGTTTCAAGACATGTAGTTTTTCATGAAGATAATTTTCCTTACGGTACTCTAACAAAGTCTACACATTCTACAGTTTTTCTAGACTTTCTAAGTAGTCCAGCTGGTTTAGATGTTTCTTCATTTACTTTAGATACTTATAATATTTTTCAAACAGCTGATACTCTTGATATAATGCTACATCCATGTGACGGATCAAAAAATTTCTGCTCCAACAGGTCGGGTTACTACCCACTTGGCAAGCTCTAACTTCCTGATACGCCACTCGAGAAACGATTCCTATCTACTACTCTCCATTTGCCAATTGCCAAAGATAACAGAAAGGCCAGATGCTAAAACTAACATATGGCCAATTGCCAATCTAACACCTAACACTTTATACGGCCAGCTACCGATTCTAACACTTCATACGGCCAGCCAAAATTAACACGGGCCAGTTGCCCAAAATCAACACGGGCCAATTGCCCAAACACGGGAGATGGCGATTTGCCAACTCCTACGAACTTGCCACTACTAATAACTCTCATGCCCCACTACTAAGATTCCCATGGCCCACTTTCCATGGCTCCACTAATAACTTTCCATGGACCATGGACAGTGGCCCCACTAATAATTCTCATGGCCAATTGCCACCACTAAGATTGCCATGGCCAGTTGCCACCACTAAGATTCTCATGGCCAGTTGCCACCACTAATAATTCTCATGGCCAGTTGTCGGTGACAAGGTTGCAATCATCTCCGAATAGGTGGTATGAACCGCCAAGACAACAACCAATCTTTCAGATGATATGAACACCCTTGTAGAGTTGTGCTGAACCGCATAGCGGCCGCCTACGTACACTCTCCGTTGCTCGAAGGGATCAAGCACGACCGCACGACCGTAGTTCGTCTTTGGTTTAGATAGTACGAACTACCCTCAACAGTAGCAACTATCTCTTACATATCACAATGCAGCAGTATTTTAAGGATGGGATGTCGTAGCATCTCGCTAAAATGTTATGAGAAACCATAACTCCAAATAAACTCCTTTTGTAATCATAAATTAAAAAAAATATCTCATTATTAAGGAATGGGTAAATGGTGCTTTAATGGAACTATAAATTACTAACTTAGCATCAACTAATTTCTTAAAATAAAATGACGGTTGAATCCATACAAAGATAAACATTTCGTGACCTGGCCATTTTCTTAGGGACCAAAACATTTCATAATACTCTTTTGAACCAAATAAAACATATACGAAATCGGAGCTAAAAACGAAAAATGAGTAATAACTCCTTGAAGGCATAAATGATTCCAATCTCTCATGAATAATATTTAAAGTAAAGTCGCATTCACAGATAAAATACTAATCACATAAAAATTTCATGATGCATGACTACTTGAATAGCTAGTAGTCATAAACTAACATCAGGTTGGGTAGCCTCTTTGGCCAACTCCCATCCCAACTCCCATGTACACAATTGACTTAAGATCTCACCATTAGTATAACTAGTGTGGCTAATATTTTGTATTGGGATGTTAAAAATAAGCAACCAACGTTACAGTAACATGTTCCACAAACATAAATGAGTGCACACCACCAAACTTAGAAATTTATTTTACAGCAACCGCTATTTTATTTAACCACGTATTCGCGCAGCCCACTAGTTATACATTTAAGACCCACTAAGTGAAGCTCTTACCAGTAAAATACAATTAAGCTTGACATATATTCACACCCATGAATAACAAGTGATCAACACAATATATTGAGCTGCAAAGGTAGCAAGTCAATGCACTCAAAGATTTGAGTCAAGAAAACTAAAACCGATCCAAGAGTACAAGGAGAGATAGGCAACAAAGCAACTTACGGTGAGTTTCCAAATGGATATAAATTGCTCTACCGGAGGGGGAACGCTTTGTACTAGAAAATTAATGTAAATATCGGTTGCGACAAAAAGTATGTGTACATCTTAGTGAGTACCCGAGCCAGTTGATAACTAGTTAAAGTCGTTGCTACTTGCGAACCATAATTTAGCACAGTGTATCTAATTTATTCAACCATTTCCAACTAGTGTAACTCACGATGCACCTTTGCATAAACAACAATTAAGTAAAGAGTGATCGACAAAATATGAGAGAATTGGCATACACATTAGCGGGGCAAAACACACTACAATTGCAACATTACTGGCATGTACATGTTTATCCATACGTACTAGCTATACTCTTGATCTAAGAAGTTCATAAGATATGTGCATTATCTACTTGTTCCTTTAGAAAGCATATAATCTTAGAAATGGATGGCACTCATGGCATTGGTCAACAAAAAATAGTTTGGTACATACAACCACCCATTAACTCAAATCAACTAAACCATCTTCTAACAGTTCATCAAATATTTATACGCACTTGAACTCGACTACTACTACTTATCAACATACGATTGCTCACCACGATTCTCCCACACATTAGGGTACTTAAAATGATCAAACCTTCCTAATATTTTTTACAGCAGGTTACTAATGTTGTACTAGAAAACATACTAAAGACTGAGCTTCATCCGATATACGGACAATGTGAAAGCCAAATTGTAAGTAGACTGTCCGGGATTTCAATCACGGAGAATGCAGTCATAGACCATGCAATATTTACAGTAGTAAATTTGATCCGATCTTCATGAAATTCCTACGGTATCTCTATAACCTAAGGAGGTACAACATAGTCAAAAATCATCATACTCAAACGGTTCATTAAGAAGATACCAACATTTAACCATGGCTGCTTTCAGTGCCATACGGGATTCAGTCACAATTCTCCCCTACTTTGGGGCACTTACAATGATCATAACTTCATGAAATTTTAACTGTAGGTCATATACATATATATATACATCATGATAAAATTTTAGCTTAATACGACATACATCCAAAGAGAAATGCAATCATTAGTCAAATCACAAGGTCTGCAATTGAATAGAATTCAATCACCGAGTATTCGGGATTTTATTAGTAAATGTGACCCAATCCTCTTGAAATTTCTACAGTAGCTTTCCAAATTAACTAAGCATAACATACTAAAATCCCATCGATTCCAACTACTGGATCTAAAGATGCCCAGAAAGCAGTATAAATTTAGGATTCATAAAATTGAATTACAATCAAATCATGCAAGATTTAGTTTCCCAGGCTTGTTAGACACAAATTAAGCAAGATATCAAAATACCCAACTCATATTTTTGCGGAGAAGCATGATTTGGAGTAAAACCCCCAATTTTCATGAAGAACCCTAAATTCCAGATTTCATATCAAAGTATTTATACATGAGATTGATGTTGTTTATTAGCTACCCAATGCTCTAAATCACAGATAATACTAAATTCAAGGTTCAATTTCTCCCACATAATCATGAATAACAATAGGCATGTTCAATTCATACTAAATTCAAAAAGAAGATGATTCTCTACCTCAATTAGATCTTTATCTAATCAGAACACAATAATCACCATCATTCTCCATCTCTTAACACACTTCAATCTTTGTCATCGATGATAAGAGTCTTGAGTTTCACAAGAGAAACAAGTTCATGAAGAGAGTGAGACATGAGAGACATGAACCAAAGATAAGGGGAGAAAAAACGATTTTCTCTTTTATGTTCAATCTGTAAACCAATTTACCATGTTACCCTTCACACTCTCTCCACTTGACATGTGTGTATTGAGGTGTTTCATTGCATGAGGGCTTATTCTGGCACCTAAACTTTTGATTAGGGCAGGCACTTTTATATAGGCACTCAAATTTATCATTAAGGCAAACTAAAGGTGTGGAAGACACTTCAAAATCAGAGTTCTAGTCACTCTAAATGCAGTTTTCGACAAACGGGTTTTTATTTTATTTTTAAAACCCGAGAAAAATTTTGGGTTGTTACAATCCATCTCAGATATTTCTAGTGTTCTTCTAACAACTGATAATTCTATCATATCACCAACAGAGTCATATACTAATTTAAAAAGCGGGGGTATAACAACCACACCCAATAATTCATTCGGAAATAAACTGTGAGAGCACCAACTTAGTTTAATCAAGAGATATATCAAAGAGCTTTATCTCTATTTCTCAATGCAATCAGCAAATCGAACAGATAGTAATCAGGGCTGATTGATATGAGAAATAACTTGGACGGTACCAAAGACCAATGCCCAAGTGTCAATCAAGTTAAATCTAACAAATAAGGTTGGATTTATAAACTGGTTGAACTACGCACAACCTATGATAATGCAGAAAAGAAATAACACAGACACCGGAAATTTTGTTAACGAGGAAACCACAAATGCAAAAAAACCCTGGGACATAGTCCAGCTTTGAACACCACATTGTATTAAGCCACTATAGACACTAGCCTACTACAAGTTAACTTCGGACCGGAATGTAGTTGAGCCCTAACCAAGTCTCACACCGATTAAGGTATAGTCGCGTTCCATACGCCTCTAGAACCACGTCGGATTCTGCGCACTTCATTCCCTTAGATGATCTCACCCACAACTAAGAGTTGCTATGACCCAAAGTCGAAGACTTATAAACAAATATGTCTCCCACAGATAAGTCCATTATGATAGATAAATTTGTCTCTCACAAAAGTACCTACGAAGTTTTGCTTCGTCTTATGCTAAATCAAGGTGAACAAGAACCAACTAATATTCCGGTCTTATACTCCCGAAGAGCAGCCTATAAATATTAGTCACCTCACAATAACTTAACTATATGGTGGTAGAAGAAGTTACTGCGGAACCACAAAGTCTGAGACGAAGAACTTTGTGATAATTTTTTATATCTTACCTATCAGAGATAAATCTCGAGCAAATCTCAAAGAATATAGTATTCAATATGATAGAACAAGTAAAATCAAAATACTCAACTACAGAGAAAATAGTTGAATCTAGCTTCACGAATCCCAAATGAAGTCTTCAAGTCGTTAACCTTATGGTTTTGGAAAAACCTAGGTTAAAGGAGAATCGGATCTAGTACGCAACTAGGACACAAGAAAGTATCGGCATTAGGTTTTCCAGTTGTTAGAGTTCTCCCATATATAGTCTTTCAAATCAGGGTTGCTTACAGTCAAAGATAAGATAGCTTAGTAACAAAGCATTCAATATTCACCGTTAGATGAAATCTTGATTTAAGATTCAAGCTAAGTCTCGCAATAATAAAGCAATTAATCTCCATCGTTAGATGGTCTTATCTTGTTACACACAAATGAAATATACATTCATTTAGATATGGGTAACTGTACCTAAACACGAATATTGAGTTGGCTCAATAATAGTTAACCGAAGCTAGCCATATGAACACTTTTGACTTAACCATATTCATCTTCTAGATCAAATATGATGATCAATCAAACATGAAAGATAATCAAATGAATCTAATTGTGTTTCACATAGAGTTGTTCAATTGTTCACTATCTCATAGAAATATGTATGAAAAAATGGAAAGAAAATCGAATTGATTCGTAATTGTACAAGGTATATATATACAAGAATCAATACATGAACATTAAGCCACGGTTTGCAAATATTGCATTCCTTAATTCATAAATTTTTTAGTTCATGAGTATGAGAAACATACTTAACCAATTTTAGAACTTAACCACTGTGTACGCTAACCAAGTACGCAAACAACAACTCAGGACCTTGGCATGTCTACCCGTTCGCATACCAGGTACGCGACCAGCCTTCCCGGACCCAACTCAGGTATAACCTTTCGCATAATAGTTACGCAAACAAGGTTCCCGCACCTTTACAGTTAAAACCGTTTGCATACTAGGTAGGCAAACAAGGTTCTCGGACCTGAATCACTACAAAATAGTTCGCATACTAGGTATGCATATAGTGTTGTATCCAGACATGGTTAATTGTTCTAAAATCCCATTTCAATCATTGAAACATCCTTAGAAGACGACAATAATTGTATCACACAAACTATTAGCTTCAAGTAATTTTCAAGTGATATAATGATCAATAAGAAACTTTCCAAGTCGACATCAAATGGTTGTCTCACACAAATCATGTAAGATGTTTCAAGGAAATTTCCACATGATCATCTTTTGACTTAATATTTAGTTTCCAACGAATAAATTGTCTCCAACTAAATTCGTCAAGAACACGATGAGTATAGCAAAAGCAAAAAACTTTCAACTCATATTTCGAGAAATATATAAGAGAGATAAACTCATCTCGAAATATCAAATATGTAAAATGTAAAAGTCTATATAGTTATACGACTTAACCTCATTAGGAGATAGAATGGAATAGACTTCTGAGTGATAGATAAGTTTTAGTCTCCACATACCTTTTGTTGATGAAGTTCCTCCAAGCTCTCCTCAGTAGATCTTCGTCTTCAATTGATAAACGCCGTGAAGTCTAAAGCTCAACTACACATTCTATCCTAATCCGAGACATCCCTATAAGTAGACTAGAAATCAAGACTATAGTTTTGATTAACCAAACTTGACAAATAATCTTGAGATAGCAACGCTTGCGAGTTCGACCGAGCAATGCTCTAACAATCTCCCCCTTTGTCATCTTTAGTGACAAAACTACCAATACATATGGATTACAAAATAAATAAACTTTGTAGATTCTCATCTATCATGCTTGATTTCCTTGGCTCTTCAACATTCCTTGAATCCTTCGCTACTCTAAGTACTCCAGCGATTCTGAACGTGTTCAACTCATCAACCTTGTTGTTGAAGATCCATTGAAAATAGATGTTCTCAATCATTGTTATACAATGTCATATTATTATTACACAACATCAAAGTCCAATTGCATCACAACTTTGACAATAATACTACGGTGATATATATCACTCCTCCTTAGTCAATACTTCACCTCACAATGAAAACCACTCCCCTTTACATAATGATCCGTAAACCATATGTATGTAGTGTGAACTACCAAATAATTCTCCCCATTTTTGTCAATATAAATTGGCAAAGGTACGAAAACTACGGGATCATGATGAAATTCTCAAAGAGATAATTCATGACTAAAAAGAGAACATATCAACTTTGTTTCGATGATTTCACATAGTCGAAACTTAGTGTATTCATCAAGGAGTTTATAAAGATACAAGATAACTCCTATAATATTCCACAGCCGCACTCCCCACAAAAATTTGGAAATCAAGCACAAGTTTAGTTGAGAACTCTCCCCCATAATATGTCATTCCCGAGAAAACAACATGAGCGACCTTACTTTTACTTGAAAAATAAGGATTAATTTGGACACTTTGATACCTAACAGAAACAAAGTAGAACTACTAGAAACAAATATGGAATTGAAACCATACTACACTGGAACTTCAAGCTTTTATCGCCCAAAAGATATGGATGGATCCAGGGGAATTAAAAAGCTAGAAATCTAATGAACCAAAACAACACCAATAGATTGTCGTAAGTGTTGAAACGTTGCAGTATCTAGAGGTTTAGTGAGAATATCAGCTAATTGTTGTTCGGATGGCACCAATTCCATGTTAATGATACCATTTTCATAGAAATTTCTAATAAAATGATACATGATGTCGATGTGCTTAGTTCTTGAGTGCTCAACAGGATTCTCAGTGATGCGAATCACACTTGAGTTATCACAAAATATCTTCATTATGCCGGTGCCAATTTCATAATCAACAAGCATTTGTTTCATCCATAAAAGTTGAGTACAACTCGAACCTGCAGTAATATATTCTGCTTCACATGTTGAAAGGGATTGTGAGTTTTGTTTCTTGATATGCCATGCCACAAGATTCAAACCTACATAGTAGAATCCGCCAGATGTACTCTCACTGTCTTCCACACATCCTGCCCAATCAACATCTGAATAAGCAGTAAGATCAGTGTTAATACCAAAAGTATAAGATAGACTATAACCGATAGTGTGTTGGATATATCGCATGATCCATTTTCCAGCAACAAGATGATATTCCTTTGGGTTAGCCTGAAATCTAGCACAACAACCAACACTAAAAGTAATATCAGGTCTCATAGCTGTAAGATACAAAAGACTTCCAATGATTGACCGGTAAAGTTTCTGATCCGCATTGACACCTTTCTCATACATATACAGCTTGCCAGTAGTGGGCATATGAGTAAGTTTTGGAGTTGACTTCTCAAGACCGAACCTTTTTCATAAGATCTCTAGCATATTTTTCTTGAGATAAGTAAATTCCATCCATGTGTTGTTGAATTTGTAATCCTAAAGAATTTTAATTCACCAACATTGCTCATCTCAAATTCCCTTCCAAAAGAGACTTGAAAATATTTTGCAAGTTTCTCAGAGGTCGATCCATATATTATATCATCTACATATACTTGAGCAATAACAACATCCTTCCCACTCCATTTGGTAAATAATATTTTATTAGCACCGCCTCTCGAAAAACCTTTCCTAAGAAGAGAAGTGGTTAGTTTTTCAAACCAGGCACGAGGTGCTTATTTTAATCCATGCAATGCCTTTCTGAGCCTAAAGACATGATCTAGAAATTCTAAACTTTCAAATCCTTTAGGTTGAGCAACATAGACCTCTTCCTTTAGACATCCATTGAAGAATGCGGATTTTACATCCATTTGTAATAACTTAATCTTGAGAAAACAAGCATGAGCTAATAGCAATATAATGGACTGAAGGCATGTTATAGGCACAAAGGTCTCGCCAATATTGATACCTTCAATTTGTGATATCCCTGAGCGATAAGTCTAGCTTTGTTTCTGACAATTGTGCCAAATTCATCTGACTTATTCTTGAATATCCAATAGTACCAACAATATTTACATTGGAGGGACAAGGTACGAGTTCCCATGCGTCTTGTCTTTGGAATTGATTTAACTCTCCATGCATTGCATTCACCTAGAAGGATCGCTAAGAGCTTCATCAATGTTTTTTGGTTTTACTTGCGATAGATAACATCCAAAATTGCAAATATTTTTAAGTTGTCCTCTTGTCTTAGCTGTATAATCTTTACCTTCAATAAAGATTTGATCCGGATTTTTTCTCTAAGATGTCTTGATCTAGAGAAAATCATCAAAAAACTTTGTCGAGAGAAACAACAATTGATAAGGAAAATTGATGGTCTTCATTGTTAAATTTATATCAAAAACTATGATCATCTTTTGACTCCCATTTGTATACTAGGTATGCACACCATGTTGTATCCATACATGGTTAATCGTTCTAAACTCCCATTTCAATCATTAAACATCCTTAGAAGACGACAATAGCTGTCTCATAAAAACTATTAGCTTCAAGTAATTTTCAAATGATTGAATGATCAATACGAAACTTTCCAAGTCAGACATCAAATGATTGTCTCACACAAATCATGTAAGAAATTTTAAGGCAATTTCCACATGATCATCTTTTGACTTAATATTTAGTTTCCAACAAATAAATTGTCTCCAACTAAACTTGTCAAGAATACGATGAATATAGCTAAAGCAAAAAGCTTTCAACTCATATTTCGAGAAATATGTAAGCGAAATAAACTCAGCTCGAAATATCAAATGTGTATAATATAAAAGTCTATATAGCTATACGACTTAGTCTCATTAGGAGATATAATGGAATAAACTTCTGATTGAATAGATAAGTTTTAGTCTCCACATACTTTTGTTGATAAACTTCCTCCAACCTCTCCTCAGTAGATCTTTGTCTTCAATCAATGGCCGCCGTGAAGTCTAAAGCTCAAGTACACATTCTATCCTAATCCGAGACATAGCTATAAGTAGACTAGAAATCAAGACTATAGTTTTGATCAACTAAACTCGACAAACAAGCTTGAGATAACAACACTTGCGAGTTCGACCGAGCAGTTCTCTAACACTAGTGGTACTACAATGAATACTTCACATACTTCTACTCATCAATGACTACAAGAGCCAAAAATGGTATTTTCAAGACAAATGTATTTTTCTCAACAAAGTATATCTTACTTGTTGCTTACTTATCTCCTTTTTAACATATAACTCCCACATGTTATTCTCAAGCTGCTAAAATACCTGTTTGCTCACTGCCATGAAGAAAGAAAATATTGCTTTTAAAGAAGCTAGAACTTGGTCTATACTTCCTGATCCAAGTCAAAATCTAGTAGGTTATAAATGGGTTTTTAAGATTATGTACAATTCTGATGGTACAATTGGCCGGTTGTCAGCCGACACAAAAATAAATTACACTTTCTTACTACTCAAAATATATAATGAAGCAAGGGCAAGAAAGGATCGTTCCCACAGAGAGGTCTTGGTTGTCAATATGTTTCGGTTTCCTGTAAATAACACCGGTGGTTTCGTGATTTTTATATAATAAACTAAATAAAAGCAAACAATAAATGTAAACAAATCAAATCAAGGATGAGAAAGTATTGGTCATGGATTTCGTCTTCAATCACAAACATGTTTTCAACACAATAACTAGAATTGATATTTTAATCTCAACTTTTATCAAAGGCCCTAGAATACCTTGATCGCAAGAATATCCCGCTAATCTCCTCTTGTCATCAACAAACACATTAAAAGATGCGAATATGAATTCTATCTAAAGGAACAACCTAACGTGTAAAAGCACTAATCAAGTTTAATTCCCTAGATGCATTAGGTTCTATGAAATCAGGCCAATCAAAGCAATCGAACGTGTAAAAGCACTAATCCGATTTAACAAAGGTTATGACTCACATGTGACTACTAGGATGTATCACTACAAGCAATAATCACAATTATGCTACTTGTAATCAGGAATCTATCACTTTTGCGTATAATAAATCCTAATCTAGCAATAGATATGAAAACAAACTCAATCGATTCGCGACTCGACTAAACAAGCATTCAACTCATACAATAATATTAATGATGAATCATAAACGATAATATGAGAGAAAACTAATTTATTGAACAAAAACTCATGTTTGGAAATCCAACTAATCCATAACTAAAAGAAAACTCTAGCTCATATTCATGGAGTTCATAACAAGAAGAAAGAGAAAAACTTTCATGGTTCTAAATCCTAGAACAAAAGTAGAGGCAAAGATGTTAGATAAAAGATCCCATAGTTGTAAAAGTCTTTCCTTTAAATAGCTCTCTTGTTTCCAAAATTAGGTATATTCTTCATAAGTCCACTAGATAGAAGTCCTCCAAGACCATGTGTGAGAAAACCCATGTAGAATTCAGCCCAAAAACTGTCGCCGGGAAACTGGTATCATAGGCCGAAATTTGGCTGATAAAGTCGCCGGCAAACATCTCAGGTGACCGGCAAACTCTACCTGGTCACCGGTCAACGAGTCAGCTCGGCTGACCAACCGAAATCAACTCGGATCGGTGAGTCAGAGCCGAGTCATCTGGTCAACTCAGTCATAGGATGAGTCAAGCATGAGTCAGTGACTCATGATTCTAATCAGCTCAATCAGATCTGAGTCAATGCTAACTCAGCTAGGCCAATGCCATCTTGCACATGCCTTAAGTTGTGCTGCACTATCATTGTGCTTCACCACCTCAGTCACAACCATGATGGACCTGCATTGCTACTCCCAACACCTGCAACTCTGAGTTATGTATTCATTTCACCATCTGTTACAGCTCAAAACCAACATGTACCCCCTTTTATCACTCTTTCCTTGCTTCCCTATCTTCTACCATTCGAAGCCACTGCAGCAACAAACACTTCCCTATCCTTTACCAATTCCAACACCACCAGCACATCCCTGCAACATTCTTCCAGCCATCACTTCAGTCAATATCTTGCACCCCATTCTATCACTACCTGCAACTCAACATGCAATTCAATAAGCCCATGACAGTTCATAACTGCAACATTAGCACCACCAATTCCACCTGCAACGACTAGCTCAATTGCCATCAGTGCATCGTTCTTCTCTACAGCTCCAAATAGACTCATAATTTCTGCTACAGTTCAACACCACCAGTGACTCAAACCAACACCCATTTACTCAACCCTAACCATTCTGCAGCTTCCATTCAATCATCTCAATTCCAGTTTGATTCCTCAACACACAACACCACCAGCAGTTCAGCTCAATACCCTTACACTGAACCTGGTAACCCATCTCAGAACCATGGCAAACAGCATCCACCTGAACCATGAACATCACCATCATCTTTGTAATTCTTTACCAGCTCAAGAATGAGCTCTTAACCCTTCTTAATCACCACCATTATCAATCTCAGACCAGCCAGCATTTGAGTCATTCGACTGCCATCACTAGTATTTCCCAGTTCAGTTCCAGCTGCAACTGTCATTCTGCCACTTAAGTTCAGCATCAGTTACACATTGCAAATCTCCACCTTCTTTGCAACTCAGACACAACACCTTCCAAGAACCAACTGTTCTAAATGTGGCATTCGACTCTCCAATTGCATCTCCATTTCAGCTTTTGATTGCTCTTGTAATCTCTGCTTAACTCACCATTTCAGCTGTGAAGCAGCATCGTTACCAGACTACAGCTTCAAACCATTCTTATCCATCACTGCCACCAGATTCACCTCCAAATCCAACTGCCATCATTCCACAATCACTAATCCAGACATCATCAGTTTGCTTTGCTGATCTCTGTGCCACTCTTCGGTTCCATTCAGAACTATCTCTTACAGATTCCTAAATCAATACCAATCCTCCTTTGTACAGCAGCATCCCATGAAAATTAACCACTCAACATCTCAAATCTTCATTCCCTCTCGTCTCTTCTTCAATTCAACCAAAACCCATCTTTTCAGAATCATCACCGACTTGGTTCCACGATCCGTATTCTCAAATCTGAGAGTATCCCAAATTAATTCCTTTTGCAAACCCTAACATCAATTATTCAGTAGTTTCATCTTCAATCATTCACCCCCAACAACTCTCGAAACCAATCTTCGATCAATAGCAACAACACATCTTCAAGAACTCCACCTTCTCTTCCACTCAATTGCAATTCATCACTAGCTCTTGAAACCCACTGCAGATCCACCACAGACCCTAGTTCCGAGTTCTTCACATTTGAACTCTAAATCAGCTCTTAATCTAACCCAATTCTTCTCAAGTTCCAGCTGCAGCAAAACTCCAGTTGTAGTGAAAACCCATCTTCTGAGATATCGAATCTCATCTCAATCTCCCACTGATTCACCACTACAAACCCTAAACCTCCATTTCTATCTTCTCACTCACTTCCAACCAGTTGTAGCAGCTTCACCAGCTTCAATTCACCTTAACTCGAACCCATGAATCTCTCGAACCATCTCTCAGATTCAATTGAACCCAAGATTTTACAGCAACAAATACAATAGAGGAAGGGAAAAATGATCCCAATTTAGATCTAGATAAGGCCCTGTGAAGTGGGATTGCTATTAGCACCCCAATAGTGGATACGGGCCACCCAGCAGTTGCCCCTTATCTTTGGATCAGTTTGCAATATCACTCGCCTCTGAAATGCCACTTTTGCCTTTTTGTACCTATTTCTTCCTCTTTTGCGTCAATGACTCCGAAACACCTGTAAAACTCAAAAACACACATAAGATACATAATTTACAAGAAAACTCGCAAAGAAAGCATAAATACTAGATATAAAATTAGGTGTTTTACAACACCTATCAAATTCCCCCACACTTAGACTTTGCTAGTCCTCGAGAAAATCAAACAAAATAAAACTTATTCTAAAGTATACATACAACTCCGTGTCGTCGAGGCTACGGTTACTCTTAGCATGAATAACGGGCCTTTAAACCCCTAGGTGTCCCTAGTGTACGAGTTATAGTCTCGTGAGGGTTTACTAGTGATATACCCACAAAACCTACTTTTCCAACTTAATAGTTCTCCGTAATAATAGCATCCAACACGCTAAGAAGACATAAAAATTCTGCACACTAGTCATAAGAAGTTAGACACATAAATGAACACAATCTCATCCTTAAAAGTTGAGAGAGAAATAACCATCCCTTATCGAAAGAAATTCGGGTTCGAGTGATCGAAAGTCTTGACTCTGCCTCACAAGAAAGGGTTTTATGGAATTGCTCTCAATAATAAACAACTTTTTATGGGTCACACATGTGTCCAAGTAGGAGTGAAGAGAGAATCCCGCGACACGTTGAATGGTAGGAAGGAAAAACCCTCCGAATTGTTTTGAAAACCCACATCTTTTATTCATTTTTGAAAACCCATTTTTCTGACGATCTCTAAGAAAGGAAATCAACCACTTAACGAAGGTGGGAATATGCTTACTTACCTCGTTATCTGTTCGGCGTGCAGCTAGCACCACTCTCACAAAGATCCATAGAAACGTCTTCGGTCTTCAATCGGTGTCTTCATCTTCGTCTTCGGTCTTCAACTCTTGATGATAACTCTTGAACTTCGTAGAATCTTGACAATATGATTCTTTCCTCTAATTCTTGTTGCTTTAAACTTCATTATAGATATTTCTTCTTCCATTGGCTTTATTGAATACAAAACTAAAAATGAACTATACAAAACCCAAAATATGATACATGAATTTTTCTTGTCTCTCTTTTTTTTAAATTTTTTTTTTTTAGTGAGACAACTAATCATAAACTTTGTCTGTTTATTACAACTAATGTTAATTGTCATAACTATTTCTGTTATTGTCTGTGTAAGATTACTACACATGTATGGATTGCATCCTTTCCAATTATTTTCTCTCTGTATCTCTCTGTATTTAATGTCCTGTACGGACATCTCTGTAGCTTGATAAAGAATTATATTTCCTAGATTTGTCTGTGTTACTACACGACATTAAGTTACTCCCTCACACTAGATGAAGGTCCAACGTACAAAAATAAAGTATGTGTTGCTTTTTTGTTTTGGAGCAGAAGCATGGGAATCTTAACACTATATCGAATGACCTTACAACTTGCCGTTATGATTAGTTACTTGCTGAATTAAAACGTTGGGGCACATAGTTTTTGAGCTTATGGTAACAAAGGCACTTCTTTGTACACTGAGAATTTGATAAGCTCATATGAGGCCAAATGAGAAAAGCACTTTAAATCCAAAACTTGGTCACACTTTTTTATCCACACCATCATATACTAGTAGATGAGTATCCAGAATAAAGAATCCTTCCATATATGCAGGTCCAAAATTCAAACATGCTTGACATACATTTACCGCATTCATACTTAAATACTATGCCAGTAAACTAAGAATGTTACCACAAAAAAATACTTATATAGTATGAACATGCTAAGTCTAGCTCTTGAGCCTATTGTAAGCAGTAACCAAGCCTACAACTTCAGCCGACACATAGGTTGATTTCTTTCACCTGTAGTTGTTCTAGCTCCAATGAGTTCACTTGCAAATTTATATAGTGTAGCACAGATAAGGGTAACATGGATAGGTTTAAGTTTCGTCAGAAACTTAATTAAATCTGATTCAAGGATCAAGATTTAAGAGATAAAAGTTGATAATCAGATTGATAATAATAATATTGATAATAAGATGTGTTCTTGTAAACAAGAGACCTAGCCTTTATTTAGGCTTACATGAGCTGATAAAAGGAAATAATTTGACGTAGACTAGAAAAGGAAATACTTGCGAAGCAAACAAACTTAAACTGACGTAAGGGATCAACTGTCATAGTTGATCCATAAGCATGGGATCAACTGTTAAAGTTGATGCAGAAGAAAAGGATCAACAATCATTATTGATACAAAGAAAGATGTACTACATCAGTCCACCCTTCTTGAAAGAAATTCGTCCTCGAGTTAATGAATATAAAGAATGTCATTCTCTCCATGAAAAGCAAAAATTTCCTGCACATTGAATATATTAGAGATGTTCCAATTGGATGGAAGATCAATAACATATGCATTATCACTGATTTTCTTCAAAATCTTGAATGGTCCATAATTATTCATCTTGGTCTTGTTGTAAGTACCAAGAGGGAAACATTTCCTTTCTAAGATGAATCAAAACCAATTTTCCTTCATCAAAAGTCTTAAGTCTTCTATGTTGATTTGCATCTTCCTTGTATTTGTTATTAAATTCTTCAAGCTTGGACTTAACTTCTTGATGTATGAGTGAAGATTTTTCAACAAAGTTATCTGCCTTAGGATTTGATTTACGCAGCTTAGGAAGTACCATCAAATCCAAAATATGATTAGGAACTTTAGAATAAACAATTTCAAAAGGTGTATTACATGTGGATCGATTGATTGAAGTATTATAAGCAAATTCCATTTGAGAGAAAATTATCCCATTGCTTCTCTTTTCCTCCAATAACTTTGGCTCTAATCAGATTTCCCAAAGATCGATTGACTACTTTAGTTTGTCCATCTGTTTGAGGGTGAGTAGTTGTACTATACTGAAGTTTAGTTCCCAAACGCATCCATAAAGACTTCCAGAAATAACTCAAAATTTTAGTGTCTCTATCAGAAGTAATTATCTTGGGAATTCCATGCAGACGTACCACTTATTTGAAAATAAGTAAGCAACGTTGGATGCATCTGTAGTTTTCTTGCAGGCTATGAAGTCAGCCATTTTTGAATAACGATCAACAACTACGAAAATAAAATCATTCCCCCCTGGCAGTACGTGGTAATCCAAGCACAAAATCCATGCTAATATCCACCCAAGGAGCATCTGGAATTGGAAGTGGAGAATATAAAACTGTGTTTTAAATATTCCCTTTGAACTGTTGGCAAACCATACATTTTTGTACGTACCTTTGAACGTCCCTTTTAAGAGATGGCCAAAAATACGTTCTTCAACCAAAGCTATAGTTTTATCACGTCCAAAATGTCCTCCCAGGTTACTTCCATGTAATTCTTGGATTAAATGAAGACGTAAAGAACATTGTAGTATACATAAACGATTCCCTTAAAAAGAAAACCATCTTGAATGAGAAAATTATCAACACTGCCTGTTGAAGAACCACATTTTTCCTAGAGTGTCTGAAATTCTTTGTCTTCACGATACAAATCTTTCAAAAAATCAAAGGCTAAACTCTGATGCTTAAGAGTAACTAGAAGATGAGCTCTCCTACTCAAAGCATCATCAACTTGATTAAGTTTCCACTCTGATGTTTAATGCAAAATGTATATTGATTGATAGTAGATAACCACCTACCATGCATCCTATTGGACTTAGCTGAAGTTCTCAGAAACTTGAGAGCTTGATTATCAGTATTGACAACGAACTCACTGTGAATAAGATAAGGATGCCAATCCTTAAGAGCTTGAACTAGAGCAATTAATTCTAACTCATAAGTAGACCATTTTTTCCTTGTATCTGAATTCTTTTCACTATAGTATGCAACTGTATGTCCTTCCTGAGATAACACAGTACCAATGCCAACAACAAAAGCATCACAATGAATCTCAAAAGGTTTATCAAAATTTGGCATGGCAAGAACAGGTGCACTGCACAATTTTTCCTTAAGAAGATTAAAGCTCTTATCTGCTTCTTCAGTCCATTGAAAAGTATCACACTTCAAACAATCTGTCAAACCAGGTGCAATTGTACTAAAGTTTCTCACAAATCTTCTATAGAATGAAGCTAACCCATGAAAACTTCTTACTTCACGTATAGATGTTGGAGTAGGCCAATCCACATTTGCCTTAACTTTAGAATCATCCACAGAAATACCAGTATCTGACATAACATAGCCTAATAAGGTGACTTTGTTTATAAAGAATGTGCACTTCTTTGAGTTCACATACAAAACATCGTCTTGAAGTGCCTTAAAAACTTGAGATAAATGTGTCAGATGTTCTTCTTCATTGGTGCTAAAGATTAATATGTCATCAAAATAAACAATGACAAATTTTCCAAGAAAAGGTTGCAAAACTTGATTCATGAGACGCATAAAAGTGCTAGGAGCATCAGATAAACTGATGAGTGCCAAATATTGCATATTTCTACATCTATTTATTGGCATTTCACTCATCTTTGTGCTCGTAAATCGATATTATCCCGATTCTCGTATTTTCTTTGTTTTCAAGAATAAATATTTGTACTAATTAATTTTGTGTTTTTAGGTAATAAATAAAGCTCGGAGAAATCAAGAGCCAAAAGAGCAAAGAATTGGAGATAAGCGTCTATGGATCAGAAAGCCAAAGCCCGCGCGTGCATCAGTTGCAACCCAACTTACAAGACATGGGCTTGAGTTAGCCATGACCCGGACCCGATTCCATCCACCCCGTGCCATTGATATCACGCCTAGCTACATCCTACGGTCTCTCCTTCACTCATATCATTTCTCGCTGCTCCAGCTAAACACCAAATCACCCCAATTCTCCTTGAGCCGTTCAGATCTCCCTCAGCTAAATCCAACGGTCGCTCAGCCCTTCGCATCGTCTTCTCGCTGCACCTGCTCAACACCGAATTGCCCTACACCTATACCCATCGACCTCTTCCCATTTCTCACTTCCATCTTCTCTTTCTTCTCCGACACCCGTTCAGAGAAAACCCATCCCTCTCTTCTCCTTCCCCATTCCTGCTGCAGACCAGAGCCATCATCACCACCATCTTCTTATCACTGACACCAACAACTCCAGCAGCCGCCTCAGCCACCTTCACCTCTCCTCTAGGTCGAGCTATCTCTCTTTTAGCTTCTCCATAACCCTAGAAGCTAAATTAGAGATAACTAGAACTAGGGTTTCTCCAACAATCGACGCATGGAGCTCAGAGACAAGACAAGAGAGTATGGGCGATTGGGTATGCATTTATTTTTCAATTTAAAATGAATTAGGGTTTGGAGTTGCATGTATAAATAGAACTGAGGTGAGGATGTTAGAAGTTTATGCCTGGGCTAGCCAGAGCACCAATTTAGGTTAATTTATATCATGTTCTAAATCAAATTGCTAGGGTTCAGATGAAACCCTAACCTGCTATTGTGTTTCTCATACTTTAAATGTTGATTCTTGAATGCTTAAATACTTCCTAAGATATAATTTAATCTTAGCATGTCAACACTTTGCTCTCACAGTGTATGCCATGTATGCACTGTAGTTAGAATACCTCTGTGATGATTATGCTGCAACTCAAGCTTAATTAGATTATTATTGATCCTCAGATTAGTTGTACTCTAACTAGACAAGTAATGCTTTGGAAAGATACCTTAGTTGTGATTAAACTATCAATCGGAGAAACATCTTAGACATAGAGCAGTTGACACCTCTCCCTTATCTCATCATAAAGACAAGAATAATATCATGAGTTGAAGACATAGTGTAGGTTAAAGGTGGATTTGAAGACCCTAGTATCCCCATTGTCATTGTCTTATATCTTAGTTACTATTTCATTACTAATGCAACCTTAGTCGCATCGACAAAACCTCGCTTGTGTTACCTTCACTAGAAAGTCAGTTTAGGAAGCCTTTGATCAACTATAGCACCACAAGTCTCTGTGGTTCGACTCTGTGCTTGCCACTGCCTCCAAAGGCACTGTGCACTTGCAGATTAAGACGTAGGAAAATACACTTTTACATACCTACCAAGTTTTTGGCGCCGTTGCCGGGGACTTGGCGTGTGCCCTATTGATCATTGGCCTGTCTTTACTGAGTTTCATTTCACCCTGTACATAATTGCTTTGTATATACTTGCTTAGCCCTGTATTATTATAACTTAGTTAAAGTTTTTCTATTCTCGCATAGTTGGCTTGCTTCACTGATTTCCAACCCTGTATATATCTCACCTTGCATTGTCATTTTTAGCCCTGTGTTAGTGTAAATTAGCTTAACTTTTACATCTCTGCATCTGTCATATACATTGCATTCTGTGTAGCTTTAACTTCAATCATAAGTCATTGCATTTCTCCAGAATACCGTAAAGCCTCATTGTTGTGTTTGCAAGTTGTGTCTTTTATTCTTGTTTTAGCTCATTGTCTCTTAGCCTATTGATTGGCACTTGTTGAAGCTTACATTGTAAGCCTGTTAGTTGTGCTCACAATGCATGTTGCTCA
Source organism: Papaver armeniacum (assembly GCA_023531295.1). Taxonomy (NCBI): domain Eukaryota; kingdom Viridiplantae; phylum Streptophyta; class Magnoliopsida; order Ranunculales; family Papaveraceae; genus Papaver; species Papaver armeniacum. Next base: position 81,846 of record JAJJWW010019233.1, on the reverse strand, counting down.
TTTACCCTGAGCATACTCATCTCGCAGCTGCATCTCAACCGTTGCATGTCCGTTGCTTTGCAAAATCCTTGCTTTGGAATTCCAAGAGCATTTTGATGTTCTTGCTTTAATTTTTTCAAGTTTGGGAACTAAAACTCTTCGTTGAGCTACCAGGTACCCCCTGTGCTACTGTGGTGCAGCTGAGCCAACCCAAGGAAGGCAAGGAACAACTCAGGCTTTGAGGTTAGCCTATGAATGAGCTAGAATTTTGAACTTTGTATTGCCCTGTGATGCCTGCTGAACTAGTGTTGTCTTTGAGCTGAGTTTTAACATGATGAGCATATGTGAAATTGTCACCACTTCCATGAGCTACACCTCACCACTCTGCACATTGTTAGCCTGCTGATCTGTGCAGCAGTGAAATTGTGTTGAACATCTTTGTTTATGCACCAGTGAGCCATTACTCACTGAATGAATGCATGACTTGTCATTTGACCAACACATGTTGAATGGTAGACCTTGTTCACCTGATAATCTTTAGTCTGTGCATATAGCCGTGAGTTTAAGCCGTGATTCCTTGGATTCATCAAGACTCGCGCTAACTCCACCCACGAAGCCGTGAGTTTAAGCCGCAAACCCCACTGCATCTTCAACCCCGCTTCTTGCACACCCCCGATAGGCACAAATATGATTCTGTGATGCATGAGCCGTGAATTTAAGTTTAGCCGATTTGTTACCGATCCATGAAACACCGAAATTGGCCGAGCACATTTGTTTATTTGCATGTTACCAGACTTTGCATGAGAAAACCCTTGCTATATAGTGCTTAACACCCAAGTTTCACTCGCCTTAGTGTGGTCTGTCTTGTGGAATCTAGGCCTCTACAAGGCCTGTGCTACAACCCCTTAGTTCCATCTCGCTCTCGAGCTCGGCTCCGCAGCCCCCGTAGCTGTTGAGCTTGAGTGCAACCTGTTTAGCCTAGGATAGGTGTAGCCGCAAACCCAAGAACTGTGCTGTAACTCCTTGGCCTCGACTAGAACTGCGCTTAGCTCCAGCCCCTGTAGCTGTGAGTTTGAGCTACAAATTGGATAGCCAAGTGGGCTGAAAGCTCAAGTGAAGTCAACTGTGACAAAGTTTGTATTAGCAAAGGCCAAGTGACATCAAACTGTTAAGCCTGCAAGCATATTGAAACCCTGTAAACTGGCCTGCAAGCCTCAAACCGTGCATCTGTGCAAACCTGTGTGTTTTCCAACTGTGCTGTACTCTGTTCAACTGTTGCATCTGCTGACCCAGTGAACCTTGCACACTCTAAACATAACCCTGAGCATAACCCTGACCCTGTGGCTGCTTGTCTTGGCTGATTGCCAGTGGTGCTCAACCTTGACCTTGTGCTGCATCTTGAATCTGTGAACCTCTTCACATGCTTGCATAACCACCAGTGTTGATACTCTGCCTCATAACAATTGCCCTATGGTAGTATGCTAGCCCTAACTCTGTGTTGTTGCATCCATTGCCATGTATGCATCTTTGAACCAGCATCTGTAGGTTGTTTGTGATCTGGTGGCATTTGAGTGTGCACACAACCAAAGACATAACCTTGTCTTTGTCTTTGTGATTTGCATAAGCTGTGCTGTGGAGTCACCAGCTGTGTTGTGCATAAGTTTCTTGTGCTGTGTCTCCCTGTGTGCTAGAAATTGAGTGTCATTCTTGTGAGTTTGTTGTTCCCTGTGATAACATCATAGGCTGAGCTGAATTATAAATAGTTTGTGTTGATCTCGGGTCATGTACAACCTGCCCTACACATCTTGTCTTTGTGTTGAGAGTTGCACTCACACATGTGTAACCTTGCCAACCTAAACTGAGCTGCACTTGTGCTGTGTAAGCTTGCCTATTTGTGCATACAACCTGCACAAAAACAACCAGTGCACAAACTGAAACCCAGTTCCACTGGGCTGCGCACAACTGAAGCCTACAACTGGGCTCTGCATCCTGCCAAGCCCAACCTCCACACAACTGGGCTCTGCCCCAACCAGTCTCTGGGCTCTGCACATCACCTGGGCTGCTTAAACAAAAACCAAACTAAAGCCCATTTAAACCAAAACTGAGGCCTGCTGTGCAACAACCCAAAGCCCATACAAACCAAATCCCACATAAACCAAACTAAACCCAATAAACCAAACTGAGCCCACTACAACTGGGCTTTTGCATAACCTTTGGGCTGTGCATTTGCATCACTTGGGCTTAGCTTCCCTGTTTTGAGACATCATTGGTTATACATGCTTGATATGTGCTAAGCTATGCTTCTTTTTGAGTTCAAATTAAGTTGCTAGATCATGTCGATTTTGGTCTCAAATCGGAGATACAAACAAATCCATTAGAGAGCTTGCTTACGGGCATGCTTCACAAAGTATGAACTCCCCACATACCATAGTGATTTTAGGGAATTTTATGAGCCTTCTCGGGCCCCGACTTCATATACCCTAATCATTATGAGCACATGTATCATCCACCACAAAGTTGAAAATGAACACTTTTCTCATACCCAATCATCATTTTTAGATCAATTAGAAGCTCAAGTATCTCGCTTTAGAAAGGCAATTACATGAGAATTCTGTCGAATCTAATTCCCCTAGGCAATATGAAATGTATGCTTGTACCTTATGTGGTAGCTTAGACCACCCTACTGAGAACTCGCTATATTTTGCATGATTTTAGGCAGTCTAGGAAAAGCCATGATAATCCAAGGTACGAATTGTCTAGAAGTGACTATGACCATGCACACATGCATCATCCATCACCATGGGAGGATGAACAATGTTATACTCCCCCAACCCCTTGTATGCAATCACTAATGGAAAAGCTCATAGAGCAACACAATAATATACTTGGATGGAAAATGCATGATCATCCCTTCTCTAGTGAACCATGTGCACAACCATGTAATGATCATTCATATGAAACATGCATACCCACTAGTGAAGACTCCCCTTCTATGCCTACTCATGCAACTAACACTGAATATGAACTTAATCTAGAGGTAGATGAGTACACTGGAACTCAAATTTTGAATGGGGAGATGAATTTTTGTTATGATGATGATGATGAATATGAGGAGCATGTGTATTTTGAAAATGTAGTGGAATCTTTAGGTTCGAGACATTAAGTGTCTCTTCAGAACCCTATGAATGATGCTTCTTCTAATATTCATACATGTGATGCCGATTTGGGATCCGAAAATGAGAATGCTGACACCAATGATCTTATGCATGAGATTGAACTTTTGGATAATGATGAGTATGACATGGAGATTGATGAATTGTTCTATGCAGGTGAACATGATTTACCTTCTTCTGACCTTAGGCAAGTGTGTGATGGTGCAAATGATTTTATACATGAAAACAACTTAGATGTACCTAACCTCTCTCTTAAAGCACAGATTGAAACTCCTCCACCAAACCTAGGTGTAGTTTGTAACAAAATTGCAAAACCAACTTTTCTGAAAATGCCTAATCTAGGCCTAGAGCTTTGTGCCTCCCAAGTCCTCTTGGACTATTTTGCATCAAAGAATAACACTTTTAAGGAGCCACAGTTGGAATGTGTATATCTCATTTGTTCTTAGCAAAACTCATTTTGAGTTAGACTTTTTGCATGATGTACCTTTAAAATTGCAAGATTTTGTGCTCTCAAACACACCTGTTGACAAGTTTAGGTTTGGGGGTAACTTGTTCACATATGCAATCTTACCTGCACTCTCATGTTATATTTGTGTAAGACTGTTGATGTTTGTACATATTGTCTTTTGGGTTGATCCTCAACTCTTTAGATTGTTGGTATATGGTGAATTTTCATTGTATATAATCCAGTAGGACTTGTTAAATTTTCTTTTCTTGAATCAGTTGAGTCTTCTTGTACATATATTGTGCTAATCCGATATGATCTCCACTGAGAATGTTGGATTCTAGCCTTGACAAATGAAGCTCTAACCTTGCTTCCACCGACATCCGGTAATCTCTTCCCTTTTCTCTTATCAGCATAGTTCTCTTGGTATGTGACTGTTTAAAATTTTATCATCTGTTGACACATTGAGGACAATGTTTGATTTAGGTTTGGGGGTGCATTTGTATTTAGATTTTTTTTTTTAGTCTTTCTTTTATTAAAAAAAAAACTCTTTTTGTAAATAAAAACCTCCAACTTTTAGAGATTTTAGAGTCACTAGCATGCTTCTAGCTACGTTTACATAGAGAGTCTGACCGAAATAACAGAACTTGGAAGTACTGGAGAACACAATCGGGTTTCTTAGTTGATAATAGCGTTAAAGTTGGATTTAACCATACCGGAGGGCGAATTAGGTGCTGTTTAGATATTCGTTAGTAGAATTGTGATCACCCATAGTGGAGACTACCCATTTTACATCAAGTGAGGCACCAACCTTCAATTTTTTGCAACTTTCTAGAAAAGTCGTTAGAGTGTGTGTCACCGTACGTCAATTCCGGGTAGGAATGGTGAGCTACCCAACTTCGCACCATTTTCAAAGACTACTTTTGATCTCTTGAGTGCTATTTTTGTCAATCATGAGGGTGACGTTTAAAGATGAAAACTCCTTCTAAATACCGATTTGTAGTTAGCATCACTCTCTCCCTCTCAACAACATCAACAGATTCATAGAAACACATCATCGTCAGCAAGCGGAGCATCATCAGAACATTTAAAGAAAAGTTGATATAGTCCAAGGTTTACGTGCAACAAAGAAAATAGGATGAGAATTAATGAAGTTTGTGAAATCAAGACAAATGTAAAAAATTGAGTCTTATTGTTTTATTGTTATTTTCATGTCACCTTGCTAAAAAAAAAAAAAAAAAAAAATGTATGTTTGTCAAGTTTTTGTGAAGTTCAAAAGTTCATCATCAGCTATTGAAGACCGAAGACCGAAGATTGAAGACGTTTCTATGAATGCTGAGAGAGTGATATTAATTGCCGATCGGGTGAGAAGGTAAGTGAGTACTCCCATCCTTGCTAATGGTTGATTTCCTTTCTTAGAGATCATCGTAAAAGATTCTTTTTGTCCACATTTCGTGGAGTCTCCGTAAATTATTTCGAAGGTTATCCTTCTTACCTACAACGTGTGCGGGATTTCTCTCTTATTCCTCGCCGCACACATGAGAGACTAAAAAGCGATCTTTTTGAGTGCAATTATCATAAAACCCTATTAGTGAGGCAGAAGTCGAGGCTTATGATCACAATCGAACTCGAATTCTTTCATATGGTATGGTTACTTCTCGCTCAGCACTAAGGATGAGAATGTGTTCTTTGGTAGTTCTAACTTGTTGTTACTAGCATGCAGAAACTCTATGTCCTCATAGCTCCTTGGATGCTTGAGACTCTTTTACACTCTGAAGTTGGAGAAGGTTTTGTGGGTACACCTCTGGTAAACCCTCACGAGACTACAACTCGTCCACTAGGGACACATAGGGGTTTAAAGGCTTAGTGCATACGCTAAATGCATTCGAGAGACCCGACGATGTGGTATAGTTAGGATTTCTTAATTTCTGTTTCACTTGAGGACAAGTAAAATTCAGGTTTGGGGGTATTTGATGAGTGCCAAATATTGCATATTTCTACATCTATTTATTGGCATTTCACTCATATTTTGTGCTCGTAAATCGATATTATCCCAGCATTCTCGTATTTTCTTTGTTTTCAAGAATAAATATTTGTACTAATTAATTTTGTGTTTTTAGGTAATAAATAAAGCTCGGAGAAATTGAAGAGCCAAAAGAGCAAAGAATTGGAGACAAGCGTCTATGGATCAGAAAGCCAAAGCCCGCGCGTGCATCAGTTGCAACCCAACTTACAAGACATGGGCTTGAGTTAGCCATGACCCGGACCCGAGTCCATCCACTCCGTGCCGTTGAGATCACGCCTAGCTACATCCTACGGTCGCTCCTTCACTCATATCATTTCTCGCTGCTCCAGCTAAACACCAAATCACCCCAATTCTCCTTGAGCCGTTCGAGATCTCCTCAACCTAAATCCAACGGTCGCTCAGCCCCTTCGCATCGTCTTCTCGCCGCACCTGCTCAACACCGAATTTCCCTACACCTATACCCATCGACCTCTTCCCATTTCTCACTTCCATGTTCTCTTTCTTCTCCGACACCCGTTCAGAGAAAACCCATCCCTCTCTTCTCCTTTCCCATTCCTGCTGCAGACCAGAGCCATCATCACCACCATCTTCTTATCACTGACACCAACAACTCCAGCAGCCGCCTCAGCCACCTTCACCTCTCCTCTAGGTCGAGCTATCTCTCTTTAGCTTCTCCATAACCCTAGAAGCTAAATTAGAGATAACTAGAACTAGGTTTCTCCAACAATCGACGCATGGAGCTCGAGACAAGACAAGAGAGTATGGGCGATTGGGTATGCATTTACTTTTCAATTTAAAATAAATTAGGGTTTGGAGTTGCATGTATAAATAGAACTGAGGTGAGGATGTTAGAAGTTTATGCCTGGGCTAGCCAGAGCACCAATTTAGGTTAATTTATATCATGTTCTAAATCAAATTGCTAGGGTTCGATGAAACCCTAACTTTTAACCTATTGTGTTTCTCATACTTTAAATGTTGATTCTTGAATGCTTAAATACTTCCTAAGATATAATTTAATCTTAGCATGTCAACACTTTGCTCTCACAATGTATGCCATGTATGCACCGTAGTTAGAATACCTCTCGTGATGATTATGCCGCAACTCAAGCTTAATTAGATTATTATTGATCCTCGATTAGTTGTACTCTAACTAGACAAGTAATGCTTTGGAAAGATACCTTAGTTGTGATTAAACTATCAATCGGAGAAACATCTTAGACATAGAGCGAGTTGACACCTCTCCCTTATCTCATCATAAAGACAAGAATAATATCATGAGTTGAAGACATAGTGTAGGTTAAAGGTGGATTTGAAGACCCTAGTATCCCCATTGTCATTGTCTTATATCTTAGTTACTATTTCAGTCACTAATGCAACCTTAGTCGCATCGACAAAACCTCAGTTGTGTTACCTTCACTAGAAAGTCAGTTTAGGAAGCCTTTGATCAACTATAGCAACACAAGTATCTGTGGTTCGACCTGTGCTTTCCACTGCCTCCAAAGGCACTGCACTTGCATTAAGACGTAGGAAAATACACTTTTACAGACCTACCATAAACCAAAAGGCATTACCAACCATTCAGATAAGCCTTCTTTTGTCTTGAAAGCTGTCTCCCACTCATCACCTTCACGGATTCGTATTTGATGATACCCACTACGCAAATCAAGCTTTGTAAACACTTTAGAAACCAAAAGCATATCTATCATGTCATCAATTCTTGGTATGGGAAACCTATATGGTATAGTAACTATGTTTAATGCTCTACAGTCTATACACATACGATGTCCACCATCATTTTTGACTAATAAAAGGTCGGACTAGCAAAAGGACTTTTGCTAAGTCTTATCAAACCTTTTTGTAACAAATCATCAACCCGACCTTTTAAAATTTCATGTTCTTTAGGACTTAACCTATAATGAGGTTGATTAAGAATAAAAGCTCCAGGTATAAAGTCTATCTCGATGTTGTAGATCTCTTAATGTAGGCAAAGCATTGGGTAACTCAGCATGAAATAAGTCACTAAAGAAGACAATAAAGGTTGTACCTTGTCTGGAATCTCCACCATAGGTTTAGTAACTTCATGAGAGTTCAAAGAATGAACAATTGTAGTTACCAGTGCAGTCATCTTCTTGTTTGCTGGTTCCTTGATTGGAGAACAAGATTGTAAAGGCTATAAAACTTTAGTAAAACCTTCATGAACAAAAGTATAAGTGTCGTCATAAAAATTATGAACAACACGAATATCATATTGCTATGGTCTTCCCATCAGTAAGCTTGCTGCAGTCATATTAATAACATCACATAAGACATAATCCTCATATCCAGGAAAAGAAAACTTGACCAAGCACCGATCAGTGATCTGCTGAGTTGAAAAACTGTTTATCCAAATAAATGAGTACGGATTTGGATGAGAAGTAACAGGTAAACCAAGTTTTTCCACTAATTTTGCAGAAACGTAGTTTTCTGTACTTCCACAGTTAATGATCATGTTGCAAAGTTTCTCTTCAATTAGACAATGAGATTTGAAAATACTATGTCTTTGAGTAGGACATGGTTCAATGATTAACACAGGGCGAATTACTCCAAGAAAATCTGCATCATAAGTCTCATGTTCTTGCAAATAATTAAACTCATCATCTCCTAATTCTTCATCTCCTTGTGTGTCTTCTTGAACTTCATTAATGTAAGCATGAAAATTTCGACAATCACCAGAAGTATGGCCAGTTTGGTTGCACTTGTTACATTTATCTCCTCGAAACTTTGAATAAGGATTAGAGGGTTTAGATAAAGGAGGAAATTCTTGTGAAAATTGATTACCTCGAGTATTACGAACAAAATTTCGATGTGGAGGAGCCGGAGGTGGCTTAGCAGATGATATATGCATTATAAGAGCAGGTTCTGTAGGAACAGAAGTAGTTTGTTGTTGCTGATATGGTTGGTTTGCACTTCTGTCATGTGGATCAACAAAGATAGTTGATTCCTGTGAAGATGGATCAACAACAACTGTTGAACCTTTTTCACCCTGGTAACCATAAGAGTTATATGGTCTGGCAGCTTTGTAAAAATGTTGATAACGAGCCTATCTTGGAGTTAGTTGGCGAGAAGTACCGAGTACACGTCTTTCAACCTTAAAAGCTTGCTGTATTGCTTCAACCATTGTAAAAGATGATTGTGTCATCCCTTGTTGAATTAAATTGTTCAACCCATCTACAAAGCGTGCAACTAATTGTTCTTCAGTTTCCTTCAATTGGTTACGAGCAACTAAAGCATAGAACTCAGCTACATATTCTTCAACTAGTCTAGCTCCTTGTTGACAGTTTTTAAGCTTAATAAACAATTGTTGTTTATAATCCTTCGGTAAAAACTTAGCTCTTAATAAACGTCTCATTCGATCCCAAGTGCAAATAGGATGTTTGTGATACTTATCTCGATCTTCAGAGAGTGTTTCCCACCAAGCTGCAGCTCCACCTTTTAGTTTATATGCTACCAACTTCACTTTAGAAGAGTCTGGGACATCCATAAATTTGAAAAAGGATTCCACTTCATTAAACGAATCTAGTAATTCTTCGATGTGTAAACTCCCGTGAAAACTAGGAATATCAGCTTTAAGTTTATATTCTGGTATACTTCCATAAGGACTCATATTAGACGTTAATCGTCTTTCGTTTATCCACTTTTGTCTTTCACCTTCTTCGATTTCGTCTTCCTCATCACTGTTGATATTCACATGAGTAGGTTTTTTGTCAAGAAAACCTTCTAATGGCTCATTGTGGTAAAGACGACATGAGACGTTTTCAGGAATATAAGTATGCCGATAAAAAGTATGTGGTTTTACTTTTTTTGTTTCATCAGCTACTTTTTCTTCAAATTTATTTTCTCCTTCCTTTATATCATCCTCTGTTTCTCCTGCCTTATTCTCTCCATCTACACCTTCAATCAAATCAGGCATGTCTTCCGTTTCTAAGCCAATGTGTTTCAATAATTTGTTTACATAATCTCCTTGGAAAACTAACCTCTTTTTCGTAGTTTCAAGCTTTTCCGTGAGAGCTTTGGTGCTTGTTTCATTGTTTGCAAGCTTAGTTTCAATATTTGTAATGGAAGTTTGAAGAGGTTTCAAGAGTTCTACAATTTCATCTAGGGTAGGAGGTTTTTCTGCCATTGAAAATAAAAGTAGGGCTTTGAAGTTGTGCGGAAGCTGTTAAGGATATGTTTCTAGGTAAAAACTAAAAACACTGTATCTGATACCAACTAGTGTAGCACAGATAAGGGTAATAGGAATAGGTTTAAGTTTCGTCAGAAACTTAATTAAATCTGATTCAAGGATCAAGATTTAAGAGATAAAAGTTGATAATCAAATTGATAATAATAATATTGATAATAAGATGTGTTCTTGTAAACAAGAGACCTAGCCTTTATATAGGCTTACATGAGCTAATAAAATGAAAGAGTTTGACGTAGACTAGAAAAGGAAATACTTGCGAAGCAAACAAACTTAAACTGACGTAAGGAATCAACTGTCAAAGTGATCCATAAGCATGGGATCAACTGTAAAAGTTGATACGGAAGAAAAGGATCAACAATCATTGTTGATACAGAGAAAGATGTAGTACATCATTATATGTTATAGCTCTTCTGTCAGCATATTGGTTTTCATATTGAAAGGACGAATTAAGAAAGATTAGTAATGTCCAACTAATGATCTTTTGTTAGGCTTGTCGGATATGTCTATTATTCCACATTACAAAAATTTCATGACTAAATAATTACTATTGTTGAAGTTGTTCCAAGTCACGCTCTCTCTATATTTAGCTTTGTATAGGCCATCAATAAGCTTTAGGTTAACATCATAATGTATGATTAGCTAATTAATCTTTAACTAATCATACATTAGCTTAAATAATTGTTGTTGTTATCATTATAAATATATTTGCACTGATTTCAATCTCCTCTTTTCTACAATATATATTTATTTAATCACACGGTTTCATGAATGATGGCAGATGGAACATGCATGAGCCCAATTATAACATCTCACAACACTGTAACTGACAAACGTCATCCGATCATTAAATCGTCATCAGAACCAAAACCCTTCATAATCAAAGATGGATATTGTAACTAAGTTTATAAGGAGAATAACTACATGAATATTAGATTAAGAATATAAACCAACTTGACCTTAACATTATGAACTCAAATTTGCCCTAGTTTTTTTATTCATAAATTTTAATAGAGTAAGAACCTTAAACCAATTTGAGTTTAACATTAGAAACACAGATTTTACTAGTTTTTTATTCACAAATTTGAATTTAACATTGGTTTAAGTATAATATTGTACTTATTTCATACAACACGCCGTAAGGTACCACATGAGATACTCCCATCAAACCAAAACGATCAAAATATTTTTTTTTTGCAAAATTAAAAGGAGGTTCTTTCCTTCGGGTATTTTTTCGAATATTTCAAAGTAAGTAAAATATCAAACAATCATGCAAAAGATGAAAAATCAGTTACATCTTAGCGAAGATTGATGACCTAACTTATATGTTCGAAGTTTTGATGGAAGGTATGATCTTTGGAAACCCCAACGTTGTGAATATAATTCATCTTCATTCGGGGACGAATAAAAAAGGAAAAGGGATGGGAAGATAGTTAATGAAGTTACATTTTAAAGAATGTGTTAGAGCGTTGCTCGTTTGAACCCGCCAAACGTTGGTATGTCAAGGTTGGTTGTCATATTGTAGTATCAAAACTCAAAAGTCGCTTGATTAGATTACTAGAGTCAACTCGTTATGCTAGACTAGGAAGTATAGAAATGTTAATACATACAGGTATTACTCTGAATACCTGAAGAATCCAAAGACAAATCGACGGCAACAAAGACATAATCCTTCTACTTGAGGTTAGTAATACAAGACTGCTTGTTCATATTTTTATCGTTACTTTCAAGTCGTTTATCTTGAAACACAACATACAAAGTTATATACATGAAACTCTAGTATTAGAGACTTGATCATCTTTTTATGATCAAGGTGTCAAGGAAAAATATACAAGTTGTTTTGCAACTTGGGTATATTGAAGAACGGAGTATAATGTTTATCTCTTGAACTTCGTAATTGCGACATAGACATGATATTTGTAACTTTTTAATTGTGTAGTGAACTTGCTTTCATTCCTAGAAAATTATGTTTGATTACAATAGTTTAAGAAAATAGACTTACTAATTTGTTTCGTGGTTGAAAGAAATCAAGTGGATTGGTGGTCCGTTTTTCATTGAAGATCTAAGGCAGGACTGATCCCTACCTATATGGGAAACCAAGGTAAAACCGATCCCAACCTATTCGGGGAACTAAGGCAGAAATGATCCTTACCTATGGTAGGACCAATCCCCTTAAGCAAAACCATTTCTAATGTCACGTACACTTTAGGGTTTGTGTGATTTTGGAGAATAAGAAAGTTCAAGATGTCAACATAGTAAGTAATTTGAACATGTGAACAAATCTTATCTTTTATTGTTCAAATATATTCTTTGATACTGAAGGTGAGATCCTAAACCGAAATGTTTGAGAATTTTTTTCTTAAGATTTTCGAATATATATGTATTGTTTTTCCAGCAACCAAAAAAATATATCTGGAAAATATGTTAGTTAAGTATCTTGTATGCTAGCTAATATTAAGTTGTAATCCAAGAGAGATTTCAGTATTATAGTTGGACATTGGTTGGAATTAGACAAAACTGAACTTAGGTGCTTATTTCATATCTTGAGAATATCTTATGTTATGGAAAGTCTTTGGTGTCAAAACTACCTTGGTCTATAAATAGTGAAGTTTTTTCTTCTTAAACACTTATCCTGAGGCAGGCACTTCATTTGTAGTCACTTTTGTAGCCGATAATAATATTAGTTGTAATACTATCTTGAAGAAGAGAGTAACCTAATTAGGCGACATCTCTTGCGTACGCCAATTTAAAGTATTCTGTGGAATCAAGGCATCTAGATAGTACCGTTGGTAGGAAATTAAAATATACGTTATTATTTTAGTTTTTAATTATTAATTTGATTGACTAATAGTTGTTAAACATTGATTGCACCTAGTTTGATTATTCGTGAGAGTCTTCTCTTTTGACATAAGGTAACTCAAACTAGATCAAGGAATTAAAAGTTGTTCAGATCTGTTTTTAGATCTGATGTTGACTTGTGATGATCTGTTGTTAACAGACTCCGTTCTGTACGTGATCGATCATAAGTTGGAATCAAGTATGGTTGTGCAGGTACAGAAGAAGACATTGAAAATTTGAAGACAAGAAGATTTCTTATTGGTTTCGTATCTTTGTGATTCAACTTCGTGCACAAACTTGATCGACTGGGATCCGACTAGATCTTGTTTATCTTTGATAGATAATTAATTGGTTAGTCGTATTAGATCGACAAGCTATCATTTGGTGGTATTCTTCAGTATTCGAATCTGATAGTTTGTATACCTAGATTTGCTTATCTTGATAATCTATATCTTGGTAGATCTACCCAACAAAGGAGTTTATTATATTAAACAGAAGAGCCTTTGTTGAACTCAACATATAACCTATGATTTACTTCTTGAGAATGAAAGATTGGTTACCAAACAAAGTAGTCCATTAATGTTTCGGAAGACGATCCATAGGAGTTGAGTACTTCAAGTCTTCACAGTGGTTGAAACAACTTAAGATAGTAGACTGTATCTTAGGATTTGCGTGCGTTGGCCAGATTGGTTGTAGGCGCAGGATACTGATGAAACTAGGTAAATAGGAGTAGTTTACTTGGTCTTAACTAAATGAAGTTGGCAATGTTCTATGTGTGACAACTTAATCGAAATTGGACTAAGTTACGAAGTTTTTCTGCATTTGCGGTTTCTTGTTAACAAAATTTTGTTGTGTCTTTACTTTTACTTTCCGCAATTATAATTATTATTTTAGTTATAATTTAAAACAAAATACATTGTATGTTAATCCAATACTTGGTTGATCCCTATAATTTAAGGTTCAGTTTCAGACTTATACTATATATACTAAGTGTATACCTTGTTATCGTCATCTTCTTGACAGTCTCTGTCTATATTACAATATTAGAATTTGGTACCTAGGACCACAATTAACCGTCTTGACCGTTACAAAATCTGGTTAAATATAAAAGTTACGAAGGAAAATTTGGGTTTTGCTTTGTTTTTAGTAATTTGTACCGGATCAAATTTGTTATTTTTATTTGCCATTCATCTTCTCCCCTTCATTCTTTCCTAACTAGCCAGTCGCCCCCTTCTCAAACCGCTTGTTGTGAACTCTCTGTATACCAAAGTCTTCAATCTTTGAGGATATTCACTGATATCTGATACTCAACTGTCGTGGTCTAATTCTAATCTGATACTTGACTTTAGTAGACTAGAAATCAAGATAAAGTAACATCTAATATTGACAACAAGATTGATGTTGAAAAACTTGTGAGTTCGACCGAGCGGTGCTCTAACAACATTAAATCGTCATGGCCTAAGTGTCAGGCTCTGACGATGTTTCCATGAGTATCTGAGTAAGTTGATAACTCAGGATTAACAATAACCATGGTTCAAGGAGATAACTTAGACTCGAAGCAAGTATGAGCAACAACGAGGCAATGAGCTAATAATGCAGGATGTCACTAGTAATAGGCTAGGGTCACGACATGGCCTTGACATGCCTTGGAGCTTGAGAAATCCTCAGTGACATGAATGCTCTCAGCGATGAAGGCACACAAAGTCGATCAAAATAGCTTGTTTTTTTAAAAAAAATTAGTCTCTTGATACAACGGCAGAATTGGTATTTTCCCCTAACATAGTGTAGACTTTTGAAAAGGCTTTTGTTTGACCCACCCAAGCGACGCCTTGGCTCCGTCACCAATTTTATGCTCTGGCGCTGGCATTCCCCTGCACCACTACCGATCCAATGAGATTTTGACTGTATATTTGTAGCTGAAATATTAACTTAAAACCATCAGACAGTACACCACTCTGTAAATGCCATATAGTACCAGTACCACTAAATTTATGTTCTTAACTAACAAGTGTGGAAAAACAGAGGCTTTTAAAGCTAAGTTTCGAGAGTTCTTAACTTTGTTAGTTCTGCTGTTTAATGAAACTTTTAATGAAATTCATTTGTAGAACTAATATGAAAAACCTTTAATAAGTATGGACGCTAACATAGAAATTTAAAAGCCTAAACCTCAATAAATCGGGAGGATACCAAAACAAACCTTTGTTGAAAATCTTTTGTCTAAATTTTGTCCGGATCTTTGTTGAATATCTAGACATGTTTCACAACCTTGATTTAATAATGATTTGTTGTTAAAATCTTCACAAGCTAAAATAAGTTATCGAGGTGATGGATGGATAGTTGCCGGCTCAACATGGACAATGACATAAGGTAACTACATTTGAGTCGATTCTTTCAAAGGTTTATAACAATGAAACATTTTGATTCTACTTGATGTCGTTTCTTTGACTTGCTCTCTCGGTGGTCGTTAATTCATTCTCGTTTGGACCATATAAATATAAAATGGGCTTAACGGGATCTTCAGCCCATTAGCCTAAAAACAAAAATATTGGGTCATGGTTTGAATCCTAAGCCCATAAAAGGTTAAGAACCAAGTCTGTTAGCCTTTATTAAAGGTGACTACATTCATTGAATCTTGAAAAGGGATGAATCTGTTCAACCCAAGAAGTTAGAATTAATATAGATATATATTTGGTCCAAGTACATTATTAACCTGGTCACCCTAAAAGGAGGGAATGAATAAAGGTTAATTATTGGGCCAAATACATTTCCCAATGTCTAGATACATAATTCTAATTTAAATAATGATGAACCTGGACGTCATTCAGTCCAGATACGTCATCAAATTGAATGCAGACAGGTAATTGACTGGATGTATTCCCCCTATTACCTATAAATAGAGGAGGGATTTCAGCAGTAAAGGTACACAACTCTAATCCTTTTCTCTCCTCTAAAACCTGTTTAGAGCTCCTTACTCATTGAGGCATTGGAGTGTCCTTGCAGGTACCCCCCTCTTTTCTTCAAGAATATTAGAAAGTCAAGAGCATTGAAGAGATGAATAGGAAATCTTTCATCATCAAGTACATATCGTGAGGAAATCTGGGGATCATCTCAACGGTCTACAAAATATTCATCAAGTATTAATCTTACGCCATCCAGCGGTTAAGATTACATCCTTTCTGTACGAATCTCGAGGAGTGTTGTAGGAACATTTTTACTACAAAATCTTTTGGCGCCCACCGTGGGGCAGAGAAGGATTCTTAAAAAAAAAAACACATCAAGATCCATGGCAGCATCACACGCAAATCAGATTGATGGGAATGACAACATCGACGCCAGAGTCCGAGGGAATCATAGCGACATCGATCATCCATTTCAAGAAGGAGTTGAAACGTTACCAGCAACAACAACATCAAGGTGTCCTTCTGCAAGAACTTATCCCCAAGGGATAAGTAGAGGAAATTGATGGGTACGTATCTCAACTCCACCTTTAAGTGATACTGCCAATCTTAATGTATCTCCAAGAGGTGGTAACCAACCACCAACAAATATGCTAAACGCACGTCCGAACTCCCTCGCCAATAGGGGCCTTCGTCTGGCCTCGCATATTGTGCAAGCGGATAGGACAGAGGCAACACCAAAGGACTTGACTCTCAAGGGAAACATTGCAAGAGTTAGAAAGGGAAAACCGACTATTGAAAGCGTCTCTAGAAAAGAGACCACAACCGGTAGTACCCAACATTCGAAAAGTGTCACTCCGCACCGACATGCACAATCTTCACATGAGGGTTGGCGAGCATGACGGAGCGGAATGACCGCGACGGAGACATAGATCACCCGAAGGCAAGCTACTAAGGATCGTGAGCCGAATCACCGCTACGAAAGCAATCGCTTCATCGAAAAGCCGAGTAACAACTGACCAAGCAATTGGCGTAACAACAGGCGTGAAAGAGAGCAGTACCTCGACGATCGAAGAAGGAAGGAGTACCTCGACGGGAGAAAAAGAAAGGAGTATTATGACGAGACCCGACGCCCGAAGAAACATAAACATGAGAAAGCAAAATCGAGGAAGAACAAGGAATTAGTCGAAAACGAACGAACTGGCCGACATACCAAGGGGATTCGCCACAAATTGAGGAACTCAACAAAAGAAAGCTAAGCGAAATGATCGAGCAGGTGCTAGCTCAGAAACAATCTATAGAAGAAAGGCTACAAGTCTTAGCAATGAAAAGGTCGATGGACTCACCTTTCGTCGAAGAAATAAGGCGGTTCCGCCCACCAACAAAATTTGTGCAGCCCCAGTTCAAGGAGTTATTCAACGGAAAGAGCGGCGATCCAGTGGAACATGTCCAACATTTCCAAGATTCAATGAGTCTATGGGGATATAGCGATGAGTTGCTGTGCAAAACTTTTCCTGTGACACTGACGGGTAAAGCCTTAACTTGGTTCTCACAGTTGGAATCAAATTCAATTGCGAACTTTGGGATGCTTTCGGACGCGTTTTCTGAAAGCAAGATAAGATCAACTGGGAAACAAAAAAGGTAGCAATCACTTATTTGGATTGCGTCAAGAAAAATAAATGAAAGTCTCGGCACTTTCAACCAACGGTTTCACCAAGAAGTTGGAGAAGTCGGCGCGGTTGATGCCGACTCGTCATTGAAGCATACAAGAATGCCTTGCTTTATGATGAATTTGGGATATTCAATTCCTTAACCGTACAACCGGTAGGAAACCTCAAAGAACTATATGCAAGGGGAGATGGCTATGCAAGGGCAGAAAAAGAAAAAAGAGCAAAGCTGTCACGGACGAAAGGGGCAGCAGAAATGCCATCCAAAGTGAGACGCCACCCAGATGAAGACTCCAAGAAGAAAAATCGTGAAAGCTCAAATGGCCGAAGCGAAGAAACAAGTGAGTCTAAAAGGGGCAAAGGAGAGATGGAGTGAAGTTTCCAAGCCTTAACATTGGTCTAGGAGAACTCCACAAGAAGATTAGAGATTCACTCCCTATCCCTAGACCGCTATTTGAAGATACTAAAGGCAAAAGAGATAAAAGCAAATTTTGTGCTTATCATAACGACCATGGGCATAACACAGACACTTGTCGAACTCTAGCGTCCGAAGTCCAGAAAATGATCGATGAAGGAAAGCTCCAACAATACGTGAAGAAGGACCCATCGCGTATCAACGCACTAAATCTACAAGAAATATTTTTAAGCCATGCAAAAATCGATTCTGCTTCAAGAAAGGCTCATGAGAACGCGACGCGCCTGAAGATACGACAAATACAAGATTGGAGAATCATGAACAAGGTGGATTACGTCAACCTGATAGGCACCGAAACTCTGGAAGAAGGGAAAATCAAGATATCATTTACAAATGATGACTTCGACGGAGTTTATCGTCCACATAATGATGTGATTGTGATTCTAGCCCTCATTGGAATGTACAAGGTGCGACGTGTCTTAATTAACACTGGGAGCTCAATAAGCGTCATTTTTTCTGGAGCACACTCCTCAATGAATCTCAACGAGGTGCAAGTTGAAGTAGATGGCAATCCGATTGTCGGGTTCAGTGGCGAAACTTTGACTGCAATTGGAAGGGTAAATTTGCCAACCACTGTAGGAGGAAAAACGGTAATGCAATATTTCTCACTACTTGATTGTCGTGCGCCTTATAATGCTATACTCGGTCGTGATTGGATCAATGCCATGGAGGCAATAACTTCCATAATTCATCAATGTTTAAAATTTATCACACCGACAGGAGTGATAAAAGTCAGAAGCGATCAAGTGGCATCACACAAGTGTCATGAAAGCGCAATGGAGGAATACCAGAAGTCAGAAGTGAAGGGCTGTGAGATACTCCAAGTCGAGAAAAAGCTATAGCAACCAAAGCATTTCCCTCTCACCTATCAGGAGAAAGAGAAAGAAGGGCAACCGACGATCGAAAGGCTGATAGAGGTACAAATCGGAGATCAAAAAGAGCACACTACCTACATCGGAGCAGAGCTGCCAGAAGATGAACGTGAAAATATGATTTCTCTTTTAAAAGAGAACAAAGATGTATTCGCTTGGAGCTTGAAAGACATGCCAGGAATCGACCCACCATTGCCTGTCATCGACTAGATATCCGAGATAATTATAAACCAGTGAGGCAAAAACCACGCAAGATGGCTTCGGAACGCAAAGCGAAGGTGGCATAGGAAATATAAAGGATGCTAGAAGTAGGCATCATCAGGACAGTGCAATACCCGAAATGGCTAGCAAATATTGTTGTTGTACCAAAGAAGAACGGTAAAATAAGAGTGTGTATTGATTTTACGAACTTGAATAAAGCATGTCCAAGTGATCCTTATCCATTGCGCAGAATCCCAGATTTGGTCGACGTTACATATGGATATGAGCGATTGTCTTTTATGGATGGATATTCTGGTTATAATCAGATACCATTATATAAAGATGATCAAGAACACACTGCATTCATTACTGATAAAGGAGTCTACAACTATGTTTTCATGCCATTTGGTCTGAAGAACGCTGGAGCAACTATCAACGTCTGGTGAACGAAATGTTCAAGGATATGATAGGCAAGGCTATGGAAGTATACATCGATGATATGGTGGTAAAGTTTGAACAAAAGTTGTCTCATCTCCTATACCTCAAGAAAACATTCGAGCGCCTGATGCAGTATGCAATGAATCTGAACCCAACTAAGTGCTCATTTGGGCTCACATCTGGGAAGTTTCTTGGTTACATGATGACACAAAGAGGAATTGAAGCAAACCCAGAGCAGATCAGAGCGATACTCGATATGCCATCACCAAAAATAAGAAAGAAGTGCAAAAGCTTACTGAAAGGTTGGCTGCTCTCAATCGATTCATATCTCGTGCTTCAGATAAGTTCAAGCCGTTTTTCCAAATCTTAAAGAAGGCGGAAAGTTTTTGATGGAACGAAGATTGTGAGGGCGCTTTTAATGAAATCAAAAGGTATTTAACTTCACCTTCAGTCCTTTCAAGTCCAAGAACGGGTCAAACCATTTATATATACCTTGTTGCAAGCGATTACGCAGATAAGTGCGGTTTTATTCAGACGAGAACCTTATGAGAAACCCGTCTACTTCGTTAGTAAATCCCTAACGGAGGCGGAGACAAGGTACTCAAAGATTGAGAAAGTAGCACTGGCACTGGTACACGCGGCAAGACGTCTGAAACCTTACTTCGGAGGAGGACGACATATTGTGGTATACACCGAATACCCATTAAGAAAAGTGCTTGCCGAAGCAGATGATTCAAGCAGACTTGCTGCATGGGAAACCTACCTCGGCGCTTATGGGATCACCTACGAGCCAAGAATAGCCGAGAAAGGACATGCACTAGTATCACTGATGGCAGATTTTCTTGCAGATGACATTCCATTATCAAGGACAACCGTCAATGACGAAATCCTGCAAGAAGTAGAAGGAGATCCGATTCCGCTACCATGGGAATATTCCAAAACAAATAAAACATTCTCGAGCGAGTGAAACGTGACGGACTAATTTCGTGGATCCATCGAGTTACCAAGACGGAGAAAGACTATGGAAGTTATATACTGATGGGTCAGCAAACACCAATGGAGCTGGCGTTGGATGTTTATTAGTCTCTCCAGATGGGTTGCAGATGGAAAAGGCTATCCGGGTAGGATTCTCAGCCTCCAACAATCAAGTCGAGTACGAAGCAGCAATATCCGGCTTAAAAACTGCATTACACTTGGGGGCGCGAAGAGTGAAACTGACAACCGACTCAATGATAGTGGCCCATCAATTTACTGGGTCATATAAGGCAAATAATGAAAAATTGGCATCTTATCTCGAATGTATAACTGAATTGGAAAGAAGTTCGGCATTTTCAGCATCGAATAAAAACCGAGGGTGGAGAATATACATGTAGATGCACTTGCATACCTATCATCAGCTGTGGAGTCTGATACCACAAGGTATATCGTTGTCGAATTCCAGGAATTTCCAAGCATTCAGGAGGGTTCTGCAACAAATCTTATATGCAACAATGAAGTTGGTGAATCTATACAAGATAATTCACCGGAAGAAGAAGAGAGTGATCCCATGGATATCGGAGACTGGAGATTGCCATATATTAGTTACCTACAAGCTCAAAAACTTTCAGAAGATAAATATCAAGCTGGAAAAATATAAAAAAAATGCATGGAGGTACAGACTGATCGAAGGCGAACTCTACAAAAAACCAATTGCAATGGAACCATATTTGCGCTGTGTGACTCCATATGTAGGGAAACAGTTGCTGGTAGAGGCACATGAGGTATATTGCGGAAATCACTCAAGTGGAAGGAACTTAGCACACAAACTCCTATCTCAAGGATACTTTTAGCCTTACATGCAAAGGGACGCAAAGGATACGCCAAGAAATGAGTGCCATGACAACTGCACGGCCCCTTCTAAAAAGGCCAGCAAATGAGTTGTACCCTTTTATGAGCCCTTGGCCCTTCAGTATGTGGGGATTGGACATCGTAGGTCCATTTCCTACTGCACCTGGGGGCGTCAAGTATTTGCTAGTAGCAATTGAATATTTTACCAAATGGGTAGAAGCGGTAGCCTTGGTACGAACCGCGCTTCATGTCCGAAAGTTTATTTGGGAGAACATAATATGCGGGTTCTAAGCGTACTATCATCTACTATCATATCTGACAACGGAAAGCAGTTTGACTCACAAACGATCAAGTCCCTCTGCGAAGGATTACATATCACGCACAACTTTTCCACCCCCTATTATGCATAGAGTAACGGGCAAGCTGAAGCAACCAATCGAGTGATCCTGGAAAATCTGGAATGAAATCTCGACAAAGCTAAAGGGAGATGGACATAGTTCTTACCAGGAGTCTTATGGGCATACAGAACAACACCAAGGAGGTCGACAGGATTTGCACCATTTACATTAGCTTACGGAGTGGAAGCTGTGGCTCCAGTGGAATTGCTTGTCCTAACAGCAAAAACACTAGCCGAGCGATCAGGCCAAAACTCGGAGATCCTAGCAAGAGATAAAGAACTTCTAGAAGATGTTCGAGAAGAAGCATCTAGAAGGTTGGCCATTTATCAACAGTCCATGAAGTTTCAATACAACAAAAAGTTTCGAGAACGAGTATTTCAGCCAGGAGAACATGTGTTACGCAAGACCAGGCCTAGCACACTTGATCCCAAAAGTGGAAAGTTAAATGCTAATTGGGAGGGACCTTACCTCATTGATAGGCCTGCTGGCGGCGGAGCATATTGGCTAGAAAAAATTCAATGGCCACATAGAGCCAAAACCATGGAATTCTTTCAATTTGAAAAAAATTCTATCATTAATGTAATAAATCATTTCCCTATAATAAATGATTCTATTTATGATCTCAGATTAATTCAGACGGGACGGACGGAGCATGGTGATAATTATACGGTATTCGCATTCTCAAATTATGAAAGGCATATATTCTGAGGTAATCCTAAACAATTAACCAGTATTATTAGAAATTTTATTAAGGGATATTTTGACTTTAGGTCACAAAAAAGTGACCAGAGTTGCGTTTGGGTCACCCTGAAATTTTAATTAGAGTTTGGGTCACAGGACCGTCATTGACCATCTTGACCGTTAGGAAAATTCGTTAAACACTGAAATGACCAAAATTCTATTAGACTTAGAATTATTTACTAACTGAGCCATGACTTTCTGTTAAACTGGTGTATGGTTGGGATGTCCTGGAGATTTGGTATTATGTCTCTAAGAAAGTGAACGTCTCTAGATTTTCCATCACCATTCTAATCGACTAAAATTATCTTAGAAAAGGAATGGAACTCCAACTAAAACAGTGAATTTGCAGAAGACAGAAAGAAATTGTGAGAGCGATGATCCACAATTGAAGCGCTTTTAGGTTTATTTGGATTTGTAGTCATTTTGGTTAGTCATAGTCGAAGAAGATGAAGAGGAGAAATTGAAGCAACTACACGATGGTTTTCTTCTCCATCACAACTGAAGTTGAGGGTTAAATCGAGGAACTATGGTTCGTCAAAATGGTTAGTACATGAAACCCAGTTCAAATTCTCTTCATTTTGCAACATGCATTTCAGGATTTATACAATTTGGAATTTATTACTAAAATTTGGTTTTTAGGGTTCATAAATTTTGGGTTTTTAAAGTACAAACTTGTAATTAGTGTTTTGTATGGTTTGTTGTGGATTTATTAGAATGCGATAGAGATTCAAAGGTTTAATTGTCGGAATTTAACATTGATTCATGTAAACTTAATGTTTGTTTTAGGGTTGATCAAAATTTGGGGTGTTTTTGTTACAGTCCTCTCTCCTTTATTCTTACTTCCAGTTCCTTCAATAAATTCACGACCTCATCCCCTTTTGCACAAGACTTCAGAATTCTTGCATAGAACACGTAAAATTTATCCCTCAATTCAATCCAACATTCTATGTCCTTAGACTTCTGGTGGAACAAATTTACCTAATTGACAAGCTTCATCAAGCCTACCTATCCGGCCTAGCATATCTACTGCACAAATGTAGTGCTTTGAATCAAGGAAAGTCCATCCATTGAGTTCAAATATTCTAAGCTGGCATCAACAAGTCCAGAATGACTACAAGCATGTAAAACTCCTAGAATGGTGATATCGTTGTGTCGTATTCCTATTTTGAGCATTTCTTCAAAGAGATGAAGAGAAAATTTTCCGAGTCCGTATTTTCTAGCTCGGACAATTATTGAACAATCCACACTTTACGTACATGTAGGCGCTTAATATTTTATGGTGGATGTTTGTCAGTGCACATATTTGATTAAAGGTGGAAGATATGAACATAGGTAAAGCATCTGAGGAGGTGGGTGCCGAGATAGCCGCATGAGGAGTTATTGGCACATATTCAAATGGTTCTCTTGTCATTTAATGAAAGATGCGAGTTATTGGCACATATTCAAATGGTTCTCTTGCTGTTTAATGAAAGATGCAGGAGAGAGTAGCAAGTAAACATAATTCGCCGTACAGTTATTTGCAGGTGCACCATTTTGTAACTTGCATTAGCTTCACAGTCCCATTGCATATATGACACAGCTGTAATAATATAAGTTTTAAAATGGTTTATGAATGTAAGTTATGTCAGTTTCTGGTATGCCTTTGTTCTTTAAGTTTATCCATATGGAGATCTGTTGATTTTGTCCAGATTGTGAGCTTAAAATTGCCAGCCGGGTGTGAAGTTGTTTCTGAAAAATGGGAAGTAAAATGTCTGAATTTCGGTGTTCACAGAGTTTCGAGGTTGGGTCCAAAGGTCTGGTAACTAACAAATGAAAAGTGTCTGCAGACCGTTGGATTTTACATGTTCTCGACCATTAGATTGTTTCAGTAGATATTTAGCTATGCGTGCGACTCACATGCTGAATGTTGACTGACAGCGTTATATAAATGAAAATTAATTGAAATAAAAATTATTTCATTAACGGTCAAGACGGTCAACGACGGTCCATGACCCAAACTCTAATTAAAATTTCAGGGTGACCCAAACGCAACTCTGGTCACTTTTTTGTGACCCAAAGTCAAAATATCCCTTTTATTAATACATAAACTTCTATATATACAGGATTGTTTAGCAATAATATAGTTAAAATCGAACACAAAATACGAGCATACTGGCCAGAGATGTCAAGCAATGACCCTCGCATAGCTAGCACCGATTCCAGCTTGACTTTGATTAGAGGAAACATTTTCCTTGCACGGTCTTAGTCAATATTTGCGCAATTTGCGAGCAAGCTAAACCGGTTTAGCACAAGCTCAAGAATAACAAGGACCTTATTCCATGGGCAATGGAACCCCATCTCAGGGCAGTGAGAATTAAATTGTCTTTGATTAGAAGGAATATATATATAACCTTCGCACAATCTTAGTCAATCTTGCGCGAATTTATAAGCAAGCTAACTAATATTAGCGCAAGCTTAAAATAAGCAAGGACCTCGTTTCATGGGCAATGGAACCCCGTTCCAGGGTAATGAGAATTCAAAGTTGGAGAGGTTTCAAAACCAAACAAAAATAATAAAATAATAATAACGATTTTATTTCAATAAAGATTCCTAAGGAACAAACAAAAAAAATGCTAATGCTTCAAAAGTAAAATAAAGACAATTATGCGCCTCCTAGTGGTATTCCTCCAAGTCGTCTTTGAGATCTTGAATATCCTTAAAAGTTATCTCGCGACGGAGGCGCTTGATTTCGAGGTCACTGATCGCTGTCATAGGCTTCAAAAATAAATTACACTTTCTTACTACTCAAAATATATAATGAAGCAAGGGCAAGAAAGGATCGTTCCCACAGAGGACTATGTTGTCAATATGTTTCGGTTTCCTACAGATAACAAGGGGGATTTTTCTGATTTTTAATAACTAAAATAAAGTAAAAGCAAATAATAAAATAAACACGCAAATCAAGATGTGGAGTTATTGGTTAAGGATTTCGTCTTCAATCACAAACATGTTTTCAACACAATAACTAGAATTGATATTTTAATCTCAACTTTTATTAAAGGCCCTAGAATACCTTGATCGCAAGTATATCTCTCAAATCTCCTCATGTCATCAACTAACACATTAAAAGATGCGAATATGAATTCAATCTTAGAGAACAACCTAACGTGTAAAAGCACTAATCAAGTTTAATTCCCTAGATGCGTTAAGTTCTATGAAATCAGGATAATCAAAGCAATCGAACGTGTAAAAGCACTAATCCGATTTAACAAGGTTATGGTTCACATATGATCATAAGAATATATCACTACAAACTATAATCATATTTATGCTACTTGCAATCAGGAATTATTACTTTTGCGTATAATAACCCTAATCTAGTAATAAAGATGAAATCAAACTCAATCGATTCGCGACTCGACTAAACAAGCATTCAACTCATATAACAATATTAATGGTGAATCATAAACGATAATATGAGAGAAAACTAATTTATTGAACAAAAACTCATGTTTGGAAATCCAACTAATCCATAACCAAAAGAAAACTAGGTACTCATATTCATGGAGTTCATAATAAGAATAAAAAGAAGAGTTTCCATGTCTAAACCCTATACCAAAAGTAGAAGAAGAGATAAGAGATCTCCCCCAAATTCTATCTAAGCTTCCCTATATATAGAGTTTTGTAACCTCTTCTCAAAGAAACTAGGAAACCTAGTTAAAATAGGAAAGTGCACCTCCTTAAAATTGTGTCCTGTGCATCACACCCCGTTCGAACTCCTGGCGAAACTTTTGAAATAGTTACGCCCTTAATCTGGTCGTGTAAGATAATTTGGCTCAATAGCCTATTGGGCTTGCAACTGTTAAGATCCAACCAATTTTGTAGCTTCAGTTGTTAGTCATGTGGAACTGACAGTTTAACCATTATCACTTTTTACTTCTCATCTCAGCCATTCATAACCATTCCGTTAACCATCTTTGCTTCCAAACTATGTCCGTTCCTCATCAGTCCATATCGATTTCTTCTTTCTTGCGTTTTATACAGCAGCTTCATATTTCTTCCATCCAAACTCCACCATGTTATCACTACAAATATTCATTAATATTTGCAGCAACATCCTGAGTTCATAACCTAGCTTGAACTCCTCCACCGATGACACCTAGCTTCGATCAGCATCACAGACTCATCCCCATTACGTCGACCAAAGTATGTTACAGACTTCTCCTTCGAATATCACCCACAACCACAGCTTAGCTTCAGCACTGCCATTTAAGATCGATCGACAGCAGTACATCTTCCCAATTATCGCTCATCATCACAACATGCCACCGATACTTGATCATATGTTCTCCTTCTAACTCCATCTTTCAGTCTTGTCGTTGCCATGAATGGCTATCGACTAAAACCCGCGCCAAGACCATTCTTCAATCTCGTGCGCCACTGACAACAACACCATCAGCCACCACTATCTCGTGCTCTACTGACAACAATATTCGTCACCACTTCCATGCATTTCTCAACTTCATCATCAATGGTAGCAGCATCGTTTCATCACCAATGACCACAACATTCCTCCATCATCGCTGGCTACTCTTCTTCTCCATTCCCTTTTGTCTTTGCCAATGGTAGAAGCAACTGCCATTTTTCTTCGACTGCCATCACAGGAGCAGCGCCACTTCTCGACTCCATTAACAGCGACCCAAACTCGTCATCACTGCCTTCACTGGCTATCGATGACAGCAACAACTTAAACTCGAGTCTCAACTTCCATAATCACGTCCCTCCTGCTAGTAAACTCATTCTCTCTGCAGTCACCAAAATCGACTGCACCATTCTCCGGCAAGTCTTCTCGTAAACTCGTCACTACTGCCATGACATGCAGACTCGAGTTCATACCTTGGCTGCATCGTCAATATCCATCACGAACCGAGTATCTAATAATATTAAGATCGAGTTCTTCTCTGGCCATCTTTCATCAGGCCGGGCAAGAACTCCAAACTCGACTCTCCGTATCCACAGTTCAGCTTCATGTTCATTACTACCAGCAACAGTGCCGATCATCATCCCATGTCACAACAACCAACTTCCCTTGTCCTTCAAACTTCATTTCCTGTCTAGCGTCACTTCCATGCTCGAGTCTTCAGCCTCTTTCCAACTTTCATCTTAGCGTCAACTCCATCACCTAAACTGCTCCATCACTGCCAATCTGATCATCACGACCATCTCACTGCCATTATTATGTACAGCCGATTCTGCTCCATTCTCACCTACATATCCAACTTGAATCAGTAGCAACTTGAGCTCTCTGTCCATCACATCCTTCACTGGAAATGGCAACAACGAAACTCGTTCGCTCTCCATTGTCTCACTGCCATCATCGTCATTGTTGTGATCAACAAATGGCAGCAGCAGCATCGCTGTATTAAAATCCATTTTAATCACGACCCAAGTATTCTATCTTCCCCAGCTCCATCATCTACTGCCAAAGACTATCAAGCTTTCATCATTTCCCATCGGCAGCAAAGAACACTGCCATCGTTCGGGCGTTTAGTCAAGCACCTTGTGTGCAGTTTTTGGTGGTGAAGAAGATGACTTCTCCGCTGAACTCTAACCCTTTTATCCATCTCCTTCCCTGCAATTGAGACGAACCCATAGTTCTAAACATTCATTCATTCTAAAGTAGCACTGAATCCTCAAATACCAATGGAAGCAACATCAACTTTCAATGGCAACGAGCTCTTCTTCATCCCTGTCTTGTCTCGGCTAATAACCATATCAAAATCTTCTCCAGGTTCTCAATATAACACACAATGCCTTTGCCTTAACTGATGAGCCATCGTGACATAAGGCTTGCCGGTGAGAAGGACTTGGTGTAGAGGTGGTCTTCATGATTGAGATGGAACGGGAACACTGAGTTATGAAAATCTCGACCAACTTCTGTAGTTATAGGAAGTAAAGTAGAAGCATGTGGCCCTTAGTAAATTGATTGGGTGCCTATAACATTTCTGTAGGTTCTCTAGTTTTCGACAACTTCTGCTTGCTTCAGATGCTTCCAGATTCTTCATACGATGTCGGATTGACTCCACTCTTTCGCCATTGGCTTCGTCTTTTCGTTCTCTTCAAGATGATTGAGAAGAAGCCCTGGATTTAGACGAGTTCCACTTCCTTTTACTCAAATGACTCCAAAACACCTATAAAACTCAAAAGCAAACATAAGATACATAATTCACACGAAAAATTACAAAGAAAGCATAAACTCTAGATAGTAAATACGGTGTATTCTACACCTATCAAATTCCCCCACACTTAGACTTTGCTAGTCCTCGAGCAAATCAAACAAAACAATTCTAAAAGATACACACAACTCTGTGTCGTCGAGGCTACGGTTACTCTTAGCATAAATAACAAGCCTTTGAACCCCTAGGTGTCCCTAGTGGACGAGTTATAGTCTCGTGAGGTTTTACTAGAGATATACCCACAAAACCTAATTTTCCAACTTATTAGTTCTCCGTAATGATAGCATCCAACGCGCTAAGAAGACATAGAGATTCTGCACAATAGTCATAAGAAGTTAGACACATAAATGAACACAATCTCATCCTTAAAAGTTGAGAGAGAAATAACCATCCCTTCTCGAAAGAAATTCGGGTTCGGAGTGATCGAAAGTCTCGACTCTGCCTCACAAGAAAGGGTTTTATGAAGTTGCTCTCAATAATAAACAACTTTTTATGGGTCACACATGTGTCCAGGTAGGAATGAAGAGAGAATCCTGCGACACGTTGAATGGTAGGAAGGCAAACCCTCCGAATTGTTTTGAAAACCCACATATTTTATAATTTTTGAAAACCCATTTTTCTGACGATCTCTACGAAATCAAATCAACCACTTAAAGAAGGTGGGAATATGCTTACTTACCTCGTTATCCGTTCGACGTGCAGCTAGCACCACTCTCACAGCATCCATAGAAACGTCTTCGGTCTTCAATCGGTGTCTTCATCTTCGTCTTCGGTCTTCAACTCTTGATAATAATTCTTGAACTTCGTAGAATCTTGACAATGTAACTCTTTTCCTCTGATTCCTTGCTGCTTGAAACTTCATTGTAGATATTCCTTCTTCCATTGGCTTTATTGAAAGAATACAAAACTAAAAACGAACTATACAAACCCAAAATATGATACAATGAATTTTTCTTGTCTTTTTTTTTTTCTAATGAGACAAGAAAAATAAAACAAATACAAAATGAAAACGAAACAAAACAATAAAACTAGTAATGAACCTAAAGAAATTTTCTCTTGTCTCTTTTTTTTTTCCTCAAATTTTTTTTTTTGATCTTTTTTTTTTCCATTCTTTTTTTCCCGTGAGACAAGAGAAATAAAATACAAATAAAATAAAAATGTAAGTACAAAGGCCATGGTGTAATTACTTTACCGCTTGATTTTTCACAACTTGTATGTCTTGATATCATAAACTTCTCGAACTCTCATCTTGATAATCTTCGCTCTTATACAATAGTCTTCAACTTGTAAAAATTCTGCTCCTTATCTTGTTGCTTTACTTGAATATGAAATCTGCTCATTTGTGTACCGTTGCTTGTAAACCTTGAACGTCTTCAACTTTCCTTCGAATTTGTGATGCTCCTCTTGTTGATGATGATGGTGTTTCTATGGATCTGTTGGTGTAGAGAGAGATAAAGTGGATGGTGCTAACTGCGAACAAGATTACAAGTGGTATGTAAGTTAGCAATTCGATGTCACCATCATGGTTGATAAAAATAGCACTCAAGAGATCAAAATAGTGCTTCTATTGGTGGGAGGTTGGGAAGCTCACCATTCTTCCCGAATTTACGTACGGTGACACACACTCTAAAAGCACATATTTAGACAGTACAAAGAATTGAAGGTCGGTGCCTCACATTATGTAACATGGGTAGTCTCCACTATAGGGGACCACTACTCTAATACCGAATTTGCTCTCATTTACCTCATTTGCCACCGCCATGGTTAAATCCAACTTTAACTCTCATACAAGTAAGAAACCCGATCACGTTCTCTGTCATCTCTAAGTTCAGTCACTCTTATGAGAATTTCGATGTAATCTTAGCGACATGTATACTATGTGACTCTAAACTAACTACAAGTTGGAGTTTTTTATTCACTATTTTACACAAAAGTTGCAAATTTTGAAAAATTTATAATGCAAATGCTTAACCACTCCCCCACACTTAAACTTTACATTGTCCTCAATGTAATTGAATCGTCCAAAGAAAGTCAAGGTGGGAAATCTTATAATAATATGCGACAAGAAAAAATAAAAAAAAAGAAAAGAAAAATTAAAAGATAAGAGATACAAAACCTATGGGTTGCCTCCCATGCAACGCTTGGTTTAAAGTCGTCAGCCCGACTATATCCTTACAAGATTCATTCCCCATATACCAACAATCTGAAAAGTTGGGGATCCTTCCATAGAACCTGTTTTGCAAACACTAGCTTCACACAAATATTAGTAATATAAAACAGAAATGAAGCTATTAACCGATAAAAGTTTCCCCCACACTTATTCTTGGGTAAATTTATTAAATACCCTTAGTTTTTCCACCCAATAAATATACCCTTATACAACAATATAAATACCCCTATCATTTAAATACCTTATCCATTAAAAAATAGATTACCTTAATACCCTCACTTACAATATTATTTTCCATTTAAAAATTTTATCCATTAAAAAATAGATTTTTCTATTATTTCATTTCACCACCACCAACAACACTGCCGCCACCAATCCGCCACCACCACCACTCCACCACCACTCCAACACCACCACCACCACCACCACCACCACCACCACCACCACCAACATTTACTAAATACAACCACATATAACATTCCACCACCGCCACCACCACTCCACCACCACCACCACTTACTAAATACAACCACCACCACCGCCGCCGCCGCCACACACCGCCGCCGCCATCACCACCGCCGCCGCCGCCACCGCCATCACCACCGCCGCCGCCTCCACCGCCAATATTAGGTGTCAACAACTGAAGTTGATCCAAAAAATCAAAAGTTCAAAAATATTTGTCAAATTTGGTTGTTGATTCCATTTTTCTATTGTTGATACACAAACATTGGTTGTTGACTTCCTAAACTAAGGTCAGTTTCTATTGTTGATACACAAATATTGGTTGTTGATTCCATTTTTCCATTGTTGATACACAAACATTGGTTGTTGACTCCCTAAACTAAGATCAATTTCTATTGTTGATACACAAATATTTGTTGTTGACTCCTTACACTAAGATCAATTTCTATTGTTGATACACAAATTTGGTTGTTGATTCCATTTTTCTATTGTTGATACACAAACATTGGTTGTTGACTCCCTAAACTAAGGTCAATTTCTATTGTTGATACACAAATATTTGTTGTTGACTCCTTACACTAAGATCAATTTCTATTGTTGATACACAAATATTGGTTGTTGATTCCATTTTTCCATTGTTGATACAAAAACATTGGTTGTTGACTCCTGACCAGCCTACTGGGGCTGTAAAAACAACATAAATTGGAAACTGCCTCCACCAAACATTTCAATTGGGGTAATTGCAGATCAAACTATCTCTTTGCAATGACCTAAACAACGAACAAAGTCAACAGACCCAAGAAACAAAAGCTTACAAATGAGACCACCGTATCTCAGGTAAAATGGAGCAAACAATTTTGATTTAAAAACCTAAACTCCATAAGTTGTTCTTATTTTTAAATATGAACCACAAAATCAAAACCATGAGAGAATTTAGGAAGAGAAAATACCTTGGTGTAATACAAATAATTGCTAGAAGTATCACCACTACCACCATCCCCTAGCAACCACAATCACACCCATCTCCACCACCACTATCACCAAAACCAAAACCACCATTAGTTCCGCCGCCAATTTCATCATTCAACCTTATTACCACCAACAACAACAATCATGTTACGCCACCACAAATTTAAGCAAGAGAAAAAGGATAATAACTGAATCCCATTTTATATCCATCACTAATTTAGAAATTGATGGAACTTGAATTTCCATCCGTAGAACGAAAGAACAAATCATACCTCCTCCATTATCGCCAACACCAGCACCATAATCATCATTAATTCTTGAGCTTGAACAAGTTCAACTCTAAAATTACAATAAATCCAAACCTAAAATCAGATCTCGATCTAATTAAATTCGATTTAAAAAATCAATCTTCATAAGAAGAAGAACCTTCTTCTAAATATCAACTATCTGTTTTTGATAATAGTTTATATTGAATCTGGAATCTATTGGCGACAGCGGACGTGGTGGTGATGGTAGAGAGAAAGGAGAGAAACAGATATGTTCTCGATCTGAAATTAAAAGATAAGTTATAACTCGATTTATGCAGAAAGGGCATTTCTGGTATTAATGAGTAAATTAGCTTCATCTAAAAACCGGGAGGGTATAATTATTATCGGCAGGGATATTTATGAAGGACCAACAAAAGTGAGGGTATTTATAACATTCCCACCTTATTCTTGTCCACACTTGGAAGTGTATAAAGAATATAGAAGTCGGGTACTTCCACGGCTTCTTGTTCCATAACCTGCATAGTATGAGAACCAAGTATCTCTAATGGCGGAAAACGAGAAACAAAGTCATTCAACAATATTCTCGAAGCACATATATTCAAACCAATAAGAGGTAAAGGAGAAGAAACAATAGGCAATGAGTTAGACAAACCTTGCACAATCTCTTGTATTAAGGAATCCTCTTCATCCTTGAAAAACTCAAGTGAATTACTCACCTCTTTTATATCATGGTCCTCTATCAAACCTTGCAACCATTCTTCGTTCGTTTCTGCCTTAACCAAAGTCTCGACATTAACATCATCATTACAATCATTCACATTCAATTGGGTCTTCCACAATATTGGTCAAACCGGTCTCATTCTCAACATACTCCTCTTCATTAGACTCAAACCTTGTTTCATAGTTGTCATCAAATATCTCCAAAGGTTGGTCCTTTTTAACACAATCATCTTCGTCTTCATTTTCAGACTCACCGTAATAAGAATCGTCGTCAGTTTCCAAACCTTTATCACGACGTCATTTAAGTTCCATACGAATGGTCCTACTAATTTCATCGACAAGCTCTTCCGAGGCTCCATCATCTTCCAACTTGTATAATTTTTTGTCTGCATGTGAATCCATTCAAAATTTGTTTCTTGACGCTCACACGCTTACCACCATTGACTACAATATGTTCTCTTTCCCATGACTCTTCCCTTGAATGGGTGAATGATCATAACTACGATCCGGAGCTTCCGGTAATACTATTTTTCCGTAAACATTTCCAGAAGAAATATTCCAAAATTGGTTTGTGCGACGTTCTTCTATCACGGTCAAGTTGGTCTAGCCTTTGTTGCATGTCTTGTAATCCATTCAAAATTTGCATACAACTCGAATAAATCCAATTAGAAGTAGAATTATCCCACCTAGGTGCTTGACTTACATACCCACTACAAGGTTGTTGTTGGTATGTATGAAAATCACCATAAGGTTCTCTAGGATATGCATCATAGCCAATAAATTGGTTTTGATTGCATCCCATAGATGGTGGGTAATTGTCATAGTGTTGAGGTTGTTGAAAACCATATCCATCGCGACTCCAATATGCTCCGTCCATAATATTTCATCCTCTCATTTGTGCTCTTCGCTTCCAACTTGTTATACATTCAAATTTTTGGAATTAAAAATATAATCAATGATGGCTCAAGAAAGACAAATGAAATGAATTCTTATCCAAATAACACAAGCTCGAATGATCAAAGGATAACTCCAGTCAAGAAGAGTTTGAACGAGAAAGGAACTACTACAATCAAAGAAAATAAGATTCCAAAAAACTTATGTAACCGTGGAGGGCGAGAAGCTGGTTTGCCTCCACCAACGCTTAGAAAAGATCGCAAGCTCTTTCCGAGGCTCCATCATCTTCCAACTTGTATAATTTTTTGCGGAGTTTCTTGACGTTCACACGCTTACCACCATTGACTACAATATGTTCTCTTTCCCATGACTCTTCCCTTTGAATGGGTGAATGATCATAACTACGATCTGGAGTCGGGTAAGAAGAAATATTCCAAAAGTTGGTTTGTGCGACGTTCTCTCTATCACGGTCAAGTTGGTCTAGCCTTTGTTGCATGTCTTGTAATCCATTCAAAATTTGCATACAACTCGAATAAATCCAATTAGAAGTAGAATTATCCCACCTAGGTGCTTGACTTACATACCCACTACAAGGTTGTTGTTGGTATGTATGAAAATCACCATAAGGTTCTCTAGGATATGCATCATAGCCAATAAATTGGTTTTGATTGCATCCCATAGATGGTGGGTAATTGTCATAGTGTTGAGGTAGTTGAAAACCGTATCCATCGCTCCAATATGCTCCGTCCATAATAAGTACCTGAAACAAGAGTTCTCAAAACTATGTCAAAACCAGAAAATAAGAAAAACTAAAAACAAAAATAAGAAACCAAAAACAAGTGACAACCGCTCCTCCCCGGCAGCGGCGCCAAAATTTGATCGCTGTCGTAGGCGTCAAAAATAAATTACACTTTCTTACTACTCAAAATATATAATGAAGCAAGGGCAAGAAAGGATCGTTCCCACAGAGAGGACTAGGTTGTCAATATGTTTCGGTTTCCTAAAGATAACAAGGGGGATTTTTCTGATTTTTAATAACTAAAATAAAGTAAAAGCAAATAATAAAATAAACACGCAAATCAAGATGTGGAGTTATTGGTTAAGGATTTCGTCTTCAATCACAAACATGTTTTCAACACAATAACTAGAATTGATATTTTAATCTCAACTTTTATTAAAGGCCCTAGAATACCTTGATCGCAAGTATATCCCGCAAATCTCCTCATGTCATCAACAAACACATTAAAAGATGCGAATATGAAATCTATCTTAGAGAACAACCTAACGTGTAAAAGCACTAATCAAGTTTAATTCCCTAGATGCGTTAAGTTCTATGAAATCAGGCCAATCAAAGCAATCGAACGTGTAAAAGCACTAATCCTATTTAACAAAGGTTATGGTTCACATATGATCATAAGAATATATCACTACAAACTATAATCATATTTATGCTACTTGCAATCAGGAATTATCACTTTTGCGTATAATAACCCTAATCTAGCAATAAAGATGAAAGCAAACTCAATCGATTCGCGACTCGACTAAACAAGCATTCAACTCATATAACAATATTAATGGTGAATCATAAACGATAATATGAGAGAAAACTAATTTATTGAACAAAAACTCATGTTTGGAAATCCAACTAATCCATAACCAAAAGAAAACTAGGTACTCATATTCATGGAGTTCATAATAAGAATAAAAAGAAGAGTTTCCATGTCAAAACCCTAGACCAAAAGTAGAAGAAGAGATAAGAGATCTCCCCCAAATTCTATCTAAGCTTCCCTATATATAGAGTTTTGTAACCTCTTCTCGAAGAAACTAGGAAACCTAGTTAAAATAGGATAGTGCACCTCCTTAAAATTGTGTCATGTGCATCACACCCCGTTCGAACTCCTGGCGAAAATTCTGAAATAGTTGCGCCCTTAATCTGGTCGTGTAAGATATTTTGGCTCAATAGCCTATTGGGCTTGCAACTGTTAAGATCCAACCAATTTTGTAGCTTCAGTTGTTAGTCATGTGGAACTGACAGTTTAACCATTATCACTTTTTACTTCTCATCTCAGCCATTCATAACCATTCCGTTAACCATCTTTGCTTCCAAACTCTGTCCGTTCCTCATCAGTCCATATCGATTTCTTCTTTCTTGCGTTTTATACAGCAGCTTCATATTTCTTCCATCTAAACTCCACCATGTTATCATTACAGCATCATTAATATTTGAAGCAGCATCCTGAGTTCATAACCTAGCTTGAACTCCTCCACCGATGACACCTAGCTTCGATAAGCATCACAGACTCATCCCCATTACGTCGACCAAAGTATGTTACAGACTTCTCCTTCGAATATCACCCACAACCACAGCTTAGCTTCAGCACTTCCATTTAAGATCGATCGACAGCAGTACATCTTCCCAATTATCGCTCATCATCAAAACATGCCACCGAGACTTGATCATATGTTCTCCTTCTAACTCCATCTTTCAGTCTTGTCGTTGCCATGAATGGCTATCGACTAAAACCCGAGCCAAGACTATTCTTCAATCTCGTGCGCCACTGACAACAACACCATCAGCCACCACTATCTCGTGCTCTACTGACAACAATATTCGTCACCACTGCCATGCATTTCTCAACTTCATCGTCAATGGTAGCAGCATCGTTTCATCACCAATGACCACAGCCTTCCTCCATCATCGCTGGCTACTCTTCTTCTCCATTCCCTTTTGTCTTTGCCAATGGTAGAAGCAACTGCCATTTTTCTCCGACTTCCATCACAGCAGCAGCGCCACTTCTCGACTCCATTATCAGCGACCCAAACTCGCCATCACTGCCTTCACTGGCTATCGATGACAACAACAACTTAAACTCGAGTCTCAACTGCCATAATCACGTCCCTCCTGCTAGTAAAATCATTCTCTCTGCAGTCACCAAAATCGACTGCACCATTCTCCGGCAAGTCTTCTCGTAAACTCGTCACTATTTCCATGACATGCAGACTCGAGTTCATACCTTGGCTACAGCGTCAATATCCATCACAAACCGAGTATTTAATAATATTAAGATCGAGTTCTTCTCTTGCCATCTTTCATCAGTCGCTGGCAGTAACCCAAACTCCAGCTCTCCGTATCCACAGTTCAGCTCCATGTTCATTATCACAAGAACAATGCCAATCATCATCCCATGTCACAAAGAACTAACTTCCTTGTCCTTCAAACTCCATTTCCTGTCCAGTGTCACTTCCATGCTCGAGTCTTCAGCCTCTTTCCAACTTTCATCTTAGCGTCAACTCCATCACCTAAACTGCTCCATCACTGCCAATCTGATCATCACGACCATCTCACTGCCATTATTATGTACATCCGATTCTGCTCCATTATCACCTACAGCTCCAACTTGAATCAGTAGCAACTTGAGCTCTCTGTCCATCACATCCTTCACTGGAAATGGCAACAACGAAACTCGTTCGCTCTCCATTGTCTCACTGCCATCATCGTCATTGTTGTGATTAACAAATGGCAGCAGCAGCATCGTTGTATTAAAATCCATTTTAATCACGACCCAAGTATTCTATCTTCCCCAGCTCCATCATCTACTGCCAAAGACTATCAAGCTTTCATCATTTCCCATCGGCAGCAGCAACACTGCCATCGTTCAGGCGTTTAGTCAAGCACCTTGTGTGCAGTTTTTGGTGGTGAATAAAGATGACTTCTCCGCTGAACTCTAACCCTTTTATCCATCTCCTTCCCTGCAATTGAGACTAACCCATAGTTCTAAACATTCATTCATTCTAAATTAACACCGAGTCCTCAAATACCAATGGAAGCAACATCAACTTTCAATGGCAACGAGCTCTTCTTCATCCCTGTCTTGTCTCGGCTAATAACCATATCTGAATCTTCTCCAGGTTCTCAATATAACACACAATGCCTTTGCCTTAACTGATGAGCCATCGTGACATAAGGCTTGCCGGCGAGAAGGACTTGGTGCAGAGGTGGTCTTCATGATTGAGATGGAACGGGAACACTGAGTTATGAAAATCTCGACCAACTTCTGTAGTTATAGGAAGTAAAGTAGAAGCAGGTGGCCCTTAGTACATTGATTGGGTGCCTATAACAGTTCTGTAGGTTCTCTAGTTTTCGACAACTTCTGCTTGCTTCAGATGCTTCCAGATTCTTCATACGATGTCGGATTGACTCCACTCTTTCGCCATTGGCTTCGTCTTTTCGTTCTCTTCAAGATGATTGAGAAGAAGCCATGGATTTAGACGAGTTCCACTTCTTTTTACTCAAATGACTCCAAAACACCTATAAAACTCAAAAGCAAACATAAGATACATAATTCACACGAAAAATAACAAAGAAAGCATAAACTCTAGATAGTAAATACGGTGTATTCTACACCTATCAGTCACTTTTGGCAAGGGCGGCTCGAATCACGTTATCCCGCTCAGCTGTAGCAGATTTCAATATCTGATTTGCACGATCCATTGAAGATAGGAGGCGAAACATGTTCGTATTGCAGATCCCAAATATTTCTGCCTGGTCATTAATCTGGGCATAAGCTAGACGGTCTTTGGGTAGAAGACATCCATTGGCCAAGCCTTTGGCAACGTCGGGATCGAAAATGGCAGAGTCCTCTTTGGTGATTCAAACACCATTTGTCTTGACGGGGACTGCAAAAAAATCTGGAGTAACATCAGCAGGAACTATTTCATCAAACAATTCATTCAAGGACTTCTTGTAAGGCGACACCAGAGTGTATGTCGGGGAAGCCTGATTCCTTATTGAAGAAGACTCAATTGAGTCAGTAGAATTATTAATGACTTTATCAGGAGACGAAAAAAGTGTACGCTTCACACTCTTCACCTTCATCCTGGCAGTATGCTTGAGAACAATCTTTTTGTTCCCTTTGGGGGAATTTTAATGAACCAATACATCTTTTCCTTTTGTCATCTGCAAAATATTCAGAGGAGAAAAAATAATGAAACATTACTGTCAATCCACAGTGATTATGCTACAAGACGAAGGGAATCAAAGATTAAAAATAGTAGAAGAATGGGTACAGGTGAAGAAGATGCGCCTGATTTCTTCACCATTTACATTATTAAAATATAGGTAAATGCCATCACATGGGAGCTTCTATTTTCAGTAAACGAAGAAGAAGTATAAAGAGAGCATACCTTTTCTCTCACTTCAAAGACAGCTTATAAAGCATATGAGAGTAAAGTTCATGCGGGAGTGATAAAAATCACTATCAGTGGTATTTATAACAAAAAAAGAAGAAGCTAAAATACAAATACAGAGTCAGGAGGAAGTTTGTTGAAGATTTTTTAGAAGACCACGCAAGTCACCTTTGAAAATGTTCAACAGTTATTATTTAAAAAAGAGAGTATTCAGGAGCTGCTGTTGAGATACGTCAATATCCACATGCAAAGAAAGGGAAAAGAAAGAAAGAAGCAGTCAACTCACTACTTTTTAGTAAGCTGAAAAGACCCATTCGTATGGTTGAATCATGAAGAAGTATGTCACCCTGCTACATGCCTACATCTGGTATGTCACCCTGCTACATGCCTACATCTGGAGCAACCGTACACATAAAAAATAAAAATAAAAAAAACTAATCAAGCGTCAAAGGCGGGCCTTGGCAGTGTTACTTAAGTTGAAAATGGGAGAATTCAAGCACCTTAACGCCACAACACGTTTAATTCACAATAAGAGAAATGAAATAAACTAACAGCAGGGATTAACGGTGCAAGACTTATTTCTCAAATATCAAGCTCTACCCCGGATACAAATAATCAAAGCATCATTTCTGCGTATAGCCCCGGGGCGTCGTGAGTACGATTCTGGAGCAGTTGGTCCAGGACACTTTTCTTAATCCACCAACAAGTTGGGAATTAAGAGGGGCAATGTTTGGACCATATAAATATAAAATGGGCTTAACGGGATCTTCAGCCTATTAGCCTAAAAACAAAATATTAGGTCATGGTTTGAATCCTAAGCCCATAAAAGGTTAAGAACCAAGTCTGTTAGCCTTTATTAAACGTGACTACATTCATTGAATCTTGAAAGGGGATGAATCTGTTCAACCCAAGAAGTTAGAATTAATTTAGATATATATTTGGTCCAAGTACATTATTAACTTGGTCACCCTAAAAGGAGGGAATGAATAAAGGTTAATTATTGGGCCAAATACATTTCATAATGTCTAGATACATAATTTTAATTTAAATAATGATGAACCTGGACGACATTCAGTCCAGGTACGTCATCAAATTGAATGCAAACATGCAATTGACTGGATGCATGCCCTCTATTACCTATAAATAGAGGAGGGATTTCAGCAGTAAAGATACACGATTCTAATCCCTTTCTCTCCACTAAAACCTGTTTAGAGCTCCTTACTCATTGAGGCATCGGAGTGTCCTTGCAGGTACCCCTCCTATTTTCTTCAAGAATATTACAAAGTCAAGAGAATTGAAGAGCTGAATAGGAAATCTTTCATCATCAAGTACATATCGTGAGGAAAGTTGGGGATCATCTCAACGGTCTACAAAATATTCATCAAGTATTAATCTTATGCCATCCAACGGTTAAGATTACATCATTTTTATACGAATCTCGAGGAGTGTTGTAGGAACATTTTTGCTAAAACACATTTTTGATAAAATCACGGTGATATCACACCCACTCACAAAAAATGGTGGGGCCCACCAAACACAAAAAACCAACCCCTTTTTCCTGGTGGGGTCCCCAGGGATATGTCACGGTGCGTGTAGCACCGTTGAAGAAATTTTATGAAAAACGTCAGCTGGCAGGGATAACTGTCTCTAATTTACTTTGTCCGAATGAGAAAAGTTGCCACCAATCATAAGGAAGCTAGGAAAACCCAGATTCAGTTTCTTAGACTCCCTGACTAAATGTCAATATCAGAATGAATGCATGGGAATCCTGAACTTCTTCGATCACTATGAATTTACCTTTTACTGTAGGTAGAGGATGAACAAAACACTTCACCTGTACTGTATCACATGTTATATTAATCTTATTTTTATAAGAGTAGAAAACCCAGAGACTGATGGATGCATTTTCTATTAAGTCCTGAAATGTAGATGTTGATTTTTGTGCATAATATTATTTTGAATAAAGTTGAAGTTGTATTTATACACTTTAGTTGCTTGAACAATTAACAAGTTCACACTAATTTGAATCCTCGCGAATCATGTCATGGATCGGTCCCTTGGATTTATGTAACCTTATATTTTGCAGGTCTTGAAACGGAACAACGCTCTCATCGCGCATACAAACACTTTATTTGTGTAGACGGATATTTCGATTGAAAATTTATTGAATAAAAGGTTCGATTTTTTTTTTTGGAACGGAAAGGCAAGCGCATCATGTTAAGAAGGGTAATGAGTTATTACCTAAGTAACCTCCTATCACAGGTTGTAGTAGTCATCTTGTTATGAGCAATGAGTTATTGCTTTGTGAGATATTGACTAGGGTCCCTGTAAAATCACTCGTGAGGTTCAAATGTATATGCAAACAACGGCACTCCTTGATACATACTGATCGAAGCTTCATTGATTTACACTTCACACGATCAAAAACATGTAATTTTGCTGTTGGTGGTGGTGGTATCTCCTGTTTTAGGTGCTGGTCTCAACTTCGTGTTTTCTCCTCAGCTGAAGTATTACTGTCTGAAGGACGAGCAACAACGACTGTTGAAAGGGAAATATCTATACCAGAAGATTTTTTTATGGCACACGTTTTTGGTGCTGTCAATGGGTTGATTTCTATGGTAGACCCCGCACATGTTCTGTTTGTGTGTTTAATCCGAGCACGGGACAGTCAACACCTTGGATAAAATCCATGATTAAACAACATGAAAATCTACACCTTGGATAGCAGAAACCTTCATGATGCCACCTTTTGAATGGGATCCTCTAAATTCTGATATCATTTTAGTTGTTCCGGATACAGATTTGTTCATTATAAAATCGGAAGAAGGGGATGATCCGTCATTCTATTTTTACGACTGGAGGAAGAAGAGTTTTAGCAAGGATGTGCAGGTTTTTCTGGAAGATAGAAAGACACCCTTTGGTGATGAATATGTTCCGTTTGGGTTTTTCATTTACAAAGAAAGCATCCTTCCTGTAAACTAAGCAACTAGTTATGTAGCCGATTATTATCAACTTTCCTATCGTCGTTGGTATACGAGAATATGGTTACTTCAGAAGAAGCAACATCAAGTTATCCATCTCAAGATGGTTTAGACCTGTTATGCATGGCCCTAAGAAGAAAAATTGTGAAAACATAAAATCTACTTATGTACTCTCAAGTCTGGACAGGGGTAAATATTTTACCATAAGATAGCTAAGATTGTGTCAGTTGATCCTAAAGAATAATCCTACACCTGCGAAGAGAAATACTTGGCATGGTTTCGATCAGCCATTATTCTAATAGAGTTGGAGTACCAGAGGTTGAATTGCAGCTACATGGAGATGATGATGAACTTAACAACCCCTGGACCAAGATTCCTTCTGTGCTGAACCGTGCTGCTGCCGTAATTATGTTCTGCTAACTTAAATTTTTTGTAATCTATGATCCTTTTTTGTTCTATTTGTTGGAGGAGACAATTGCACTCGTTATCTTAATTACTCCCTCCGTTACTTTTTAATAGGCCGGTTTCTATAAATAAATATTTCAAAAAAATAGGCTGGTTTCCTAATTGGGAAAGTCAAATGTTACTTTAGTTTTTAGGGACCACTTTTATCTTAACTTCTTTTGATGACAAGTGTCATGTGGACCATTTCACTTTACTTCTTTTGCTGACAAGTGTCATGGGGACCATTTTAATTCACTCATTTTATTGACAAGTGTTATGAGGACCACTTTCAATGATTAGTTTTCTTAATTTCCTTAATTTTCTCTAAAAACCAAACCAGCCTATTAAAAAGTAACGGAGGGAGTACTTATCTAGTTTATAAAATTTTCAGATTGGCCCAACTATTAAAAACTTTACAGAAACTACTCAGAAAATTACACCATCTCATCCTTGTTTCTTGGCTTTTCTAGCAGGGGTGGCTTTCTTAGCTGGTGACTTCGCCTTTTTTGGATGGAGCAAACTTTCTTAGCAATCAAGCGGTTTTGGTTTTGGTTCCAACATCTTTTCTTCCCAACAGAACACTCAATTGTTGAAGTTCTTGATTTCAACATAAACACTCAATTTTTTCAAAATAAGTCTTTTATTGATTGGCTTCTTTTCTGGTTAATTGATCCTCAATCTAAAATCCATGAGGATGATCAATGTCTTTTTGTGGCTATTTTATGGTCTCTTTGGACTAGTAGAAACAATTTCATGTTCCAAAACATTAAGGAAAACCATACTACTGTCCTTGCTATAGCCAGAGCTATACTCCTCACTAGGAAGACTAGTTTGCCTGTCTCTACTACTATCTATGTCAGTATTTGTGATAAATGGATGCCTCCCTCTATTGGTTGGATTAAATGCAATACTGATGGTGCTTTTGATATTATTTCTGGAGCAAATGGTGTAGGGTATGTGATGTGAGATTTCTCTAGAAAAGCAACCTTTTGTGCGTCCTTAGTCTTTGAAGTATTTTCTGCAGAAGAAGCTGAAGCAAGAGCCATCTGGGCGGTACTGAAGAAAGCTTTGGATCAACGTCTAACTCACATCATCATAGAAAGCGATGCAAAGTCCCTTATCGACCAATTTTCAGCAAGGAATTTCGAGGGAACTC
This sequence comes from Papaver armeniacum, assembly GCA_023531295.1. Classification (NCBI taxonomy): domain Eukaryota; kingdom Viridiplantae; phylum Streptophyta; class Magnoliopsida; order Ranunculales; family Papaveraceae; genus Papaver; species Papaver armeniacum. The sequence goes on along the minus strand of JAJJWW010019233.1, from coordinate 38,183 downwards.
GCGTACGGATGCTATCTTTAAAGACATTCAGTTTTTCTCCTCTAAGTTAGTTACATGTATCTTTACATTCTAACCTCGTTATTGTAATTATGTAGCTCATGAGCTTGCGCAGTGGGCTAAAAACAACAATTCTACCATGTACTGGTCTACCCCTCCTGTCTGGCTCTTGCCAACAGTCAGAGAACTTACAGAGCACCTACATTGTCATACAAGGGGAATATGGTTCGAATATATAACGAGTCCTTTTTCATTTAGACACAAAAAATTGGGAGTAACTTAGTTTTTGCATTCACTTGAATCATTGTGATTAACAGACAGCAGCCAATACACACAAGTATATATAATCATGAAACCCATTGGGAATATTCCATAAACCACGCAGGAATTAACCGGCAGTGATAGAGAAATAAATAAACAGCCTATATGTCATTAATACCATCCATATTATCCAGGAAGATCTGAAATTCAGGTTCAAATATCCAGTCCATGTTGAACACATCATCTGACACTCCTCCTCCGTATTGATCCTCGAGTTGTTGGCTATGTGAAGCTGCTGATCCATTGCCTTGTTGTTGGCTATGTGAAGCTGTTGATCCATTGCCTTGTTGTTGGCTATGTGAAGCTGATCCATTGCCTTGTTGTTGGCTATGTGAAGATGCTGATCCATTGCCTTGTTGTTGGCTATGTGAAGCTGCTGATCCATTGCCTTGTTGTTGGCTATGTGAAGCTGATCCATTGCCTTGTTGTTGGCTATGTAAAGCTGCTGATCCATTGCCTTGTTGTTGGCTATGTGAAGCTGATGATCCATTGCCTTGTTGTTGGTCCGGGTTTGCCAAATTATACCCTGGTTGTTCTTCCGCTGCTTGTTCATACCTATTGAGAAATAGTTTGGTTCCTTGCAAGATTAAGCAATAACTCTATCGTTTATCCAAAAAAAAGTTTTAGGAGTAAATAAGATTACCTTGAGTGTGTATAAGTTTTACCCTCACGTTTAAAGTCGAGATGGAAATCCCCTTTACACAGAATCGATAATTCAGTGAGCTTCTTCTTCACCCCCCCCACCTTGTGTTGAAAGTGGCTTGTCTACAACTTTTTTGTTCTTTGAACGCGATTACAGTTTCTCCCGGTGGCCTTCCACGATTTTTCTTTGGTTCTCCTTTTCCCTTCTTATCCATAGTTATGCAAACGATATTTAGAAAACAAGTTTAGTTTCACATTTTGATGATAATTAACAATTTCTCAGTAAAATCTACTTTTTGATCTCACTGATAAAAGAAGTTTCCTACCTAAGATTAGTGCCCAATACGTACTTCCTTAAATACACCATCTTACTAATTGATAAATCATCACGGCTCTAGTGAATTTTTTATCAATTAAAGATCGACTTTTTTTTCAATTGTAAAGTAAATTTTGATGTAAAATTTTTGTTTACCCATGATTTTTTTTTTTGGGGATTTTTTTTTTTTTTTACAAATTGGTTTCATTAAGAAGATAATCTCTTTGACTATCTGAATGGGAAACCTTCTCAAATCACCTGGCAAAATCAGAAGATAATGGATGAAGCAAATAGAGAATTTCATCACTGTCAAAACTTTTTGGGTTTCTTTTATGTTCCTAGATTAACAAACAATATTGCTGACATTCTGGCTAAGGAGGCAAAACATTTTAGTTCTTTTGTTGACTGGAGGAGAGTTCCTCCATTTTTTATTGTGCAGGCCTTAGAAGTAGACAAATCTAATGTTAGAGTTAAGCCCCTTTGCTCAATATTAGATGACCCTACTATTAAAGATGTAAGGGTTACTAACTCCCCAAGTTAATCTGTTGGAATGCATTTTAATTTACAAGAAAAAAAAGAGAGGCTAACTTGGGGTATTAGAAACATAATACATAATGGTAGAGAGTTCTCCCACTTCAGAAAATGTGTAGATAGTTTTGCCTTTTTAGCTAATATATCCGCAACATTATTTGTTGATCTAGGGACGAAAAAGAAACCTAAGAAATTTGAACATAAACTGATCTCAATGATAGCTTGATTCTTCCATGAGATGGAGAAGAGACCTCGTTCAAATAACCAAAAAGATTCCCGCAATCTCCTTCTATGCTGATATTAGTGAGGTTCAATTCCTTTGCCCACTATGTTGCTTGCAATAAGCCTATTGTTTCCGCTTCTTCTGGGGATGACGCTGAGATGGGTCCTTCTCTTCCCTGTTCGAAATCACATATATCATTTTTTAGAATTAGAGAGATACCTGTAGGGTCAGGTTTTGATATCCATGCTGCATCCACATTGATTTTTAGCTGAGAAAATAATTTCCATGGCTCTTTTGCATGCTTTTCCAAGTTTTCCTGAGCATGAGTGTTATCCTGATTTTCTAATTGCCAGTTGTTGATGGTGAGTTTTTGACAATGGCATTTGTAGTAAATTGTCCCTTCCCTAATTGCAGAAATATGATGAAAATCCCTGACCCGACATCACGATTGGAGAATCTGTATGAAACAACTTGTACTCCTCTGGAGAATCAATAAACCATATTCAATTGATGGACCCAGTAGTCCTAAAGCTATTCCAGAAGTGTATATGCATGCCAAATTTCAGGGCTTTCCCAGAAGTGTATATGCACGCCAATACGTTATACCTTTTATGCTGCTGAGGTCATTCTTGTATTAACATGCTACCGAGGGTATCATATTTAGTATATATTCATATCAGTATCGTCTCAAGTCGCAAAATCCCACGGCCGAGTTCCTTGAACATACTATAGCGGTACTGTCATACTCAAATTTGTATCGAAATGGCATTAAAATTCAAATCTAGACATGGCATGTTGCCTTAAACTCAAACCACATATTGTATCTATATGATGATCACGTCATAAGAATCGCGGCATATTGTCTAGGCATGGCCAAGCCCATGGCATACACCGCATATCTCATAAAGTACCTTAGCCAGCTATGACTAAGGCCATGGTATAGCCATTGTAGCTCACACTGCGTTAGCTAAGAAAATAGGATAATAACTTGAGGAGAACATTTCAAACCAATCGGCTAATTCCATAACTCAATTTGGCAAAACATGGTCTGCGACATTCCCGCCACTGCGCCACATCATAATCTACACACCATTAACGACCATGGCAGCTTTGGCCAAGGCCATGGCACCATCGTGCCAGCCGTTCCCAGCCTTGGAAGCTTTGGCCAAGGCCATGGCACCATCGTGCCAGCCATTCCCGGCCTTGGAAGCTTTGGCCAAGGCCACCGCGCGATCCTATGCGCTATTCCCGACCATCAAGTCCACTGCGCAATCTTGCGCACTATTCACGGCCATCATGTCCTGTGCTCTATTCACGGCCATCATTGCCTCCATCCAAATAGGTCATTCAAAGGTCACGCGATAACTTAGCACTCCCATATCTCACGTAGATATTATGGCCTGGAATATTTCTCTCTATCTTAGATGTAGAAGAAAATATAAACATGTTATGCTACTTTTACGCCACTATCATGCTATGATAAGTTATATCATCTCAACCATATATAAATGCACCAAGACATCGTAAGGCGCCTCAACAGGCCATTGGCCCGCAATCACGCCTTAACTGGCAATGGCCAATTTTTCTTCCATAACTAATTTTAAATACTTTTCAATACCTATTGTTGGGAGTTCCTAATACTGCTTATATTGCTACTAGTTGAATGAGTTTAGTTTGTTCTTGTCTACTGTTGCATTCATAGTTGATTGTTCCAGTACTTCATCATCGACTACTTCTGTTACTTCAGCTAAGAATGCTTACTTTAATGCATTGGAAGTTATGTTTTGATGTGAATATTTTAATTGCTAGGATTGTTGCTGCAGTTTGATACTTCTTTATTCTACTTCTGACATTGCTATTGGTTTTTTGTGGTTGTCGGGACTTATTGCTACTGCTGTTGATAGTTCTTCTAGGATTGCTATTTTTTTACTTCATCGTCTGTTGCGACGCTTGTGATACATTAACTATTACTTGTGCATCCTAACATTTATTCAACAAGTTTGCTATGTTGAGGTTATGCACATGTGTTTGTTTTAGTTTCATTTCAAACTGATTGTCTGTTATCAGTTTGAGGAGGTGAAGTTTTTTTCCAATTTTTCTCTTTGTTTGTTTGTTCCCAGGCCATTTCGGTGTTGTGCAAGTAATTTCTTGTGTGTGTGGGTGGGAGGGGGTGGGCGGTGGGGGGTAGGGGGTGGGTAATTAGGAATATAGGGTCTCGTGCAGTCAAGTCGTATGACTTGACTTGACCAAGTCTGTCCAAATTTGTTGATAAATATATGTCCCATATATCTGTAAGAGGTATTGAACAATGATATTGTAATATCAATTCTAGCTTTTAATAGTTTTCTCAACGTATATTTTACATATACTACATTCAGACCACAAACCATCCTTATTCACCATTTTTTGGGCCACATTCCGTGTGTAATTCAAAATATATATGGATTTTTATTATTCAAAATGCCCGAACTTTATGCGCCATATTTATATATGTGACTGAAACGCATTAGATCTCACATTACCAATTCAAAGTCATCGAGTCAAGGTGATTTTGTGGCGAAATTTCTTGCGATGTTGACTTAGTCAAGCTTGAAATCTTCTTCGTTCTCATGTTCAATCTAGAATTTTTATCTACAATTTATTGAAAAAATCATGTTCTCCTCCTAATTTCAATATGTATTTCTGTCTTTTATTCACTAATTCTTAACCTATTTTTCCAATTGAAAACTTTCTAGTTATGCCCTAATTCTAAAAATTCAGGCCGGTCTTGATATTCAGTATCAGTATCCCTTGTGTTTAATCTATCATGTTTTTTAAAATCTACTAGTTTGGTTTTCTTTTATCTCTCTCTAATCCTCTAACTGATTTGTTTTATTTGTAAATTTCTCCTTTGTTTTTTCCCTTTTTAGGTCATGAGCTAATGGAGGTGAAGTCATAGAGTTTCAGAGACATCATCATGAGATTTGATAAATCAACAGTGATATTTGAGAAGCCTGGGTTATTTTTTATATTGGGTATGCTTCACTGATTCTTCATCTTTAACTAGTGTGACACTTTAATGTGGGCTCATACCAGAAATGGTAGGTTTACGATTATATCCGCCTATATAACTTATATGAATGATTTTAGTTCCCTATTCAGCTTTTTGGAGGAAAGTTTGGGGTATTGATTGTTTGCCGAAGATTAAGTTCTTTTTATGGAAAATTTTTGCACAGATGCTTTCAGTCAATTCTATGTTGCAGTTTTATAACCCGTATGTGGATGTGATTTGTCCTCTCTGTCATAACCATGAAGAAACTGTTATGCACTTGTTTGTGATTGTTCTGTTGCTTCTCATATTTGGTTTGGGGTTTCTTTACAACACTTGATTTCTACAGATTTGGATTGGATTATTGATATTTTTCTGTTTTGGCATAATTCAGCTCTTGGAATTTCTCCCTTTAAAGTTTCTTGGCTTAGTATTGGTGTTATAGTCATGTGGTGTATTTGGAAGTTGAGATGTGATGTGCTATTTAGAAATACTTCTATTGATCTGAACAAGGTCATTATGGAAACTAAGAAAATGGAAACAGGGTCATTATGGAAACTAAGAAAATGATTAACACCTATAGTGCTCCTCCGTTATGCTCTGGTGGTTTAATCAGAGATTTTAAAGTCCCTATAGCTGAAGTGGATCATTTTTAAATTTGTTGATGGTTCCTTTAAATATTTTAATATGGGTTTGGGTATTATCTGGTGTGATATCTCAAAAAATTTAAGAAGTTCTCGCTCGGAATTTGGTTTGATTCTAGATGCAGTAGGTGCTAAGCTGCTGCTCTTATTTTGGAGATCTCTTGGGCAGAAGAGATGAATCTTACCAAAGTCAAGGAATGGAAACTACAAAGCATATACTATTGGAATGTCTCTTTGCAAGGGCCATTGGGTCGACTACTCCAGGAGCCAGAAGAAGTATACCAAGCAATGATTCTACAGTTCAAGATTGGATTCAAAGCTGGTTCACTAATGAATTCAATGATCTGATTGAAGACTGGTTAGTGCATATGGCAAATATAGTGTGGGGAATCTGGAAAGCGATATATAGTTGTGTTTTTTAAGACAAGAAACGAAACCCTGTAGAAGTTACCAGACTTATTCAGCTTTTGAATATGTCCACTGGAAAATAAATGTTGCAACAACATCAAACCAACCAGAATAGGGTCCAAGATACCATATTGTTATAGAAACCTCCACAAGCCCCATATCTATCTTTTTGTTGTGATGCTTCCTTTAAGATTATTAATCAGACTACTCATTCAGGATGGAGACTATTATGTCGTTCTTATGCAGGGGAATTCATCCAAGCAAGATGTAATCATGTAGATGGACTCTTGAACGCAGAAGCAGCAGAATGCATGGGACATTTGCAGGAGATGCAGTGTGCAGAAGAACTAGAAGTACAATTCACAAGTTTTGAAATGGATGTTGAACTGGTAATCAAAGCAGTCAATGGAGATCTCACTCATGCTGCATGAGAGAATCACACCATGATACAAGATATTAAAACTATTTTAGTAAATCATCCTTTTTGGATTTGCAAACATATAAACAGGCCAGCAGATAGGTTGGCAAAACATGCTAGAGTTCATAATATTTCACAAACTTGGTTTGAATATCCTCCAATTTTTATTGCAAGTTTGTTTCAGTTTCATTAATGGTGGGTTTGGATGTAGAATTTTAAAGGTGGAATTTATGGGTCCAGGGAATTTGGTAGAATTATGTTTCCCTTTATACGTTTGGTTGCCCGAATCCTCACATTTCCAACGGGATATGGAGTCTGACCCTCCCCCTAAGATTTGCTAGGAAACTTTTCAATGGACTTATGGAGCCACTTTTTTTTAACTCTAAATCCCATATATATGCAATTTTAAGATTTGAGGGTAATGCCAAATGGTACAAAGACTTTAAAACAAGAAAACTCTATAAATCATAGGAATTTTAATCGAGTTACCAAACACACATGAGATTTATATGAATCCCGGAATTTGTAATCCCATGGGATTATAAATTCCTGGAAACGGTGAATTCTGCAAACAAACCCACCATAAGTTAATAAAAAAGTTTATATCAAATTTACACTTTGCTTAGCCCTAGTACACATTTGCCGGTTCCAATTTTTACCGCGGGAAATTGGAGTCCTTAAAAATTCACAAAATTGGTTAAAAAGACCAAAATCAACATTTCCTGGGTGAAAAGGACAGTTAGATTTTGATACTATTTAAATGGACAAAAATGTAAAAATAGCCAGGATGTAAACAGTTTCATCCTGCTTATTTTCAAATACTTTTTCTTATTTTTAATTTACACAGGATGCATCCAGTTTCATCCTTGCTATTTTTTAAGTTTAAGTCAGGATGAATCCAGTTTCATCCTTGTTATTTTTTTTGTGTCCATTTCACCCATACTAATTTTTTACTCGTCCATTTGAACCGTGTTTTAAAAATATTTGGACAAATGACCCATTTTCCGAATAAGTTACCTGTGGAAGTGGTTCCATGGAAGAAGAAGAAGAAGATGTAGTCTGAATGTATTTAGTTACTCGGATCCAACCAAAAAAATTTGCAGCTAAACAAAATTAAAATGTAACTAGATCACATAATGTTAACTCGTATTAGTTGTGCTATTTATAGATTAAGAGAGGACATTTGGGGGTTCTCATGTCATTAACATTTGCAACTCGGGATCAATTGTTTTATTAGGAGTATTATTTAAAACTGTTTATAGATAAATTAGAGATATTGATCAATTAGAGAGGGGATTTGACTCATTATAGTCAGAAATTAAAAAATAACATTAGTTTTAGCGTCTATTTTTCTATTCTAGTATTTTTCAATTATGCTTCCAATACCTTCAAAAAGAAAAAAACATAATTTAAAAAGTGAGTGTCAAAAAAGAAGAGAGGAAAAATACGGTAAAGAGAAAAAAATGACGCCATGGGCAAGCGAGTGGGCAAAATGGACACACATTTGGTTGTTCATTGAGATGTTGGGTGCACCATTTGAAGGTGTTGTTTCAGCTTTGAATGTTGTACGTGGGAAAGTGATGGTCTTGTAAGGTCTACTTTTCACCTTTTTTCATTTTTTTTTTTACTTACGCATATAAGGACTAAAACGCTTTGCATACCGTTTACACCAAAAAGTTACCCTAAATTTTCTCTTGTATCTTCATCCATTTTATTGATTCCACGCCTATTTGTCACCCACATTTTCTCTATTTATCATTTTCATTAATTGCCACTCTCATTTATCCCATTTGCCACCTATATATTTTTTAATGTATCCTAAACATCACTTCTTTCTTACAAAATTAGAAAAATTAGAAGGAGGGATAAAGTAGAGGGGAACAAAAAAGAGAGGTTTCTTATGTATGTGTGTAGAATACAAGAGATAAGGCCTCTATTTTTATAGATAGAAGAAACCCTAATCTTAGACACAAGGACATCATAGTACATAAACATTAGTTTATAACACTCCCCTGATGACCATTGTAGCTAAGTCATTACAAAATACCAGGAAAACTTAAAAGATAAAACCCTGAAATTGCATAAGCACGTAAAGACTTGAAAGTGTGTTGGACACGCAAATGTTGCCTCGCTAATGACAAGGAAAATTCCAGTGGGACAAAACCTTGACGAAGGAAAAAGAGTACAACGCGATAAAGTCCAGTGAATGCACTTTAATTTGATGATGGTTTTCCCCCTCATAAATACTTCTGTCAAATATTGGCGTGCAAATCTTTGAGTCAAGACTTTCCAATTTTCAAGAACGAATTTCTTGAATACAAAAGACTATTGTGCTTTCATGAAGATGTCAGATAGTTGATGAAGTCTTTTTTTTGTGTTGCACAAGCAGTATTGTCTTGGATTAATACTTTTGCGAAGTCTACATTCTTCTTCAACACATTGAGAACTTGTGTTATGGATTGCTAGCTTCCCGAGCTGATTTGTAGAAATTATTGATGTAGTTTCTTCAACATAGAGCCAAGATGTAGATAAATTACATAAGTGAACAAAACTGAATTTGTGGTCATACCTCATGTGGATCTGAATGACATCCAAATTACGAATTGCTTGTTATGTTGATTTGTCAAAACAAAATGACCTAGTTAATGGTGGGAATCCACTAAATAATCGAAATTATACAACTCCCCCTTAGATGGCCACCATGTTGAATAAATTGTCTTACTAAAACCTTTCCAGTAAAACCCAATGGGGGAAATTTTGGACGAAGGAAAAACAGCACAAATATCAACATTTTGAAAGAAAATTAAATGCGAACAATATGTTGCCTCGTTAAAACCTTGTCAGGAAAACCTCATGGAACAAAACCTGAACTGAAGGAAAAAGAGTACAACTTTTGACGTAAATATGGATATGCTAACCCAACTATATGAGTTTTACAGAAGACATGCATTAAAATAATAACTCTAGTATATCACAAAAACGAGTTTAAGCTAGCATAGTTCTAACTGCAGATTTAAGAAATGAAAAAATAGAATCTATGCTTCTAAAGCGTGGATTTTAGTGTTTTAAAGACTCTTCAAGAGACCTATAAAGTTGATATCTTCAAGTAATGAATCCGGATTTTTGGTTTCATACCAAATTTCTAAAAACACATAAAGGATTGTTAAAACTGATAAAATCAAGTCAGGTGGATGCCTGAATATAATTTAAATCCTACGAGGATTACAAATTTGAATATTTTCCCCGATCATATTTCTTGTGTAGATGCAATATGAATCCTTTGAGGACTACCACGCCAAATGCATCAAATAAGGAGAACAAAAATTACTTAATCAATCCTAGGGTCTGAGCAAAAATAAAACCTTCAAATCGTTTTCATAAAGAATATATTTCTCGTGTGAAAAGACGAGGGTACCCAAATACACCACAATTTTTTGTTTTAACCTATAAGTCCTCTCACCAAGTGTGATCGTCTACGGACAAAATCGAAACAATACAACAACTTCGGTAAACATATTTTGTGTGATTGTTTATGGATACGAGATCGAGACAATTCAACAAAAAAGTGATCACTTCATAATAGATTCGGTAACAACCGAAGTTCTATATATAGGATCAATATCAAGTGTTAACGGATTAACGTACAAGTATAATTTACTTTTAATTATAATAAACAACAATTATAATTACAGAAAATAAAAGTAAATGACACAGCAATATTTTGTTAATGAGGAAAATTGCAAGTGCAGAGAAACCCCGGGACCTTGTCCAGAATTGAATACTCTCATAATTAAGCCGCTATACAAAATCCAAAACCAACTTCATATAGTTGAGACCAAATAGACTCCCGGAGCTATTTAGTTCCCTTAGTATCCCCGCGCCTTCAAATCCTAGAGTCACGCACGTGAATCACAATATTCATTTGGATCGTTTTCCAAGCAGTAAAGGATACAAATTTGTTTGGTATCAACTCTATTCAAACTTGTGATTTGAGTTTGACAAAGGCTCTTCCGTTTAAACTAATAAACACCTTTGTCGGGTTTAGATCAATCTGAATCAGCAACTTAGATTCAGATTCGGACACTAAATAATGCCACCAAATGATTAGTCGTCGATCATACACAACTAGACAATCAAATAGATTCTAGTTGGATCCCAGCCGATCAAGGTTTGTACAATACAATCCACAAGACACGAAAACCAATAAGAAATCATCTTCGTCTTCAAATCTTTTATTTCTCTTCGAAACCTGCACAACAACACTTGAATATACTTATGATCAATCGCACATAGAATGGAGTCTATTAACAATGGATTATTACAAGATGTTTTTATATCTACAAACAGTTCTAAGGATCCCGTCTATACTTTGATCTAGTTTGAGTGATCCTTATGTCAGTAAAGAAGGCTCTTAAGAATAATCAAACTAGGTGCAATCAAAGTTACAACAACTGTTAGTCAATCAAATCAATAATCGAAAACTAATACAATCATGCAATATCTAGTTTTCAAACCAACGATACTCGTAGAGCTTCTTGATCCCACAGAAGTCTTTGAACGAGCGGTTGTAAGAGATTTTGCCTAATTAGGGTACTTTCCTCACCAATTAGACGGCTCCACCAGAAACAACAAGAAATGAAGTTTGCCTGGCTATTAGGATAGTTTCATAGAGATGCAAACTTTGGTATTCATATACCAAGGTTGTTTGGACATCAAGGAATTTTCAAAACCGAAATATCTCAAAGATATGCGCTAAATGACCAAATTCGGTTTTCATAATTTCAATAAATGTTGTCCAATATTTTCCGAAATCTCTCATAGAAAATCTCCAATTAGTAAATACACATTACTAATTTTTATTCTCTAGAGATATGCTTTAATTGCTGGTAATAAAAGCATATAAAACCAAAAACCTTAAAAAGATTCTCAATTTATTTCGGCACAAGATCACCTTGAGTACCAAGGAACAATAAATGATAAGATCTAATGCACATGTTCAAAGTATGTTGACATCTTTTCATTACAAATCCTAATTCCGAATCTACACAAGTTCATGAAAAAAAAAATATAATTCATGGAAATCGGGTTTGCATCTTGGAATCGGTTCTACCACACTTCTAAATAAGTTTAGAATTGGTTCTACCAAAATTCCAAAACTACTATGTGATTGATCATACTATGGTTAGTTGCGATCGATCATATAAACTTACATACATGGGTTGGATCGGTTATACCTAAATATGGTACCTACTTGTGATAGGTCACACATCTTACCAGGATCGGTTACACCTCTCACCGGGACCGGTTCCATTCATTATGGTATTCACTTGAGATCGGTCATACCTCTCATAAGGATCGATCATACCTATACTTGAGATCGGTCACATCAATTAAAAGAATCTGTCACACCTATTACAAGGATCGATCATACCATCACATGGTGATTACTTAGGATCGGTTGCACCAGCATAAGTCTAGGATTGTGATCGGTTTTATCAGTTTACACATATTGTTCATCCAATGAATATACAATAAATACCCCGACCAATACACTTATTGATTTTCCTTTCGGTTCATGAATTTACTTCCTCTAAACAATTATAAAACATTGTTTTCTAGGATGAAATCTTCACCATGACCCATTCACATAATCATAACAATATACACAAGATTATTTCGATGTCATATAAATACGAAGTTCAAAAGATAAACGGTATAATTCGTATCCTAATTCCTTAATAATATGATCAATTGTTATGATCATGTCTCTATATTAGAGTTACAATATATACAATATGTACATCTTCGCATGTTATGTTTTCAATATAGCACGACTTGAAAGATACGTTGGGAATTAAACAAGTTCAATTCAATATTACTAACCTCAAGTGGAAGGATGATGTCGTCGTTGTAGTCATTACTTCTTCACATTCTTCAGGTCTTCGGAGTAATATTTGTATGTCTCAACATTCCTAAACTTTCTAGTCTAACTTAAACGAAGTTGGCTCTAGTATTCAATCAAGCGACTCTAGATGAGATTTGATACTAAAATATGACAACCAAACTTGACATACCAACGCTTGGTGGGTTCAACCGAGCTATGCTCTAACAATCTCCCCCTTTGTAAATTTTAGTGAGAAAACTCTATTACATATGGAGATAAGCAAATTACAATAAAGTTTATTGTACATACACTTGATTCCAAGTTTCAACCGCACAATAACCTGTAAATATTCAATCCATAAATGTCGTTGTTGACATTTGAATAACAAAAGCTTTTACTCCCCCTAAAGGTAATCTAGGTAAATATTCAATCCAAACATCTTTGTTATACCCCTTTTATAGCATGTGATGCTATAAAAATCACAAAGGTACGTTGTATAGCATTTCTTCCCTTAGTCTATGCTTTTACTCTTTCGTTGGATATAACGTTTAAGCACAATTGTCCTTTCCTTAGTGATTGCAAATCACTTGTTTACTCCATATATTTCTCCCCATTTTTGTCAAAAAATGACAAAGATTCTAGAAAATAAAGGACAAACCGAAAGGATCTTACAAATCTATAAGACTTGTACAACCTATAAGAGTAAGCACGTAGGTTTCACATACCATTTTAGATAACCAAATATTAAAAACTAAACTACAAAAGTAATTTAGTTTCAATATGTTATCAAGGAAAAAATTGCCCGAAGAAATTTTCCTATAATTCAACAAGTCGACTAAGAAACTTAAATCCATTGTTGAATCGATTATGTATGCACAATCGCTTGTTTATATAAGAACAAAATAAGGATCAGAATTAACTCTATTTTTCTCATCAGGCTCTAATTATTCAGACAATAACTTAGACATTTCCTTTTAGACAAGACAAACACTAGGTTAGTTAATTAATTTGTCAAGACATTCGATTAGACTTGAATAACCGAATTCTCCTATTAATTTGATAATTCTAACTAAGATCGGAATTAACTTAGTTCTCTTATCCGGAATTAACTTGGACTAAACAAATGATCTCGTACTTTTGTTAAGCCAAAGCAATAGATACAAACCAAAATAAATTGACTTGCAATTATTTTCTTAACCGGAAGCAATTGAAACAAATATATACACTACAACACAGCAATTGCACCAAATTTCTTGAAGCAAAAACACTTGATACCAAACAATAAAAAAGATATCAACACATAAGTCAATTAAAATGACACAATTTTTCATAACCGAAAACAATTGAATCAAATAAAGCAATCCACACACAATAATGGAACATATCAATTGTACCGAAATTTTGTTAAGCAAAAGAAAAATATATGTAATAAACACAAGGTTTTCTTAAACAGGTGTTGATGGTGGATTTTAGTTCAGGGCTAAAATTGTGAAACCAAATTTATGCGCAGACATCCTGCAAAGGATAGCCACTGATAAAGTGATGAATACTTCTTCACTTTACTAATTCACCTAGAATGGAGCATGTGGCAACAACCCCAGTATTCTGTGAATTAAATACACAAAATTCATCCAGGTTGGAGCATGTAGCAACAATCCCATATACCCTATGAATTTACAGCATTATTAATTAATGCATGACCAGCCTTGTATTTCCTGTACTCATTACCGGTGCGGCATGACGACTGAGTGTTGTTCTCAGCAGAGCAACACGAACCTCCAAGCATTAATAATGAAGCATGTACGAAATACCCGTACAGGCTAAAACTCTCGGTGTGTTATACTAGCCCGATTGAGCATACATCTCTCGGCGTGTTATACTAGCCCGATTGAGCATATTTGAATCTGGATTGTCCATATCAGTCTCAGAAACGATCACGACCATCCAACTTCACCAAAGCATGATTGGATGGCTTAGATTGAATCCATGACGCCAAGCAAGTATTGGAATATTCACTACCGACCCAACGCGGGCCCCGCATGGTCGGCCTCCCCAAAAGGGTGGCATAGCTTGCCAAACCGTCCAAGCCAAAGCAAGTATGGACGAAAAACCTAAATTAGGGTTTGCGGCACATTACATGTGTCGCAAAATGCAGTCTCAACCATCCATCTTCGCAGCATAGATGGAGGGTGTAGATGTAGATTCAAAGGGCCCGAGCATGTCACACGCTCACCGTAAGCCCGCCTACACACATGACCGATCGGTCGGGACCAACCATGGCTGGTCGTTCCATATCGTGCGCCCAAAATGGGCATGCGCGCACGCCGGAAAACCCTAATTAGGGTTTGCATTGATCGCAAACGTCCGTTTTCTCTGATCGAATGGAGGGTTTAGGAGTCGACTGAGCAGGTCCAGTGAGCATCAACATGATCAACGTGGACCCATCTTTCTCCACACCCGATCGGCCAAGGCATACCATGCCTGGCCGTTCCAATTCGCACGCCCAAACTAGCGTGGTCACACTTCCCAATCGCAAACTGATCTCGACCACTCAACTTCGCCGGACAAATTGAGTGGCTTATATCACGTTCTTATGGGAAAGTAAGGTATAGGCATGTACACCAGCCTGCCATCTACACGCCGAACTAATCGGCCGGAACCGACCAAGCTTGGTTGTCCCGAAACGCGAGCCTGAAGAAGGCATGACGCGCGACATTTGCGGCACCAAACTTCTGTCGTAAATCAATCCTGACCGCTCCTCTTTGCCGGAAAAATTGAGCGGTCCAGATCACACTTTCACGGGACAATGAGGTATGGGCATGTATACCGGCATGCCATCTACACGCATGCCCGATCGGCCATGCCAAAATGGTGTCCCAAGCTTGAATTCGACCAAGCTGAAAAGTGGTGATTGCGCACCTCTTCTAAAACCCTAATTCCACTAACGGTCGCGGATGAGTGTCTCAAAGATCATCTCGTCCGTCCAACTTCACCGGCTTGGTTATACAGCCCTGGTCAAGAGTTAATTGGTCAGTGAGGCTTCATGGTGATCACCACCCGTCACTCTACCACACCATGTGGTCGGCCAAGGGAGGACTTACTTGCGCAACCTTCAAACCATCACATGAAGTAGGCTGGACATGAGGCTATTTTGAGACGCTCAAACAACGATGCTTCATACATGCCGAATATACTCGATGCAGTACCTGCATAGAATACACACGATACTTCACAAGTATCGACTTCCTAAATAACTTAGTTATTTAATCTAACATTACATGCTACTTTCTGTGGGTCCCATGATCCACACACTCGAGACATCAATCATGTCACAAACTGGGGGATACATAGTGAGGTATTGGTCTGGCGGTTTACAGCGTGCAGCGCGCAACGCGTCATCACAAGAATGTGTCAGGAAGTCATGGACGGTTAGTGATGATGGGAGAAGTGGGCAAGACTGGTCGTGTGACACTAACACACGACTCCACTACTCCATCACTCCACTTTCTCCACTTCCCACGAGATACGAGGGTTAGGCTTAAAGACTTGTATAAATAGGTTCTCCTCCTTATTTTCCAAACAGGAACAAGGCAAGACAAGACAACAGGGGCAAGTGTTGATACAATCGTATTCAAACACCGGAACTGATAACTTACATCTTGCAAGCCAGTTTAGCTTTCTGGTACAAGTCATACATAGCCAAAACCTTCACAATCTCAACACCTTCTTCGCTTCCCTCCCTAAGATCAACCCCATCTCCTTCACTTTGTGACCGAAACAAGTCTGGAATGACCATTTCTTGGTTTAGGCCGGATTTGCACAAATTGATTTCTCGAATTGGCAAGCACTCCCGTGCAGTGCATTTGTTTAAGGTTTAGACTCATTTATCATCCACACACCCCAAATTACCAAAACCGGCAGAAATAGTTTTCACCCATAAACAATTGGCAACCACAGCGGGAGGTTAATCTCTCGGTTGTAAAGTCAATTTCTTCAATACCATTAATTCAATTTCGAGATGGTTGGTCTTAGAACCGCCTCGAAAGTCTCAAATCCTGATGGTTCCTCCAACGGAGATACCCCTCCTCCTAACGGCGTATCTGACGGCATGATCAGGAGATTTCCAACATTAAGCGAACTAGCACGGGTACAGAAGATTCACACGAAGAACATGGAGCTAATCAAAGAAGCGGTAAACGGCATACTTGATCTCCTCATTAAGATGACATCAGAGATGAGCACTCCGGAGACCTCTACATCGGTAATAAAGTTTTTAATTTGTTTGTTGTAGTAGTAAAAGGGTTGTCGTTCACTCGGACGTTGTTGAGATTAAATTTAAAGGTTCAACGAAAATAATAAAAGAGAGAGTTACTGGGTCTAGGATTCCACCGAATTTATATCAATAGGTTCAATTATTATTCTTCAACAATTATAGATCAATAAATAAAACAACAAGGACTCTTATTTTTGCCAATGTAGATTCTCCAAACATTAGTTATAAATTGTAAGCATGGGACATCAAACATCTAAACAAGCATGACCCATCTAATAAAATGATAACTAAATTTTTCAAATCATAATTCTATTTTAATTAGTGCAAAAGTCATATAAAGAATTAATTAAAATTACCCACGTATGAAATTAGGATTCCTCCGTCGACCCAGTATAGGGGCTTAGCTACTCATGATGTAGACACTCTCAAAGTATTTTTTTTTATTAGCTCAAATGGTGTTTACAATGAAGAAAAGGAGAAAAATAACATAAATCGGGAATTTGCAACGACTAATGAGCGTTACAAACTCACCGTTCAGTTTGCAAAACAGCTGTTACAGAAAACTGCAAATGGAAACTGTCGTAGACAAACGGTCGCTAAGATGTGAACATGCGACCGTTCATAAACGACAGACCAGAAGTGTCGTCTGTGTTCTTCATCTTCTACTTCTGCAGCAGCAGAGAAGTTTCTGCAACTTCTCCTCTTAAGCTCTATAGCCTCTCCCAAATCTCGATCCCCTTCTCTGCTACACCAGCAACATATTTATACTCAACATGGACACGAATAACTCATCATTACTCCATATAATATCTCCATTACTCGGCAGTAAAAGAATATATCCTCGAGATATTTTCTTCCCTTTCTTGACTCCTTCATGCGTTCAATTGCTGCAGACATACTCCATTATACTCGGTTAACGTTCAAAAGTGAGTCAACACGCTGTAAACATGCTCAAACTTTCCAAAACAACCCCAACAGAATCCCGTGTATCTCTTCCAATCTGTTTTCTCATTATCGCACGTTTCATTCCTTTTTCTTCGAAACTAACCCACATACCTTCCTTGTTTAATCTCTAATAGTCATTATCAATCCACAACAGAAACTAAAACCAATTAAAACTCTCCCGAGTCGAGTAACAGAAGGCCGACAATAATTCTCCCCTGTTTTGCTTGAACCGAACAGATTCTCCCTATATTTTTGAAATCACAGCTCATACCAACCCTGTTTTAGTCGAACATGCTAATACCAATCATAACTCGCAATTAAATCTCATCAAAACTCGACCAGAGTCATCGCAGAAGATATCGTATTTTCTGTTTATTTGAAGCTTGCTTTTCCCGCCAAAATCAGTGAACATTGTTTTCTTCAAACCGATCCTTCTAGCCAAATTCGCTCCACTCTAAAGACCTTACCAAGCCTGTTTAACCCAAAGGAAGATACCCAATAAATTTCAGCCATTGAGTCTCAGTCGAACAGCTCCAAATCTTCAACCCTAATTCTGCACCCATTTTCCCGCCAAAATTTGAAATTCAAACGAAGAAGATGACTGCCCCTTATCCAATCCGGGAGTGCGAATAACAATTAGGGTGCCCCTTAGTAATTGGGTGCCCCTTATCCAGAACTGAGAGTCCGAATAACTTGTGTCCTCCGGGGTACAAAAACCACTTTTCGAGCAACTTTCTCCTTAAGAGCTTATTTCTCAAAAACACCTACAAACAAGTTTATTAGAGATAAAATGAGTCCTAGTTATGGGTGAAAATGCGTCGCACTTTCGTGCTCATCAATCGGGGACTAGTTCCCTTCAGATCAACAGCTTTACTACGAACCAGAGACCAGTGGATCAGGAAGCGACATCTCTAGTGGAAAGCTTGTGTAAACTCTTGCACCTCTCGAAGAATCAACGGCGAGACGTTTGCTGCAATTAATAAAATAGCTACGGATGTACACCCGACTCCTTCACGTCCGAAGTCCTAATCAAGCATCGGAAACATCTGTAAATAATGTTACATTTACATAAGACGACATGATGGCAGAGGAAGGTCACAACCGGGACCTACATGTTACCGCACGCATCAAGGGTTCAGAGTTCAGGAGGGCCCTCGTCGACACAGGAGCATCTTCGAATGTGATTACTCTCAAGACTCTCAGGACAGCCAAGGTTAGCCCATGCAAGATTGTACGACAGCCCACCACAATGACAGACTTCGAAGGAAACCAGACTAGCACATACGGGTATGTCAATCTGAATTTATCAGTAGGACTCGTTCAGTCAAAAGCGAAATTTGAAGTCATAGAAAAGGAGTCGGACTACCATATGATACTAGGGAGACCGTGGCTTCATGACAATAAGGTCATCCCTTCAACGTATCACCAGTGCCTGAAGGCCATGCTAAATGAGGAAGTCATCCGTATTCCTGCATCATTGTCTCCGTACGCACCAATATGCGGAGTGGAACTGTTCGAGCCAAAATAAACTCCGCAGGGAAGGTCAAACAAAGTCCTGTGCACCCCACTACCCACGTGGGCTTCAATCTAGGAAGAAGACCGACTTGCATCACTGGGGGCTAAGCACCACGACACGCCTTTACCGACGAGGCGTCCATCTTTATCCGGTGAAGCTTCAACCCATGCTCACACCAAAAGGGAACGCACTTTCGAGGCAAACCGTGATCAGAAGGGGAAGACAATATACCGGCGCCGCTGTTAGCAATTAGCAGGAGAGACTGGCACCCAGTCTCTCCGCCCAGTTGAATGCTGCAAGAACGATGAAACACAAGAGGAGGTATTGGACGCTCCGCGACAGCTACAAGATTGCACCAACTCCACAACCGACGAGCCCGAGATTGTTAACATCGGGATTGAAGAATCTCCCGTGCCTGTCTCTATCGGGCCGACTCGTCCGTGGACGAACGTGTGAGTCTTGTCCAACTACTCAAGGAGTACCAAGATGTGTTTGCCTAGACATACGAGGAAATGCCTGGTCTAGACGAAAAATTGGTCACCCATCACCTACATGTCATACCTGGATCCAAGACAATCAAGCAATCTCCGAGGCAATTCAGACACGAAGTGGAAGAACAAACCAAGAACGAAATTCAGAAGTTGCTAGTTGCTGCTTCATCAGACCTATTCATCATCCGACCTGGTTAGCTAATGTGGTCCCAGTAAAGAAGAAAAACGGACAGATTTGGTGTTGCGTGGATTTAGAGACTTGAACAAGTGCTGCCCCAAGGACGACTTTCCTCTGCCTAACATCGAAATGTTAGTAGACGCCACCAGCGGACACGGCATGTTCTCCTTCATGGATGGTTACAGCGGTTACAATCAATGGATGGTTATAGCGGCTACAATCAGATAAGGATTTATGAGCACGATGCAAGTAAGACAGCCTTCCGAACCTCTCTTGGCAATTTTTACTATATTGTTATGCCATTCGGTTTAAAGAACGCCGGCGCAACGTATCAACGTGCTATGACGGCAATCTTCCACGACATGATGCATAAGCAAGTAGAAGACTACGTGGATGATATAGTAGTCAGATCCAAGACTCAAGCTATCCTCACAATGTCGCTGTCGTGAACTGTGAAGGAGCTTCAAAACTTCATGGGCAGGGTGAACTTTTGCTTCATTCACCCCCTGCTGAAGAAATGATCAAGTTTCGTCTAAATCACACTACAACAGGAAGCGTTTCAGAGGAATCAACAAATATTGTCATCTCTGAATCATCACAAAGGGTTAGCCTATTATGTCGGCCCAGACAAGAGCGACCATGGGACATCTTCAGATCCACTGAAGCCGACACCTCAAGGGAGCAGCCTCAAGAAGATAACGATGTCCGCGTGTGATGTCGATAAAGAATCCGGGCAAATCACTCTATCATAGGATGGTGCATGTCTACCGTGTTATGTTGGAGAATCTGCACTTTTGGTGATCCTATGGACTTCGTGAAGCTGTTGAACGCTCATCTACGACAGTATCTACCCTGCTGGAAAGAACCAAGCCTTCCAGTAATGAAGAGCCTCATGATGTTCGTGGAAGCATACATCCCACCAACAGGCAATACAACCTTCAGACCTTCCATAGCGGTTTATTTGAAGCGGAAGAGGAAAGCTACCGAGATACAACATCTTGCGCGTCCAAAATCGCTAACTCCAACTCCGGACCATATGCATGACTGCCGTAATGGTGAAACAACGTCCAAGATATTCCATATCTGGATCGATGGTAACTACATCAATGAGAGACGCTTTCAGAATTTATCTCTCGTAGAAGATTTAGTTGCGTTACCAAAGGAGTATGAATGGGACTTCTTAGCACTGCCTATCTCAAAGACAGCCTCATGAACCTAGCGTGACAACATCTATCAAGTCCAAAGCTCGGATACTCGTGGGCAGGGGATTGTCTCCCTCTTCTCTATTTCATGAAGAAACGTCAAGAAAGCCATCGGTTCCAGTTTATCCCTCTAACAATGAGACGAGCTCTACCACTATATGAAGACTGCCAAGTTATTGCCCGTAGCTATCACGCCTCTCCCGCCCGTCTCTTCGATCACAAATGCTGCCAAGAATCGTTGTTGCTCGTCGATTAATATCATCCGAGCTTCACCATATCAACGACCATTACGTACAAAAAGACCCATCGGGCATACAAGATAGAGCCACGTAGACCACGCTTGGGGACCGAGGTTCAACATGAAATTCCTTTACCGTCACCAAGAACTTCTTCAACACTCTCTCCAAAGATAAGCCGCTTAACGCTCCCCCCACTAGAAGTTGCTTCAACGCTCTCCGGGACCTGCTTGCTCCAGAAGATGCTTCAACGCTCTCAGCGGGACCCACACCACGTTCGAACATACAAGGTTCAGTTTGGGCAAAGCAAGCACGCCTAGATCCCACGTTCGAGCAAAGGGAAGACCGATGTTGGTTAGCAAGATCGGTGTTCGTAAAGGCAAGACCGGTGTTGGTCGAAGTAGCAAGGATGACACTCGAGCAAGCACATAAATTGTACGGGCAAAGAAAGAAAGGCCGGTGTTGATCAAGTCACAAGGCCGGTACTGCTCAGGTCACGAGGCTGGTATTGGGCCAGCAAACGAGGCCGGTGTTAGTCAAGTCCGCAAAGCTGGTGTTTTTCGAGATCGCAAGGGTAACGTCCCATCACGCAAGCAAGACTGATATCACGTCACGCAAGTAGGACGGTATTGGGTCACGTCAGGCCGGTATTGGTCAAGGCCGATCAACGTCACAAGGCTGGTATTGTGTCGCGTTAGCGAACAAGGCTGGTATTGGGACACGTTAGCAAACAAGACCGGTGTCGGTTGAAGCAGCGATGTCCGTCAGGGTTCGTCAAATCAGCAAGGCCGGTGTTGGTCAAGGGGCAAGTATGGTGTTGGGGTGAGGCAACAGGTTTGGTAATTGGTTGAAGCAGGCACAGCCGGCCCCAAGCAAAGCAGGCACGCGGCAGCTCCCACTTGATCAGGCACATCCAGCCCCAAATTGGTCGAAGCGGGCACAGCCGTCACCGAGCAAAGCAGGAACGCGGCAGCTCCCACTTGATCAGGCACATCCAGCCCAAAATTGGTCGAAGCAGGAACAACCGGCCCCAAGTAAAGCAGGCACGCGGTGGGTCCCACGTTC
The DNA here is from genome assembly GCA_023531295.1 of Papaver armeniacum. Taxonomy (NCBI): domain Eukaryota; kingdom Viridiplantae; phylum Streptophyta; class Magnoliopsida; order Ranunculales; family Papaveraceae; genus Papaver; species Papaver armeniacum. The sequence goes on along the minus strand of JAJJWW010019233.1, from coordinate 15,865 downwards.
GAGCAAGGCAGGCATAACAAGCCCACGTTCGATCAATTAGGCGCATGATGAGTCCCACGATCGAGCGAAGCAGGCGCAACATCCCGTTGAGCAGGCATATCAGCCCCACGCTCGAGCGGAACAATCACGAAGAAGGCTCTCGACCGAAGCAGGCATAGCAAGGTCGATCGAAGCAGGCAATACCGACATCATGCTAGGGGAACGCTCGCCTGAACGCCTCTTGAACGTGACATGCTCCAAGGACAGGACGACTCGTCTCTCCTGGTAACATCTAACTTTGTCTCATAAGTTTTATCTATATATGTCACCATCTAATGCCTACCCCACAATAGTGTAACCATTATGTGCTAGGCAGGGGACTTAATGTTGATGGTGGATTTTAGTTCAGGGCTAAAATTGTGAAACCAAATTTATACGCTGACATCCTGCAAAGGATAGCCACTCATAAAGTGATGAATACTTCTTCACTTTACTAATTCACCTAGAATGGAGCATGTGGCAACAATCCCAAAGATTCTCAGTGAATTAAATACACGAAATTCATCCAAGGTTGGAGCATGTAGCAAAAATCCCATAAACCCTGTGAATTTACAACATTATTAATTAATGCATGACCATCCTTGTATTTCTGTACTCATTACCTGCGGTGCGGCATGACGACCGAGTGTTGTTCTCGCAGAGCAACACGAACCTCCAAGCATTAATAATGAAGCATGTACGAAATACCCGTACAGGCTACAACTCTCGGTGTGTTATACTAGCTCGATTGAGCATACATCTCTCGGTGTGTTATACTAGCCCGATTGAGCATATTTGAATGCGGGACTGTCCATATCAGTCTCAGAAACGATCACGACCATCCAACTTCACCAAAGATGATTGGATGACTTAGATTGAATCCACGACCCCAAGCAGGTATTGGAATATTCACTACCGACCCAACGCGGGTCCCGCATGGTCGGCCTCCCCAAAAGGGTGGCATAGCTTGCCAAACCGTCCAAGCCAAAGCAATATGGACGAAAAACCCAAAATTAGGGTTTGCGGCACATTACATATGTCGCAAAACAGTCTCAACCATCCATCTTCGCAGGCATAGATGGAGGGTGTAGATGTAGATTCAAAGGGCCTAGAGCATGTCAACACGCTCGCTGTAAGCCCGCCTACACACATGACCGATCGCTCAGGACCAACCATGGCTGGTCGTTCCAGATCGTGCGCCCAAAGTGGGCATGCCGCACGGCCGGCAAAACCCTAATTAGGGTTTGCATTGATCGCAAACGTCCGTTTTCTCCTAATCGAATGGAGGGTTTAGGAGTCGACTGAGCAGGTCCAGTGAGCATCAACATGATCAACGTGGACCCATCTATCTCTACACCTGATCGGCCAAGGCATACCATGCCTGGTCGTTCCAATTCGCACGCCCAAACTAGCGTGGTCACACTTCCCAATCGCAAACTGATCTCGACCACTCAACTTCGCCGGACGAATTGTGTGGCTTAGATCACGTTCTTATGGGAAAGTAAGGTATAGGCATGTACACCAGCCTGCCACCTACACGTCGAACCAATCGGCTGGGACCGACCAAGCTTGGTTGTCCCGAAACGCGAGCCTTAAGAAGGCATGACGCGCGGCATTTGCGGCACCAAATTTTTGTCGTAAATCAATCCTGACCGCTCCTCTTTGCCGGACAAATTGAGCGGTCCAGATCACACTTTCACGGGACAATGAGGTATGGGCATGTACACCGGCATGCCGTCTACACGCATGCCCGATCGGCCATGCCAAAATCGTGTCCCAAGCTTGAATTCGACCAAGCTGAAAAGTGGTGCTTGCGCACCTCTTCTAAAACCCTAATTCCACTAACGGTCGCAGATGAGTGTCTCAAAGATCATCTCGTCCGTCCAACTTCACCATCTTGGTTATACAGCCCCTGGTCGGGAGTTAATTGGTCGGTGAGGCGTCATGGTGATCACCACCGTCACTCTACCACACCATGTGGTCGGCCAAGGGAGGACTTGCTTGCGCAACCTCCAAACCATCACATGAAGTAGGGGATGGACATGAGGCTATTTTGAAACGCTCAAACAGCGATGCTTCATACATGTTGAATATACTCAATGCGAGACATATAGAATACACACGATACTTCACAAGTATCGACTTCCTAAATAACTTAGTTATTTAATCTAGCATTACATGCTACTTTATGTGGGTCCCATGATCCACACACTCGAGACATCAATCATGTCACAAACTGGGGATACATAGTGGGTATTGGTCTAGCGGTTTACAGCGTGCGGCGCGCAACGCGCCATCACAAGAATGTGTCAGGAAGTCATGGACGGTTAGTGATGATGGGAGAAGTGGGCAAGACTGGTCGTGTGACACTAACACACGACTCCACTACTCCATCACTCCACTTTCTCCACTTCCCACGAGATACGAGGGTTAGGCTTAAAGACTTGTATAAATAAGTTCTCCTCCCTATTTTCCAAACAGGAACAAGGCAAGACAAGACAACGAGAGGCAAGTGTTGATACAATCGTATTCAAACACCGGAATCGATAGCTTACATCCTGCAAGCCGGTTCGACTTTTCGATACAAGTCATACATAGCCAACACCTTCACAATATCAACACCTTCTTCGCTTCCCTCCCTAAGATCAACCCCATCTCCTTCACTTTGTGACCGAAACAAGTCTGGAACGACCATTTCTTGGTTTAGGCCGGATTTGCACAGATTGATTTCTCGAATCTACAAGAACTCCCCTGCAGTGCATTTGTTTAAGGTTTAGACTCATTTCTCATCCACACACCCCAAATTACCAAAACCGGCAGAAATAGTTTTCACCCATAAACAACAGGAAAAACGATTAACTAACAAATAAAATCGTTACCTCAAATTCCGCAGCCTCTTCTCCCCAGAAAGATATATCATTTAAGCAACGGTTCAATAAGAACTCTCCCCCGGTTTGTTGTCATCCTCATGCAAGAACAAAAGAACAACAAAAGCAACCTTTACTAGAGAAAGGTTGAAACAGTTTAAACTAATGCGTGCCAATAGCAAAAGTTGAAAATCCGAAACACATATGCTATGCTAAACACAACTTATGTAAACATAAATCGAATCAACATATTGTGACTTTTCACGTATGAGTTTCAATCATAACTCCTTATGATCCTTTGTTAAAGCCTACCAACATGGGCCAGAACTCAATCTCGCTAAAACAAAAAGTCACACGAACCATAAAGGCATCACAATTATGAGATCGAATATTAAGGTTGAAAACCGAAATCAGACATCTCACAAACCGAAAATACATAGCAAAAATATAGACTTTCATACACATGCTATGTAATCGGAAACTATCAAATTGAAACAAAAATTATAATAATAATTTTATTCATAATAGATAATTGATAGTTTATTCCAGGGACGGACCGAGGAAGGATAAATTTCCTTTTAAGGCCCGGGCTAGAAGCCTTGGTCGAGTAAAAAAAAAATTTGCTTGTGGACTGGGAAGGCTACCCGGGCTAAAGCCCCCTTTAGCCCAGCTGTAGGTCGTCAATGGTTTATTCAAAATAGACTTCTTACAAAAATATCGAAATAAATCAATACATTGATGTCTATTTTTCATCTGAATAAGAATCTAATCTTATTATATTTTTCTTGTCTTCTACTTGGTTCCATGCAAGACTCCTTTTATTGTCTCTTGCACTAATTCCGTTTAGGAAGAAATCTCGTCAAGTAGAGACTCGAACTCTATCAAAACATTCTCATGATGATTAGGAAGGTTGCCAAGTTGCTTGACATCAATTGAAGAGTTCTCATAAGCTACACTTAATAGTTTTCTGTAGGAACATACACGTTTTCATTCAGCATCAGCTCTTTCGTTAAGAAGGATTCTTCTTCCGATTAAGTCTAATACACCATCAAGTAGACTGGATGCATGTACCCTTGAAGGGGATGTGAGTTGAATTGAATGGTAACATGTTTCATTACATAGAGTTAGCCTGTCAAAATCTAAGGAGTAAAGATATTTCTCAGTCTGGTGGAGACAGTAATCACTGACGAATTCTCCGCAGATTATTCCATTCACCTCATAGAGAATGTGATAACACTTTCCCTTAAACATGCGAGAGAGTTTGTTGGTGAGAACCATAGTTGTCAGCCTTCTTCTTAGATCTTTATTCGGTACCATCTTTGAAAGCTTGCTTGTGAAAACCCTAAGATGAATATTTTGAGAAGTCAGAATATTTATCTTATTCGAACATATTTCAAAAACTTTCAGAATAACCCATGTTTTTATTTCCGATATTAAAATTATATATATTTTTAGGGAAACATATTTTCGGTAACAAGCGCTTTTATTTGATGTACTATCGATCCACACATGGGTTTTTAGGAACCGGTTTGGCCCATAGAACCAGAAACTAAACCATACATTATAAGTTATGTTTGAGGGATAAATTAACTCATTAAGGTTACAAGTTCCTTTTGACATATCACCGGTTTCAAAGAAACCATTGTGTGGAGAGTGCATATGACTACTTTCCATAGAGAAGTCGAGAGAATACTTCATTTTCTTAATCATATAAGGGTGAATTAATAAGTTCTTATTATAATACTGTTTTTTAATACAATAAGAATTTTTACTTTATTAGTAACATTTCGAGTTATTAGAGAATGAAGATTTTGATTCTCTGTTTGAAAGTAGCTTTCCTCCTGGTTGCTTCTAAAATCTAATACAACATGATTGTTTGTGAATATTGATGATACAGGATCAAAAGTAAGATTCACAAATCTTAAGATTTTCAGATGATAATTTCTCTTAGTGATGTAACATTCACAGTGAGAACATAAGCAATTGAGGGATTATCACGTAACCCTTCCAAATCAACATTACGGTATTTTGTTGAATTGAATTGATTTCATTGTTTGAACAATCCAGCACAAGAGGAAATCAATGGGTTGTCTCTTAGATCTGAGAGAAAAATTCTTGGAAAGCCACAATTTTCTGACAAACTTTTAAACGGTTCCAGAAATGAGTGTTTCACGGTCTTCATCCGTGTCTTCCACCATGGAACCTTGAAGATGTCAAATCTTGTAATTACGTTAACTGAATTGGACATAGACTCAAATCTTATAGGTTGGATCCGCCAAAATAGCCAAATGTCTAGCACTAGCAGTCTAGCTTACATCTGCTAGAGTAAAATATTTGATGGGACATTTATTATCTTGGACACTCAATAAAGACAACAAATGATTATTTAAACTCTTAAGGTATAAAAGGGAAACCTATTATAGGGGCTCCAAACATTTGGTTTTGAATGCTCACAAGATGACAAAATCGGATTATGAAATAGTAATCAACAAAACCCCATATCTAACTATTTTTTGTAATGGCTAAAATACCCTCCATGAATTATAAAATTAAATTTATTATCTTTTCTTTCTCTTTTCATTCATAAATCATGATGAAGATGATGATCATATACAAAAAACTAAATCTATTGTCTTCTCATTCTCTTTTCATTCATAATCATGATGAAGATGATCATAAAAAAAAAAACCTATTATTTTTCTTTCTCTCTTCTTCTTGTTCGTCGTGATGAAGATGACGATCATAAAAAGAAAAAACTAAGAAAACCCACCACTTATATTTGCAAAAAACAGTTTCAGGATTGTCTACGGTTGGGAAAATTCATACTTCCCCACCGTAGGCTGTCTACGGTTGGGAAAATTCATACTTCCCAACCGTAGACTGTTTTTTCAAAAACCCAATTCGATCGATTCCGCTTATCCATGCATTGAAACCAATTAAATAAGATGGGTTTTTGATTTTTACCTTATTGAAGTCATTGCGGGTGGATTAAATGGTGTTAATCGATAATGAATTATTTTGAGAATTGACGATTAATCGAAGAAATAAGCGATGGAGGTGATGGGGAAGAAGAAAATGGAAGAATTAAAGGAGAGGAATGAAAACAAATTAGTTTTAGGTTTTCCATATTTAATAGGTTAAGGATATTTTAGTATTTTTCTTATGAATTAGGTCCCCTTATCTTCATTGTAGGATATTTGAATCCTTAGAAGCCCTCAAAACTCTTTTCTTGAAGCCCCTGTAATAGGTTTCATAAAAGGTTCCACAACATTACAAAATTGGGCATTCCACAACATTACAAAATTGGGCATTGGGCATTGGGCTCGTCGCTTTTCTTTTTATCCATTTCATTTTCCTTCGATAACCTCACTCAACCAAGGTCCCTCTAGTGTACTACATACACAATGTTGTTATGCTTCAACAAAAAAAAAAAAAAAAAAAATCTGCACTACTATCTCACTCTACGTATAATAATACTAACAAGAAAATTCTTTTCTAAGACAACATTTCTCACTCGCTAGTCGGTACAATCTGAAGAATTATTTCAATTACTTCATCCGCATCTTCATCCTCTTCGATTTCTTCTACGTTCCTATTAGTTCCCACTCCATGAAGGCGAGGCCCCTTCCACGAATCACCTGTCCTGGCTCTGGATTAATTGCTGGTTCAGCCTCTTGAACATTTTTTACAACACTACATTTTTTGGTGTAAAAAATCCGGTGGACTTTTAGCATTTTCGGTAATGGACGCATCCAGTTCCAGAAGCCTTAATGCAACAGCGCCAGTTGTCAGTGGTACCCATGGAAGTGTCCATCAGGCATGCACTGATGGGGCAAAGTTATCTATGATAAGACAATCCCTTTTAATAGCACCCTCGAGGAGAGTAAGAACATCAGAATCATATTCGAATCAAAATAAGCACTCAGAACAAAAAAAGCTTTTAACTACAAGGCTTCTGCTCGTTAACATCTATGTGTGACTAGGAGAGCTTCTCAAGACAATAATTATATTCTTTGAGTGAAAGAAAATGATATATTTGGCACTAAACAATTTCAGAAATTCCATCATTGCAATCAATAACACTCAGAACAAAACTTTTAAGTATCTGTTGTTTTCATAGAAATCCTTATATGTTCTCTCTACTAAGTTCGAATGTAGAACAGCTCAAATAAATATATAGGACACTTAAAAACAACCAACTCGTACAATAAGATCTCTTACTAGGCTAACAGGATCCAGTGCATAGCATGAATACCAACAATGAGCTGGAAACAGGAAAATCAAATTAAGCATCTTTAATGCGAACCATTCAAGATAAAGGTCTGTTGGATAATAATGCTAAAGCCGGTCGACTAATAAAAGGGAAAGCAGTAAAGCATTTATAAGAAATACAGCTAGCTATGTCCAAGCTAATCCAGGACGGCAAAGCAATATACAGGAAGAAAAGAGAACGAAGACCTGAAGAAGATCCTCTGCTGAGGATGATGATTTCAATTTCAAAACCCAGGAATTACGACTATCCTCTGTCCAGAGAGGCTGAATAGCTTCTGGTGGGACAGATGCCTGAAAATTTGAATAATTGAACGAGTGAATGATGAAGATATTTGTGAAAGCAAAAGAGACAAAAGTACTCATTAGATGCATAGACTTAGAAGTCAAATCATATCAAGTAATCTAGTTAAAAAAAAAAAACATAAATGCCTAAAGCATATGCTCACCTCAGTTACAGCTAATAGTGCCTTGAGCAATCTGATCCTTGGAGGAAGAGAAGTTTCCAGACAATGGATATTATCTTCAGTTAAGTACAAATCGAGGCACAAATCACAAGTGCTAAGAAGCTCCTCGCATCTTTTCTTCCCATACTTTATGGCACACATTGTTGAAGGATCAAAACATTCTTTCCACATCCACCTTTGTAAATCTTGATATCTTTCTAAGGCAGCGGTTTTCTCAGTTCCATTCCTCCCAAGATCAATTTTGGACGATGATGACTGGAGCGCAGTGTCAGAACCAAGAGCACAAACTGTACTAGTAGGATTTTCAATTCGTACAGAACGATCAGGACTTGAAACCATTTCAGAAACTTCAGTTCTAACCCGCTCTTCAGATGGGCTCCCATGGTTCTTGCAGTTTGAATTCCTTCTAACCACGTCTTTAAAGGATACCTCCACTTTTCGCAACATTGAATGCAAATGTGATTCCCTAATTCCACGTATATCAAGAGATGACAGAAGAGTGTCAAAGGCCTGCATATGAAATTGTAATGTATTAATTAAGCAGTATCATGAAGGGATTAAAATGCACAAAAGAGTTGTAGCAAATATATATATATATAATGAAGGTTAGAGTTGTGATGAATCGAGCCAACAATAATCAGAATTCAAATATCCCCTCGAAGGTTAGTAAATAATGCTTCTACAGACAAAAAGCTGATATATTTATACTGTGTTTTACTACTAAATGTTAAATGAGAAGTTCAAATGACATGCCAAGCCTTAAAAGACTCTCTACTGCAGACACTATTAACAGACAAAATTTGTAACTCAACTCGTGATAGATTACTACCTCTTCCGTGTCAATAAGCCTCCAGCAGCAACCTTGAGATTCGAAGAAGATCCTACCAGCACCAGGATCATTTTTAGAAGATGTGACAAACTGCCAGTACCGGTTATGCTTACGATCTTGACCAAGGGGCAAAGACCTGTATACATACGTGTCCTCTGCTATTCGACCAATGAAAGACTTGAATTCTGACCGCAATTTCAGTGATAAAGCCTGTGCATGTTGCTTCTGATAATTTTTTGGGGCATTGCTAGGATAAGAAATTGGTTCTTCTTTCATCCACCTCTTATCCAGTTGCCCCTCGGCCCACAATTGCTTGTAAAGAGTGTTTGCAGCTTCCAACCGTTCCTGCAAAACTCTTGTTCATCAGATCAGAACAGATAGGTGGGGACAGAAAGCGGGTGGATGGGAAGGAATAGATAATCATCAAAGAACAGGGAAATTGCATCAAATACAACCTCTAGAATGACACGGAGTGAATTTCCTTCACTCGCCACACCAATTAAGGCAACCAAAGCATTAAGACGCTCCTCAACAGTAAGGTCGGCATATTCCCCTTCCATCAACCCTTGCACCCACGGCTCACCAGTGTTGGTCTCACCATTCTCTGCATCCTCAAGATCATTAGTGCTTGCGCCACTGCTGTTCGGAGACAATTGTGGTCCAAACCCAGCAGAAAATGCAAACTGGCGCAACACTTCCGGCCATGTCAATGGGTTCAAGTGTTGTTGCCAGCTGCGTATATCAAATCCCCAAGCATAAGCCTGTCACCAAAAGCAGGCATGTATAAAAAGTGATATGAATAATAGTCACTACATAACACACAAGGAAAAGAAAGCAGAAAGCAGATGAATAATATAAGTCACCCCTTCAACAATATGTGGGTGTCCACCACCAAGATTTGCAGAATTATTTTGATTTGCGCCGAGTCCCATGGAAGGAGTCCTGGCAGCATCTTCAATATCTTTAACAATAGACCTCAAAAGAGCAACATGTATCTCACCAAACAACCTCGGATCCTGAAATTGCAAAGGCAGTAAGTTAAACGATAGAGAGCAATTAGCACACATGAAAGCACATGGAAAGACTAAAACACAATCTAAACACAAAACTACCCCTCAAAAACTTACATAATCATGAAAAGCTTGAACAAACTCATCAAGGGTAAAAGGCCACAACTCAAGAACATCCGCGAAACTAATTAAAAAACTCCAAACCTGCATGAAAGCCACAAAACCTTAAAGAAGGCAAATTCACTCCAACAAGTAGTAACGAGTCTTATGTGGAAAACAATGTCTGTGTAGGAACAAAAGGGTATGTCTCTTCCTACTAAGAAGCACTACAAACAGAAACAGTAATTCTGAAAGAAACTTGGAAAGGATATGCAAATCAATTATCACTAGAACATACCATGAGAAGGTTCCCCACATTCTCCTCTGAATCCTTCCATGGTTGGATGGTGAAAGGCATGCTTAATTGAACGGACTTGGGAGGGAAAGTAACCAACATATCTTGAAGAAAAGAAGAAAAAAAATGATTACAGCTGTTCAAAAGATAGAATTTGCGCTCTAAACATAAGATAAGATAAGATGGGACGGACAAACATAATCAAACACACAGTATGTTAATATCATCAACCAGAAGGCTGAAACAATTCTTAACGCCCCCCTCAATCCATAGTAAGTTTCAGTCAGAAATGCTGGTGGTTACACAATGTCAGGTTTTACTCATTTTCTCTCACTCTTGCCGACATGTTATAGATACTTCTCATATGTTACAAGAACATTATGCCGTAGACCAGAACCATTTTCATTGCAACAAACAGACTTCAACAAAGAGGCATATTCTTCTGCAACATATAACTCTGAAGAGATGCAGGTTTTCCTAAGTGTTAGTGTTAAGAGAGATTATAGAATGCAAACCCTTGCTTGAAGCAGCCAACTCCATAAGCTCCAGGAGCTCATCTTCAATGAGCTCCATAGATTCTTTAGCAATTCGACGAGCATTTTCTCTCTCATAAGCAGCCTTTTGCCTTGCTGCCTCTTTCTCACTACAATTTGCTTCTTTCTGCCTCATTTTTTCATCCTGAATAAAGAAGGGTAATAGTTATATACCTAATTTTATTCAAAAATAGTGTAACTTCCTAAAAAAAGGATAACCACTTACTCGCAGATTCTGTTTTTGCAGTAACTTCTCCCTCTTCTCAAGTTCACGCTTTTGCTCTTGCTGGCGTCTCTCCTCTGCTCGCAGCTTTGTACGATCTTCTTCTTTCCGTCTTTCACGGTCATGCTTTTCCATTTTTCTTTGTATTTGATCTTCTTCCTTCACAGTTTGAAGTACATATTCAAAAAAGAAATAACCAGCAAAATCCGATTAGATTATGTAGCCCTATCTGAAAATTGGGGATAATATAGGAGGATACCTTTCTTTTCATCCGAAGATGGGGCGCTTCCTCTTCATTAGGAACAACATGATGCTGACTTCCTTGCTCAGATGACTGTGAAAGACCCATATGAGCATTTCTTGTGCCAGCATATCCACTATATGACCAAGCGCCATCTCCGCTGGACGTCTGCAGGATAAATAAACATGAAACTGATAACATTCCATAGCTCAAGGTTTTATGAATTTCTATCCTCGCAGGTACATATCGGGACGATATTGGGGCTAATACAGGAGGATACCTTTCTTTTCATCTGAAGACGGGGCGCTTCCTCTTCATTAGGAACGCCATGACGCTGACTTCCTTGCACAGATGACTGTGAAAGACCCATGCGATCAATATATGACCAAGCACGTTTTCTACTGGACGTCTGCAGGATAAATAAACATGAAACTGATGACATTCCATATCCCAAGGTTTTATGAATTTGTATCCTCTAAAAAACAGAAAATAGTAAGGTGGCAGGTGCATATCTGGATGATAAGGAGGATATATTCCCTTTTCTTGGCTTTCAGTATTAATATTACTTGAAATACTATTATACACTAGTAAAATCGCACGCGCGATGCGCTTGCCACCGGGCGATTCGGCATTGAATAATGAGCACAAAGTCGTATATATTTTTTTTCAGTTTTTTAAAACACAGGTGAGCTATATACCTCCCATAACCTGATTTCTCTCTAACACGTTAGTTTGATGTTATCACTTATCACCATCTGTGAAACCATGTAATAGATGAAAACATGCATAACCTTGCATATATAACTCAAGGAGACACAAACTCCACTTGATTACAATTCTCAACAATAAAATTTATGAAAAGACAACAAATCCCACACAACGTAAACAATTCATTTCCCCACAAAATTGATGAGTTATGGTTCAACTTTGTTACAGACTTACAGTCAATTCATTTCACGGCAATTTCTTTATATAACGGACGGGATGGTCTATATTGTTTCAGCACCACCTTTCAACCGTTCCCGTAAAATGATGGCCTATCAATTCATCATTCAACAACTTATGTTCTCCGCATCAACATTGCAAAAAGCCATCCGGAGTAGTCAATGATTCCAGCACAGAAAAAAACCATTTCAAAATTTTAACTGCTTGACAATAAGCCATTTCTAAGCCACAACTAATAGAACTACGTAAATTTAAAGTGAATATCTTCATTCACGCATTTCTTCAAACACAATAATCACCGTATTAGTACGTTTGCACATTCAAGGTTTACTCTCCACATACATGACAAACAATTGCAAACACCAATCAAGCATAAATGATTTTCAGAAATCCCTAATTTATGACGCAATTCAGGATAATCGTAGTATGCTGAATTAGTGTGCAAACTAAATTGGGAAACAATTTCGCAGGACTATACTTCCGAGATTGAATACCCATTAAGATTTAAGTGTAAAAATCCTGATTTCACCGTCAGTGTTTACTGTAGGAGGAATCTTCTGAGATTGGATACCGATTATACTTGATTTTCGCTCAAACACTGAGTAGAATTCGTGGTGGAGCTCAGATTTTGTATTCATCAACCAACCAAACCAATGAATGATTATAAGTTTCTGTTTCATAGGGATCATATGGAGAGAACCGAGAGAAGAGAGGAGAAAGACCAATGTCATCTCTGTGAACTTGACAGTGTTTAGATTTTGTTACAATATCCCTCAACATATAAAATCGCTGGTGAAACCACGGAGGGGTGTAGTGGTAAATACCTGTCGGTCCATTGAAACTCTCATTTTCTTTATTGTGGAAGGATCCCCTCACACTTTTATCATCATATTATCTCACACGGTGGGCGTCATTTTTGCGAATAAAAATCAAACCGTAACGGATTTGAAGCTAATATTTTGGGGATATGTTCCTCTTACCAAGGTCTACATGCTTACCAAAAATGAGCACATTCCTAAATATAAAACCTCACAATCTACCGGTCTTAATTTCGACGGACAGAAATCCGTTAATTTTCAACGGTTCATTTTCAAAGTAGTAGATGGTGGTGTTATATGTTTCGGAATACGCTCATTTGTGGTAGGTATGTAGAACTTGGTAAGAAGAACATATCCCCAAAATATTAGCTTCAAATCTGTTACGGTTTGGTTTTATTCGCAAAAACGACGCTCAACATGTGAGATAGTGTGATAATAAAAGTGTGAGGGGATCCCTCCTCTTCTTTATTATAGTAAGATTATAGTAAAGATTATCAGAGATTATACGATTAAGCGGAAGCGGGTATCGGTTCATACCTAGAACTTGAGCTCCGATTTGGTAAACAAGGAACAGCAGCAGCAACAACAACGATCCAACACGACGATTTGCAGGTACTACAATCACCAATGATGAGCACAAGCTTGTTTCACAGGCTAAGAACTTGAAACCTTTTTTTCTAATGGTAACTCTCTTTAGGGTTAGAGTTACCACTTTTCTTATGGTAAACTTATGTGTGATATTGGTGGAATCACGTGTCCCTTTACACATATGCTAGAGATGTTTATATAGGTTCCAAACCCTAAGGAATATGGAACCCTACCCTACTTGCCACATACAATATGGGCGACCATATTCGGATCCAACCCGAATATCTAACATCTCCCACTCGCACATAGTGTGTGTGGATTGTACCAAGAAGAAAGAAAAGTTCATATTAGTAAATAGCCCGTGCGACCGTCGAGGTACACGCATTTTGGGAGCTCCATACTAGCAAGACTCAATATGCGTCAGCATAGAGACATCAACCCTTTAAAAAAAAAAAAACGTTTGTATCTCGTAGTATCCTAGGTCCATCAAAATCTCATTGGTCTAGACTACTCTGATCCCTCGTAGAGCTAGTCTAACCCTCATGCTAGCTTATCAGAAATACATTCACACTTGTGTTGCAACTCAGACAAGGCAACTCAAGTTGTCGATCGTGAATATAAACATTTATGAGTTTGATGACCTTCCTCTCGCACTATTGCCATGAAGTTTCGAGAATCAATCGCTTTCCCGAGATATGTACCCTTTAAGCCGGATCATCCATGGCTACAGGACACATACTAAAGTAGCAATCATCGAATCTTTACTTAATAACAAAGTCAAAAGTCGTAAGGTTACCTGTGTATAATCTAATTATCATACGGACTCACATGGTGAGAAAAGCAGGGAACAATTTTCGCACCTCCGTGGTGGTCGCAAGCACGCATAATATGAAAATGCGCTAGAGTGGAGTTTTTACTTGTCTACACAAGTATATGTCACAAACTCTAACACTCTACAAATCTTGACTTAGTCGCAACTCTTGCGCCTAATCCGAAATTTCTAACTGCTCGCTTTCAACAAGCGCCGTGAAAGAGATTTCTTATTTGGCTATCCTTTAAGGTATGATGAACAATAGGTACATTCATCATCGATCTTCACTATATAGATCTCATCTTGGTATTGCCAAGGCGATGCATCATCTCATCTTTGCTCGCTCTCCTTAGCGCCAAAAGGTGACTGCTTATGTGAGTAAGCCAGTCCATACCAGGTGACATATTAATCAAGTTTTGACATAATGCATTCTCTATGCACCAATGTCAGCGTGTTATCCATGCCCATAAGTAAATAATCAATCATAACAATGAACCATTATCAAATTGTATTGATTATTAATAAATATCCATAAAACATATGCATCTACGATCATCATGTCTTAGAAAAAGAATAAATAAATAAAGAGACATCCATTACCACCTACGTAAACCTAACGCCCTAACATGAGACATGAAAACATCTCTTGGTATAGGTTTAGTAAGGGATCAACTATCATCAATTCTGTAGGCATGTACTCCAAAACTATTTCTTTCTTCGCAAGAGCAGCTCTAATAAAACAACACCTCCTATCAATGTGCTTAGTCTTTCCATGGTACTTTGGGTCTTTTGCATAAGCAATCATTGATGTGCTATCAGTGTGAATTTTCACCGCATCAGTAGCGTGAGTGACAAATTCAAAACTTTCAAAGAACCTCCTTAACCAATTAGATTCTTGTACTGCAGCTTGACAAGCTACAAACTCAGATTCCATAGATGACATAGCGACAATTGACTGTTTCTTACTACTCCATGTGATGGCCCCGCCATTTAGCAAGAAAGCATACCCTGATGTGCATTTTTGCTCTCCCATTTCGCCATTCCAGTTAGCATCACAATAACCACCGAGACGTAGATCTGAACCCTTGTAGCATAGCATGAGGTCGCTCGTACCTTTGAGATACCTTAGTATCCTCTTGACCGCTTGCCAGTGCTCAAAACCAGGATTCGACTGGTACCGACTTACTAATCCAATAGCATAGCATATGTCAGGCCAAGTACACATCATAGCATACATCAGGCTCCCAATTGCGTTGGAATAGGGTACCCGCGACATCCTGTCATTCTCTTCAGGGGTATTAGGGCACATCTCAAGGCTTAAGTTCTGACCTTTAGCAACTGGTGTGTCTATGGGCTTGCAATCTTTCATGTGAAATCGCTCAAGAACCTTTTTAATGTACGTCTCTTGTGACATACCCAAAAGTCTCTTTGAACGATCTCTAAGGATCTTAATCCCGAGCACATAACTTGCTTCTCCCATGTCCTTCATCTCAAAAGTTGAGGACAACCACTCTTTTGTGGCGACAACAATTTCCATGTCACTTCCAGCTATAAGGATATCATCAACATATAAGGACAGGATAAGGAAACCTTTATCGGACCGTTTAACGTACACACAATGGTCTTCCTCTATCATCGTAAACCCATTGGAAACAATGGCTCGATCAAATTTTAAATACCATTGTCTAGATGATTGTTTTAGGCCATAAATAGATTTTTGGAGCTTGCAAACTTTGCGCTCTTGGCCTTTAATCACGAAGCCCTCTGGTTGCTCCATGTAAATTTCCTCATCTAGTTCTCCATTGAGAAATGCAGTCTTAACATCCATTTGATGAAGTTCCAAATCCATATG